>JALIGW010000085.1:1253818-1651318 GCA_023053685.1 Diadophis punctatus similis
CAAACTAATGTTATAAAATTTATTAAAGTTCTAGCCTTTGATCTCAATTCTCCTGGGATGCCAGACTTACTCTTTTACCATTGTTCATGTTGTCCCTTATTCTTTCACACACTCAGCGTAAGCAACCTTAATGCCGAGGGCAAAACAAATGACACACGTTTGCTATTCATTGTTTATAAAGTAAAAGGTGCTGAAAGCCTTTAGAAAGTTTTGGGGTGAGAACCACAGTACTTACTAATCAGTGTTGAGCACATAGCAACTCCTTCAAAGCTGCAGGACCATTGTCTTGGAAAAGGGATATTAGCTTCAACTGAACAAATATGCACAGTAGTGTTGCTGCTCTAAATATTAATCTATCTTCAGTCCCAGGTACACAAAACATTTTAAAGCCTTTCCTTTTTAATTAATTTGAAGTCACTACTAGCCCCAGATCAGTGGTGGGTTGCTACCGGTTCGCCCCGGTTCAGGCGCGCACATCTCCAAACCGGTAGCCAAGGTAAGTGAAACCCATTACTGCCCCAGATCCTTAGAATCACTGACACAACTCAGAATTTTGAAATTATTTAAAGCAGCACATTTAAACATTTTCAGAAGAGTAAACATAATCTTTTCAGTTGGCCAGAACAACTATCTGTAACACCTTAAAGCTTAATTCCTTCTTTTTTGTGAACAGCTCCTCCACAACCACCCCCATATTTCATCAAGTGAAGACTAATTCAGCCTATGCAGACCTCTTGCTAGTTCACCGTTCATCCTGGCTAGAACAGTAAACAATACAGTTGTCTGAATAATTCAGAGATTCTGTGGGGATTTGGCTCAATCTGAATTTTCTTTTTTTTTTATTCAAAAAGTTTTATAAGTACAAAGTACAATTTTTTTTCATTTTTCTCCCCCCCCCCCCTTCCCCCCTACCCCCAACCCACCCCCTTCCCTTCCCCCCTCCCCCCCGGACTTCCCAGAGAAAGTACAGGGCATAAAATTCAATAAAATTAAATAAAATTAAAGGAAATTCTTAATTTCCACTTTTTTATAAAAAAATCTTTAACTCCGAATTTTTTTAAAATTCAAAACATGAACAGAAGAATATTTAAAAAGTAACCCCTTATACCTCTAAAACTTTAAACTTAATCCTAAAATCATAAAATTAAACACAATATAAATATCAATATTACCATATGTCAAGTTCAAAATGTATAATATATATAATAATAATAACAATAAAAAAGGGTAAAACCTAACCCCTCATACTTCAAAAACCTTAAACGTTATCCTAAAGTCCCACAAAGTATTAATAACATAATATTACACTATATCATATTATTAACTTAATAATAATCAAGATATATAATTATAATGTTAGTAATAAAACAAAAACCTTAAACTTAATCCTAAAATTACCTATAAAATAATAATTTTTTAAAATTCAAAACATGAACAGAAGAAGAATATTTAAAAAGTAACCCCTTATACCTCTAAAACTTTAAACTTAATCTTAAAATCATAAAATTAAACACAATATAAATATAAATATTACAATATGTCAACTTCAAAATATATAACATTTCTTCTAAACAAAATCATAAAATCAAACACATTAATAACAATATTTCTATACCTTGAGGTATCAACTTCAATATATATATTATATATAATAATAATAATAATAATCAAAGTATATTATAATAATAATAAAAAAGAGTAAGAACCAACCCCTTATGCCTCAAAAACCTTAAACTTAATCCCAAAATCCTCAAAATATTAATAACAAAATATTACACTATATCAAATTTATAACTCCAAAATATATGAGATATATATATAAAATAATCTAAAAAGAAAATACCATCAAAAGACAATATTAGTAAAAGAAGAGGAAAAAAAATGTTTACAATCTTGTTCATCTTTCCAACCATCCTATAAGTTTCAACACCATCTATCCTTTGGCAATTTCAAATCTGTCAATTCAGCTCTCATCTGATCCCAATCCTCCGTCTCCTTTTCCACGTCGCAAACATCTATCTGGCTCTGCCAATCACTTTGAATCTTTGGAATTATTTCCTCTTGACCACGTATGTCTGGATTTTTCTCCTCCTCCATTATTTCCATGCTTCTTTCTACTGGAATTTTAGAAATATCAGCCTTTAAAACATTGATGTAGAATTCTGTAGCTTTCTTTATTGTGTTAAGTCCATATCTTTTTCCCAAAAATTTCACGATTACTCCTGTTGGTGCATTCCATTTGTATTGTAAATTTCGTGTTTTTAGTTCCTCGACCAAGAAGGAATATTCTCTTCTAGCTTTAAGCATCTTGGAAGGAATTTCTTTCCATATCCTTATTTCTTGACCATTTACCTGAAGATTATTCTTAAAAGTCGCCTGTGTAATTCTGTTCCGCAGAGCTCTAGTAGTGAAATATATTACAATGTCCCTTGGCAAGTGGTTTTGTTTTGCATACCAAGAATTAGCTCTATATATCTTATCAATCTGCGTAGCCAATTCATCTTTAGACAATCCAGACACCTGCTCCAGTGCCTCTGTCATTCTTCCTTTCAAATTTTCAAATTTTTCCTCCTTCAAGCCCCTCCCAAATTTCATCTCTCTAAATTGGGACATCATCACCTCTGTTTCCAAATTTAGTATATCATTTTGAGCCTTGGTTATGTATTCCTCTGAAATTGTCAAGTCTTGCTTACTTTTTTCCAAATCCTTCTCCAAAATCTCCATATTTACTGCTAATCCTTTACAAACTTTCACCACATCCGCTCTCAGTTGTAAATTCATCTTCTCCATAGCAGCCTGCATTTTTTATCTATTTCAGCAATTTTTGAATTAAATTCCAAAATCAGCTCATTTTTCATTACTTTCAAAGTATTAAGAAAACTCTCAGGTGTTAAAGACTTTGATGATGTTAAATCAGGCATAGATTGCTTCTTTAAAATATGATCAAAGGAGTACTCAGTTCTTTTATTCACTACAGTCTTTTCAAGTTTAGAAGCCATTTCAATGTTTTCAAAAAAGAAAGACAAAGAAGAGAGGAAAAAAAACCCAGATCTTTACTTAAAAAAAATTCCAAGTCCAAAGCCAGTTAAATTTTATCTTTTATAAAGCTATAAATTAATTCAGAAGAAAAAAGGAGAAAAAATCATTCTTCAGATCAAAGATTTCCAGAGGAAAGGGCTGGTAACAAAGCGAAAATAACTTTCTCTTCCACACCCAACATCTCCAATCGCCATATTGTTGCTTCTTCCTTGTTAAGCTACTTTGTTGCTTCCAAAGTAAAATCCAGCAGTGGAGTTAAAGATCAAACTAATGCCCTTCTGGACTCCTGCCTTTCTCTGGCTGCTCTCTATAAATTTAAAATAATTGTACTTTCCTTTGCAGCAGCAGCAGTGGTCGCGGCATCTTGCTCCGCTTTTAAAGCGGAGGCTTCCAACTTCCCAGAGCAGCAGACAGGCTACCTGGGGAGCCCTCACCCTACGCGCCCTAAGTTAGCTTTTAGGGCACTAGGGGGGCTCTACCCCACCTATCTCGCTCTCATCTCTCCCCTTCGCCCGGGGAGAGATTTTCAAGCCGCCAGACAGCTATTCTGGTGGCTTTTACAGGAGGTTAGAAGGACGCCCTGCGAGGAGTGCCAACGATGCCGTCGGAGCCAAAACCGGAAGTCCGCTCAATCTGAATTTTCAAAACAAACCTTCAGAGAATCAAAACATGCTGATGAACTGCTTCTGAATGATTCGGAAAACTTGCAAGGATATTTAAATGCCCAAGTACACTTTTTCCAAGTCAAGTTAAAGGTCTGAATGATATGTCTACAAACAGGGCATGGCTTTGGTCATACAATTGTGTCCACCATCTTCCCCCTTCCCCCAAATCTTTAGTTATTCCTGAGCCATTTTAATATGGGATCCAAAATGATATCTTGATGAAAAGAGGGGAAGAAATCAGTGGATGCTATTCTTCAGATCCTAGGGTGCTGCTGATGAACAGGGAGATGAGCCCTTCACACCTAACCCAAGTTTCACCTCTGCAAAGAGAGATGAAGGATCCTTTTTCATGAGACTTATCCTGTAGTTCTATTCCAGCATTTCCACCCACAGGCTAGTCTTTCTCTTTGCTGTGAATTCGCTGATACTGCACCAGGGAGCGTTTATTTGCGCAACTTTGTCCACATTGAGTACACTGGTGGGGCTGGTCCCCCAAGTGGGTCCTCTGGTGCTTGGTGAGGTGGGAAGAGTCCACAAATTGTTTCCCACACTGAGGGCTTTTCTCCCAAGTGGATCCTCCGTGTACCGTTAGATGTCCTCACTGGCCAAACCGCTTCCCACACTCGGTACAACGATGCTGCTTTTCACCTGTGTGAGTTCTCTGGTGCACAGTGAGCACTGATGGCCACCAGAACCCTTTGCCACAATGGGTGCAGGCATAGGCGCTGTCCCTGCTGAGGATCTAAGGATGAGTCTGAAACTGTTCAGCTCCCTCAAAACTCTCCTCATACTTTTCTTGTTGTTTTTTTGCAAAAAATTTTATTCTTTCTCCACAAATCCATTTGTATATCAATACACACATACCTTAAAATATATCAATAATATACATAGTTATATATTTTAATTCAATCATTCAAAAATCAATATCTTATTTTGCACCTATTTTTAACCAATGTTCATCTGTCTGTTATTTTCCTTTCCGTTACACTCCTCTCCCTCTATCTCCATCTCCTCCCTCAACCTTCTTACTCCTTCACTCCCCCTCTACCTTGTCTCCACTCCTCCTCTCCCTTCACCTTCTACTTCCTCTTTCTCCCTCTTTACCTTTCCCTGAGTGCTCTTTGTCTTAACTCATCATATTTATCAGACTGATGATATATTCCAACATTTTAAACTGGCGGTGCCTCTTCTAAAAAATTTATTGTTAAATAAAATTATGGCGGCGACCAGGTAGGATTGTGAGGCTCCTGCTCTGAAGCCCACATAACTCTACCCACCACCACATCCCTTCCTCCGTGTGACAGCGATCCCCAAAGCTACAGCTCCCTCTTTGTTCTATAGTCACCACGAGGCTGTCACACCACCGAGATCCTTCCTGCACTCCCAGACAAACTTCCTGCTTCTCTCCAGCACCACCAAGATCCTTCCTGCACTCCTAGACTTACTTCCTGCTTCTCTCCAGGATACAGAGATAATCAACTCTCCAGGATACAGAGTTACTTCCTGCTTCTCTCTATACTTCCTGCTTCTCTCCAAAATACAGAGATATTCGGACTCTATAATTGAAAAAATCTCTTAACTCCCATCAGATTTACAGTATACTTAATCTACACTTCAATACCAAGTTAAACAGAAAAGAACTCTGCTACAAGCCGAACTTTGCCTTTTAAAAAGCCCTTTTCTCTCTTACTAAACCCCCTACCTTCCATGCTTTTGCTTTTGATTTAAATACAGATTGATTATATTACTGGGTAACTGTTATTATTAATTAGTCTACCATAGAGATAAATTGATTAATTGTCATTATTGATTTAGCTAGCTGATTAATTATCATTATTAAGCTTTGTTAGTTGTATTATTAACCAGACTATCATAGTAATCAATTGTCACTACCAATTTTTGATATATTTTGATATAATTCTTGATATATTAATCAAAGATCAAGTGATATATTAATCAAAGTTCAAAGAATACATAACAAAAGATATAGAATTATACAACATCTAAACAATTCTACTATGCCAAGTAAAAAGAAAGTAACCCCTACCAACAATGTCAACAACGAACCATACATATGCTTCAAATGTACTGAATCCATCAAGAAAAATGAGGATAACACTAAATGTCACCTATGTGACAATCATGTCCACCTTTCCTGCTTAAATATAACCAAGGACATAATCAACACACTACAATCAGCAGCTGTAATTCTATGTCCATCTTGCTTACCTAAGCTAGACAAATTAATAGCCCTCTCTGATAAGGTTGAAACCATAGAATCATCCCTTCAAACTCGCTTAATATCCCTAGAAAATAGATTAGTAGCACAATTCGAAGCACTTCAAGCAACACATAAAAATGAACACCAGACAACACAACATCCTAGCTCAACTCATCATCCACCACCAAAACCTCATCCAACTTCCACAAACCAGCAACCCAATAGCATCAAACCAACGAATAATATCAACCAAATTAACGACATCTCCCTAATGATAAAAGATGCTATTGAACGTGAGCAGAAACGTCCAAACACAATTTTATTTGGACTGGAAAACAACAGTGAAACTGATGACATCACTACAGTTCGAAACATCATCATCAACTCTCAGAAAACTTCATTCTCTCCTTATGAAATCACTGAAATATCTAGAGATGGCCCAGAACCCAAATACAGAGACGGCTCAGTGGCCCCATGATTCTGCAGAGTCATCTGCAAAAATGAAACCAGTAAATGCAATTTTATTCACACAATGAACTCCATTGCCAAATCTGACACTAACTATAGTAAACTCCGATCCAGACCAGACCTATCCTTCCTACAAAGAATCCGCTCCCGTGAACTCCGCCATGAACTAAAAA
Organism: Diadophis punctatus similis; assembly: GCA_023053685.1. NCBI lineage: Eukaryota > Metazoa > Chordata > Lepidosauria > Squamata > Dipsadidae > Diadophis > Diadophis punctatus. Next base: position 1,260,385 of record JALIGW010000085.1, read on the forward strand.
TGCGACAAGACAATGGTGAAACTGACCTATATATAGACTACCGTGCAGACTGCATCAAAACAAAATCTCCCAACCTACGTCCCAACATTCAACCTCCCACCATTCAAAACTAGGAGCGCACGCCCCAAACTACCTCTCTACCTGCAACTTCTACAACCACTAATGACCTTATCTACCTTGCTACCACCACTGACCAAACTTCCTCACTACCTGCCAATACTAATAACTCTACTATAGACCTTAATTACCCTAACCTTAACTACCTTAACCTCAACTACCTCACTTTTACTTCTAACTTAACTACCCAACTACCTACCACTCCCTCTACCTCTCCAACTAATAAAGACCTTAAATGCAAGCTACTTAATGCAAGAAGTTTTGCAAATAAAATACCTGAATTCCTCCTCCTATTAAATACGACCAATTTCGACATATTTGTCTGCGAAACAAGGCTAAACTCATCCCTCCCTGACTCAATTATTATAGAAAGAAACTATCATGTTTTTCGATCTGATCGCGAACTCCGTAGAGGAGGCGGTGTTGCCATCTTTTACAAAAAGTCCTTAAATCTCAAAAACATCCAAGTAACACACGATCTTGCTCTTCCCGAGACGATCATCTGTGAGCTATCTTTAAACACCACATTATGATTTCTACTATGCTACAGAGCCCCAGACTACGACATTGAACATGCGAATAAGTTAACTTCACTCCTAACGTGGGCAGCCTCCAGCCCACACCCTCTCATCTTTCTTGGCGACCTAAATATACCTCTTATCAAATGGTCCCTCAACGAATGTTCCACAGAACCTATACACTCAACCCTGTACAATGCTGTAACCAATCTGGGGCTGGATCAACTAGTATCCAACAACACTAGACTCAAGAACTGCCTTGATCTCATCTTCTGTAACAGTTCAAACTCAATTTATGGATTACAAACAAAAGAACCCTTCTCCAACAGTGATCACAGTATGATTGACTTCAATCTCAATATACACCCTTATACAAATCAACAGTATGACAAGATCCCCAGTTACAATTTCAAAAAAGAAAACTTTGATCTCATAAACACTGACCTCTCTTCTCTTGATTGGCAAACCCTATTCACGGACTGCAACACTGCTGAAGACCACTACAACATTTTCCTACGTCAAGTCCAAAGAGTCATAAAACTATACGTACCACTATTCATTCCCCAAAACAGGAAGAACAAACTACCCATAACAATAAGGAAGCTCCAAACAAAAAAAAAATCTCTCTGGCGTAAAAACAAAACGGGCCACATAACCAACTACAAAAGCCGATACAAAAAACTTATGCAAACAAATAAAGACTGAATGCACAAATTATCATATCAATCAAGAGGAAAACCTCCTGCGCACAAATTCCAACCGAGCATTCTACAAGTTCGTAAACGACAAACTCAAAGTGACGAGAACTATCCCACCCCTAAAAGGCCCCAACAATAAAGACTGTAATGATGAATCCGACAAAGCCAACCTCTTCAACACATTCTTCGGCTCAGTCTTTATAAACAGCAACAACTCATGTCCTATATTCCCTAGTCGAACCACAAACAATGACAATGATCTAATACAAACCGACTTTACAGAAGACAAGGTTAGAAAGGCTCTACACAACCTAAAACCATCCCTATCCATAGGACCAGATGGACTTTGTGCTTACTTCTTAAAAAAACTTTCCACCGTCCTATCAGTACCTCTAAGCATTATTTTTGACATATCTCTCAGAACCAGCACCCTACCCAACCTATGGTCACTAGCCACGGTTATCCCTGTCTTCAAAAAGGGAGAGCCCAACCTAGTTGAAAATTATAGACCAATCTCCTTATGTTGTGCCCCCTGCAGAGTCATGGAATCAATAATCAACCAATCCATTACCCTCCACTTAGAGACAAACAACCTACTCTCTCACAAACAATTTGGTTTCAGAAAAAAGTTATCCTGCAACCTACAACTTCTACATTGTAAAAACATATGGACTACAAAACTCGACCAGGGCAAAGCAATAGACGCAATCTACATAGACTTTTGTAAAGCCTTTGACTCCATAGTACACGGCAAACTACTCCTAAAACTAAAATCTTACGGCATCTCTGGCCCCCTACACAAATGGATAACTGCATTCCTGTCAAACAGACAACAAGTGGTTAAAATAGGATCATCTCTATCAAACCCTGTACCTGTTAACAGCGGTGTTCCCCAAGGAAGCGTTTTAGGACCTACTCTCTTCATTCTTTACATAAATGACATTTGTGATATTATACAAAGCAACTGCGTCCTCTTCGCAGATGATGTAAAACTATTCAACACCACAGACAATACTACAACCCTTCAAAAAGACCTTGACTATATATCTGAATAGTCCAACAAGTGGCAACTACCAATCTCAATCAACAAATGCTCAGTTTTACACATTGGCAAAAATAATCAAAACACAAAATACAAACTTGATGATCATGACCTTGATGATGATCCTCACTCAGTAAAGGACCTCGGAGTACTCATCTCTAACGATCTGAGTGCTAGAGCCCACTGCAACAACATAGCAAAGAAGGCATTAAGAGTGGTTAACCTAATCTTGCGCAGCTTCTTCTCTGGTAACATTGTACTCTTAACCAGAGCATACAAAACATTTGCTAGACCGATTCTTGAATACAGCTCATCAGTCTGGAACCCACACTACATATCAGACATTAACACAATTGAGAATGTCCAGAGATACTTCACAAGAAGAGTATTACATTCCTCTGTTGACAACAGAATTCCTTATGAAACCAGACTTGAAATTTTGGGACTTCAAAATTTAGAACTCCGCCGCCTTCGATCTGACCTAAGTGTAGCTCACAAAATTATCTGCCTCAATGTCCTACCTGTTAACGACTACTTCAGCTTCAACCGCAATAATACACGTGCTCACAATAGATACAAACTTAATGTAAACCGCTCCAGACTTGATTGCAAAAAATTCGACTTCAACAACAGAGTGGTCAATGCCTGGAACACTTTACCTGACTCAGTAGTTTCTTCCCCAAACCCCAAAAACTTCAACCTCAGATTATCTACCATTGACCTCACCCCATTCCTAAGAGGTCGGTAAGGGGCGTGCATAAGCGCACAATCGTGCCTACCGTTCCTGTCCTAATGTACACATATATTCTTACCTCTTTTACTCTTATTCATGCTTGTACTATTACATATATATTCAATCATGTTTTACTGTTTATACTTTGCTTATAATCATATATGCTTGACAAAATAAACAAATACAAATCATTTCTATATATATAGTTCTTTAATCTAGGTATATGTTACTAAATATAATGCTACCTCCCAAAAAAAATCTAATTTTGTCTTCTGGGTTCACCACCAATTAATTTCAAATTTTCATTCCGAGTTAACCACTATAGCTTAACTTCTCGTGATAGTTATTGTCTCTCCTGCCTCTTAATTTTAAGCCGTATTGCTTCCTCCCCTTCCTTAATCTCTTTACTCGTCATTCATTTTTCTTTGTCCCCTGTTATTATCATATCTAAATGCCCCATAAAAATCAACATTTCAATTATATAATTTATATTAAAATCTTGTAGTCATATTGATTATTCATTTCAACTTTTCATATTAATCATCAAAATTCTTTCTGTATTACTTCAAATTAATAAATGATACAAATCTTATCCTATACCCAAAAAAAAATAGTGATTATTCAAATTCTATATACCGTATTTTTCGGAGTATAAGACGCACCTTTTTACCCTCAAAAAGAGGGTGAAAACCTGGGTGCGTCTTATACACCGAATGTAGCCCCACCCAGCCACCCCCATCCTTTGGCCTCTGCCTGCCAACAATTTACCTCTTTGCAGCAAACAGGGCAAAGCACAAGAAGAGCACAAGAAGAGATGATCTGCCTCCCGATCTACAGCTGACAGGCTTGCAAGCCACGTGGTAAAATGAAACTAACTATGGTGGCTGTAATGAGACAAAATGCTGGAAGATAAACTGCTTGCAATATTAGGCTGCTGAAATCAAATGGAGGCAAGCTATAGCTGCTATGGCTCAGAGCTAGAGCTCTTGCCTTACAATCAGGAGGTTGTGAGTTCTATCCTAGGTAGAGGCAGATTCTGTTAATATGTTATTTTGTTAAATGTTTGTAGAGTGTTCAAATTATTAGACTTATTTTTTAAAGACTGCTTTATTATTGTTCTAGACAACTTAACAAAATGAAGAAGCTTTTTAAAATAAATGCTTGCTCTGAAGAGGCCCAGTGCTATTGTATCTTCTTTTAAATAGCAGAGAATACTTCCAGAAAGCCACATCAATTTTAAAGATCTGTAAAAGTATAATCTGAAATGTCCTGTTTTAGTATTAAGTATTAGTATTAAGTATTAGTATTAAAAGAAGGCAGCTGAGAAACCCTGACTAGTCATGTTTGGAGTAGATCTATTTAAATAATTGGGAGGAGTTAGTGTGATTACATTTAAGAAAACTTTCTGGGATTAATATACTGCCATAAATGTACATTTCTCCAATTCTTTGCCATTTCTATGGGTCAGGCACACATGCACAGAAATACACAGCAAACAGTGTATATCATCTGTACTGTTTGCTGTTTGCTGTTTGGCAGATTGCTGGGAGGCAGAGACCTTTTTTCCTTGTTTTCCTCCCCCAAAACTAAGGTGCGTCTTATACTCCGGTGCGTCTTATACTCCGAAAAATACGGTACTTCCAAGAATTGGCCTATTGTCCTTCTCTCTTATGTTTTATCCTTCCCTCTGACGGTACAAACATTTAATTCCATCATTTTTAAATTTAATTTAATACAACCAAACTTATACCAATCTATAATAGAATTATAGCTTCACAGGAAAAAACCTATTCATTAAATGATTATATTAAGTATTTAAACAAAACTTATTCGCTATTAATAACACTGTTCTACAAATTTACAATTTTTGTTAGTTTCAGAAATGAAATGTGCCATTTCTTAATGAATTTCACATGCTGAATTCAAATATAATAATGAAATTTGTTAATTGGCTCTAGTTTTCATGCAACGGACATTTTACATTTTCCAACTACAGGTAATAGGCAAATAATGCGCCAAAACTTAATATGTATATATAAACCCGTATATTTTTATTAAAATTAAGTGAATTATATTCGCAACAGTGAACACATGAAATAATCTATTGTATATGTTTATCAAGAAAAACTAAATTAGTAAACAAGTTTAAAATGTTCAAAAGTTTAAATTTCTCATTAATCTTGCCTTCAGTTTGTGTCCCTTTTGCTTCTCTTGACTTTTCTTTTGTATTCAAGGAAAGGATTGTCTCTTACAATTGTCCAACAGTAGTCTGCAAGCATTAATGGGCTCCATTTACCTTGATATCTTTTTTCCATAGCTGCAACGTCTTGATGGAAGCGCTCCCCATGCTCGTCACTCACTGCTCCACAATTTGATGGAAAGAAATTCAGATGAGAGTGTAGAAAATGAATTTTTAAGGACATGTTACGACCAAGATTTTTGTAGGCCTGGATGAGTTTTTCAACCACTTCCTTGTAGTTTGCTGCTTTATTGTTTCCAAGACAATTTGATGTCACTGACATGAATGCTATCCACGCAGCCTTTTCCTTGCCATGCAACAGAGAAAGAAACTCATCATCATTAACAAGTTCACGGATCTGTACGAACATCACTTGCCAGGAGATTCCACTGCTTTAGTCTTGAACCTAAAACCTCTGCCTTGTTCTTCGGAAGATCCAGATCTCTTATTAGGTCATTCAATTCCATTTGTGTTATGAGGTGCAGTTCAGCGGATGTGGATGGCAGATAATCCGGGTCATGTAAGGCTGTTGGTTCATCACTAGAAGCTTCCTGAGGTTCTTCCTCACTGGACTCAACTACAAAAGATTCAGGCGCTTTTGGAATCGGTAGTCCTTCTCCATGAGGTACTGGATGTATTGCTGATGGAATGTTTGGATACTGCACAAACAACTTTTTTTTCTTAGTAAGACCTTTCTCAATTGGAGGCACCATACAAAAATAACAATTACTGACATGATCTGCTGCTCCTCCAAATCATTGGCACTGCGAAAGGCATAGAAGGCTTATTCCCATTCAACCATTGGACAAGTCTTGATCCACATGAATTACAGCATATGTGTGGCGCCCAGTTTTTGTCCTGGTCTCCTATTTTGCAACCGAAATACAAGTTGTAGGCTTTCTTAATCACGGTTGTGATCCTTCATTTTTGGGATGCAAAAGTAACTTCACCGCAAATATAGCAGAAATTATCTGCTTTATTTAAACAGGTTCGAGGCATAACTAAATTTACTAGCATAAAACAATGTTTAAAGATGCTGTCTAACTCGCCAAGCAACAGATACTGTGACTTTTATAGAATTTGGTGACGTAATATTAGCTAATATTGCATCATCTTGGTACGCGTGGCGGTTTTCTATTGGTCACCAATACTGACTATGTAATCTATGGTGTAAGTTGCATCATGCATTTTATAAACCTTACTTCATTAGTTGGTTGCTTATATCATGGAAACTAGAGCCAATATACATTTTTAAATGTTATTTTTGTTTTTAACACCCCAAAATTATGTAAGAACAGCTGTTTTCATGCTCGCAACGTTTTACCTGTAGAACAGTGTAATTATTATAATCAAATGTAATTATAATAATACTAGAATAAAAAAAATTATTTCTCCCACTCATCAATCATCCATTTTCTTTTTATTTCCACCCCTCTTTTCTTAACTTCTTTTTTTCCTTCCTTTTACATTTGTACCCCCAACTTCTTTTCCTCCAAACACCTTTTCTCCCCTTTAAGTATATTATTTGTAAAGATCTATTTATTTATTTATTTATTTATTTATTTTGGAATTCTTATATGCCGCCCAACTCCCTAAGGACTCAGGGCGGCGTACAACAGTGAGAAAATACAAGAATAACCAAAATCTAAAAAGTTAATTAAAAGCAAATATAAAAATTAAAACACACTATAAAAAGAATCATCACCAACCATTCAACATCATACATACTTGGGGGGTGGGCTCGAATGAATTAAGCTCTACCCCCCGCCTGCAGGAAAAGCCATGTCTTAACAGCTTTCCGGAAGGCCAGCAGAGTGGGGATAGTTCGGGTCTCTGGTGGAAGTTGGTTCCAGAGCACAGGGCCAGCCACAGAGAAGGCTCTCCCCCTTGGGCCCGCCAGCCGGCATTGTTTGGCCGACGGGACCTGGAGGAGGCCCACTCTGTGGGCCCTAACCGGTCGAAGGGAAGTATGAGGCAGAATGCGGTCCCGTAGATAACCTGGTCCCAAGCCATGAAGGGCTTTAAAGATGGTGATCAACACCTTGAATTGGACCCGGAGACCGATGGGCAACCAATGCAGCTGGCGGAGTATCGATGTCACGTGGGTGTACCTTGGCACACCCACCACAGCACGCGCAGCCGCATTTTGCACCAACTGAAGTCTCCGGATACTCTTCAAGGGTAGCCCCATGTAGAGCGCATTGCAGTAGTCCAAGCGAGAGGTGACAAGGGCATGAGTGACCGTGAGTAGAGCCTCCTTCTCCAAATATGGCCGCAACTGGTGCACCAGGCGAACCTGTGCAAAGGCCCCTCTAGCCACAGCTGAAAGATGATGGTCCAATTTTAGCTGTGGATCTAGAAGGACCCCCAAGTTGCGGACCTGGTCCGAGGGAGTCAGTTTCGCTCCCTCAAGGACCACGGAGGGACAGTTGTCGTAGTCCTTAGGAGGCAATATCCACAGCCACTCAGTCTTATCGGGATTAAGTCTGAGTCTGTTCCTCCCCATCCAGATCCTGACGTCGTCCAGGCACCGGCACATTACATCAACTGCCTCACTGAAGTCAGACGGGGTGGTGATGTACAGCTGGGTGTCATCAGCGTACTGATGGAAACACACCCCATGTCTGTGAATGATCTCCCCCAGCGGTTTCATGTAGATGTTGAACAGGATGGGCGAGAGAACCGACCCCTGAGGCACCCCACATAATAGGGGCCTAGGGGACGATCTCTGCCCCCCTGCCAGCACCGACTGCATCCTATCAGCGAGATAAGAGGAGAACCACCGCAGAACGGTGCCTCCCACTCCCAACTCGCTGAGACGATGCAGAAGGATACCATGGTCGATGGTATCGAAAGCCGCTGAGAGGTCAAGTAGCACCAGGATGGAGGAATTTCCCCCATCCCGGGCCCGCCAGAGATCATCCATCAGAGCGACCAAGGCAGTTTCTGTACTGTAGCCGCGCCTGAAACCCGACTGGTAAGGGTCTAGATGATCTGTTTCATCCAGGAGCTGCAGAAGTTGAGTAACCACCACCTTCTCCACAACTTTCCCTAAAAAAGGTAAGTTGGAGACCGGACGATAGTTCTTCAAGTCAGCTGGATCCAGGGAAGGCTTCTTCAGGAGGGGTCGCACCACCGCAGCTTTTAACGACTGCGGTACGGATCCCTCTCTCAAAGAAGCGGTGACCACCGCCTGGATCCAGCCGCGTGCTACCTCTCTGCTAGCCGAAACCAGCCAGGAGGGGCACGGGTCCAATAAACAGGTGGAGGTATCTACCTTCCATTCTTCTTAATCTCTTTTTCTTATTTCCTCCTTTTTTAATTTGTTTCATCCAATACCAATATTCTCCCCCTACTCTCCTTTTATCACTGTAAATCCCAGTGTAATCATCATAAATTCTAACATAATCATCAATCTGTCCATTTTCAATGTCTTTTTTCCTTTTGTCGCTGTAAATCCTGGTGTATTCATCAATCTGGTTTTCTTCTTCTTCTTCATTTTTTCCATTTCCATTTCTTTCCATCATATTTTCAAAATCTTTATTATCATCTGATTCTTTTCCTTTTCCAACTCCAAATCCCAAAAAGCATCTTTTTAAATCTTTACACAAGTCTTTCAAAAATGCCACCAACTCTTCATAATCATTTGCCTCCACATCATCAAAATCACAATTCACAAATCTTTACAAACCGTCCAGCTGTTAACAAATGTCTGTTTCCACAGCCTTTTTTAATTATTTTCTTTTAAATGAAATGATGTCAATTTCAACACTTAAATTTCCATATTTCTCATTCAAACTCCAAATCCTTCTGATCTTTAAATATTAAAGTTCATGCCAAGATTCTTTCAATCCAAACAAATCCAAACAATGTCTCTTAGTACAATAACAATTTGCTCATTGCTTTGAGTTATTTCAGACTCCAAGATGATTTTTTTTCCTATTCAAGGTCAACAGCTGTCAAAATATCCATGAAAATATTTCACTGTTGTAGTAGTTCCTCCAGCCAGCAGATGGCATTCTTTCCAATCCCCCAAATCTGTCTTTCCTGTTCAACAATATTTTTCTATATTTTAAATCAGTTTAAATTTTACAAAGTATTTTCTTCCAAGCTTATTATCCCAGTCACATAAATCTCCACCAGGTCTGTTATCACACAGTTCAAAAATCTCTCAGTTGGGCTTTTTAGTCTCAGTTCCTTATAGCTTAGTTTCTCTATGATTTTCTGCTTGCTAGATAGCCGCCTTCTCAATTTTCAATCCTTTGTTTCCCTTTTCAGTCTTGAAAAAGTTCTTTAAAAGCGTTATTTCGGCAAAATCACTCACCAGCTTCCCTTTCCTCTCTCTCTCCAGCACATAATCTTGAATCTTCTTACCCAGCTGACTTCCAATCTTCAATTCAGTCCAACCGTTTGTGGCCGCCGCAGCTTGGATGACAGTCGTTTTCCGTCGCCGCTGGCTGAGAGGTCTGAGTCGGCTCCTTGGGGGGTTTGCCACACCCCCAGTTTACTGACAGTCACCTCTCTTCTTCCCCACCCCTCCAGGGTGGTTCTGACCTGGTTCTGACCGAACCAGGTCTCCTGGCGAGGCAGATATCGGTTACCCTGCGGAGCGTGGGGAACTCCATGTCGCCGTGGTGTTTGGCCACGCCCCTCTCTCATAAGTTTTTTGTTGAAAGGATTCTTCGGTTATGATTTGGGCTGTCTTGTGTGTAGATAGAGGACAGAATGCAGATGTCCACAGCAAAAATGCCCACAGCTGTCAACAACTAAAAAGGATAGAAAGCTATCAACCTGATTCAAGTAATTAGCATAATGGAATGATGTACATGAGGTCATCATTGCTTGTTCCAAAGACCTCCAAAGTTCTAAGAAGGTCCTTTATGCTGACACTAGCTGTTTAATTATTTGGTTCAGAACTGTCCTGTCCACGCTGGAAGCATGGATGGCAGATAAACTCCACAAGATGGTTTAATCAGAATTACATTTATTCATCTGGTATATTCATATCAACTTACAATTAAGATGAATTCCCCATAAACTCTCCATCCCAAAGGTGAAAAAAGGATTGTCTCTCTCATCTCCTGATTACATGCTTGCAGTCTTTGTTACAAACTAAAAATGCCCGCTGCAGAATTCTCCCTCCCATGGTGAGTTCTATGGCCCAATAGGAATCCACAGAAACGGTCACATGTGAACTACAATACCCAGAATGCAATGTAACTACAATTCCCCTAATGCAATGTCTTAAAGAAACATGTCCTAAATTAAGCTTACTATCTCTACAGTGACAGCACACTCCCCGCCTGGAATTTGTAAAATTCCACTACGAACTAGCGAACAAATTGAAGTAAACAAAGGTATAGGCTAAATAATGCAACTTAACTATCTAACTAAGATAAACAGAGCATAGCATAAGCAATATAACTTGACTATCTAATTGGCTAAATAAACAAGATATAGCATAAACAGTGTAGCTTAACTACCTGAGTAACTAAAGTAAACAAATTATATCATCAAACAGTGCAAACATTGAGGTAGATACAAGGCATGCAAAGCTTGAGGGTCAATCTTTAAGCTCGAACTTTCTTCTTAGCAAGACTAGGTCGGTGACAGGTCTGGTGTAGATCTTCTTGACGGAAGTCTTTGAGCCATGGCCTGGAACTTGCGGCTTCGCCACTTGAACTTCTACTTGGCAAACTAGTCCATCAGCGCTGGGTAAAACTTGGTGAACAAGTCCCATTGGCCAAGAGTTTTGATGTGCGTCTTTGTCCCTCAACAGGACGAGGTCTCCTTCTTCAAGATTCGGCTCTGGGGTCTTCCATTTGCAGTGAACCTGAAGGGTAGTTAAGTATTCTTGCTTCCAACGCTTCCAGAAGGTGTTGGCCAGCAGTTGGACCTGTCTCCACTGTTGCTTATATCTGTCCTTGAGAACGAAGTTCCCTTCTGGAGCTAGCCATTCGCCTGTCTTTTGTGTCAACAAGGTGGCTGGTGAAAGAATAGTTGGGTTCTCTGGATCTGATGAGAGTGGAGCCAGAGGTCGAGCATTGACGATAGCAGATACTTCTGCCATGAGTGTGGTAAGGACCTCATGTGTCAGCGTAGGTTCTTTCGTCAACATGGAGTTAAAGATTTTACGGGCTATGCCGATCATTCTTTCCCATGCTCCTCTCATATGGGAAGCGTGAGGAGGGTTAAAGGTCCATTCACAGTTTTGGGCTCTCAGGTAGCTGTCAAATGCTGGGTTGAGGCGAGTACTCTCATAGATCTGTAGTTCTTTGCAAGTTCCGACAAAGTTTGGAGCTGAAGTGGTGCAGTGGTTAAATGCAGCCATTGCAGACTGACTGCTAGTTCAACAGTTCAGCTGTTCAAATCTCACTAGGCTCAAGGTTGACTCAGCCTTCCATCCTTCCGATGTCGGTAAAATGAGGACCCAGATTGTTGTGGGCAATATGCTGAACTCTGTAAACCGCTTAGAGAGTGCTGTAAAGCACTATGAAGTGGTATATAAGAAAAGTGCTATTGCTATTGCTATTGCTATTATTGTTCCGCAGTCAGATCTGAATGCTTTGACTGGGCCCCTATGGGCTTGGAACCTTCTTAAAGTGTTAATGAAGGAAGAACTGTCCATAGATTCGATGACTTCGATGTGAACAGCTCGAATGCTGAGACATGTGAAAAGGACAGCGCAGCGTTTGTTGTGAACTTGACCGCCTCTGGTTCGGCGGGCAGTTACTAACCACGGGCCAAAGACATCCAGGCCTACGTATGTGAAGGGTGGTTCTGTACTGAGACGTTCTGGCGACAGGTCAGCCGTTAACTGATGTTGTGTCACACCTCTTTGTTTGCGGCAGTGCAGACACCTATGTAAGACAGTTGAGATGAGCTTCCTGGCTCCGACGATCCAGAATCCGGCGACCCAAATAGCTCCCTCGGTGAAATGTCAGCCTTGATGATGTTTTATTTCGTGATGGTGCTGAACCAACAGGTTTGTTACATGGTGGCGAGCAGGAAGGATGATAGGGTGTTTTATGATGACGTCTATATCGGCCTTGTCCAGACACCCCCCTACTCGCAGCAAGTCGTCGCTGTCGAGGTACGGGTTCAGTTTCAGAAGCGGGCTGTATTTTGGAATAGGCTTTTTAGCTTTAAGGTGTTCTAATTCCACGGAGTAGACATTTTGTTGCACAATCCGTAATATCCCTCTCTGTGCTTGGAGGCGGATTTCTGCATCGCTTATCTTGGAGGAATCATCATATCTAGATCCGTTCCAGTCGGGTTTCAGGGCCGGGCACAGCACGGAAACGGCATTGGTCGCATTGGTTGATGATCTCTGGAGGGCTTGGGACGGGTTGTTCCTCTGTCCTGGTCCTATTAGACCTCTCAGCGGCTTTTGATACCATCGACCATGGTATCATGCTGCACCAGCTGGATGAGTTAGGGATAGGGGGCACCGTTTTTTGTTGGTTCTCCTCCTTTCTCTCCAACCGGTCGCAGTTTGTATTGGCAGGGGGGCAGAGGTCATCCTTGAGGCCTCTCACATATGGAGTGCCCCAGGGGTCGATCCTCTCGCCCCTTCTGTTCAACATCTATGTGAAGCCGCTGGGTGAGATCATCCGTGGCTTTGGGGTGAAGTACCATCAGTACGCTGATGATACACAGCTGTACATTTCCACCCCAGGCCACCCCAATGATGCCCTTGAAGTGATGTCCTGGTGCCTGGAAGCCGTGCGGATCTGGATGGGGAGAAACCGACTCAGGCTCAACCCTTCCAAGACGGAGTGGCTGTGGTTCCCAGCGTCTCGATATAGTCAGATGATTCCATCTCTGACTATCGGGGGCGAGTCTCTAGCCCCCGCCGAAAGGGCTCGCAACCTGGGTGTCCTCCTGGATTCACAGCTGTCCTTAGAGGACCATCTGACAGCTGTGACCAGGGCGGCCTTTTATCAGGTCCGCCTGATACGCCAGTTGCGGCCCTTTCTGGATCGGGATTCCCTCTGCACAGTCACTCATGCCCTCGTCATGTCGCGTCTGGACTACTGTAATGCTCTCTACATGGGGTGTCAGGCAGTGATTTTATATTGCCTGTTACATGTATATGCAGGGGGATGCATCCCTATCAAATATAGTGGTTTATTCCTGAGCACGTGATTAATATGTTCCTAGTACGCATGTGTACATTCCTTTCTTTCGTTCCTCCCTTTCTCTTCTGCTTCTGTAAGGAGCAAGACCTATTTTATAGCCAAGATGTGATTTATTATTTTTGTACTGAAATAAATACTTTATACCTTAGCATTTAAACTGCGGTTTTCTTTAATAATGTCAGAGTTTCAGGAAAAGATCTATTTCGCCTCTGATGAGAGTAATTCTTATCTAACATGGTAGCAGAAGATGGTTCCTGGATCTTAATTAATTCTGACAGGTTTATTGCGGTTTAGCCTAGTAAAATAGAGATAAGAATGTTTTTGGCTGTTTTGAAGTGAAAACGCCATAAATCTACTAAAAATGTCTTCTCCGGAGAAATAACTCTTACTCCTCCTCGACCAGCCGATTGAAGAAACAGAAAAATCTCAAGGTATTTACACCTACAGCAGCTCCTAAAAACAAGAAAATCATTGGCACACGATGGGTGTACAAAATCAAACAAAAACCAGATGGTGAACTATTATACAAAGCAAGACTAGTAGCACAAGGTTTCGCACAAAGTTATCCTGATGATTACACAAACACTTACTCACCTACAGTGCGGACTGAAAGTGTGAAAATAGCCTTAACTACAGCTTCCATTCTTGGACTAGAAGTTTTCCAATTTGATGTTGAAACTGCCTATCTACATGCAGACCTAGATGAAGAAATCTATGTGAAGTGCGCCCCCGGATTCCGTGACGACCCCCGTGGCCGAGAAGGGGACACGTGGATTCTCAACAAAAGTCTTTATGGTCTGAAACAATCAGGTTTGATGTGGTATAACTGTCTCAAAGACAAACTAAATTCAATGGGCTTTATTAAGTCCGAAACTGATGAATGCGTGTTCACAAAAAGGTTTAGAAATGCATATGAAATTGTTCTTGTTTATGTAGATGATATTGTTTACATTGGTCCTAACAAACACATGAGTGAAATTTTTGTTTCAGGTCTGAAGAGATTCTTCACATTGAAGTCACTAGGTCACATCAATGATTATTTAGGTGTACAGATTGAAAAGACACAGAAGGGGTTTAGCCTCTCACAACAAGCCAAGATAGAACAACTCCTACACTATTGCAACATGCAAGATGCTACACCGACACACACACCTATGCAAACAGATTTTTGTAATCTGAAAGATGAACAAAGTCCTGAGTTCAAGGATCAAACACTTTATCGCTCAGTAATTGGTTCACTACTATACATTAGTGGTTGGACTAGACCAGACATAGCACTTAGTGTCAATTTGTTGTCATGACATGTAGGCAAAGCCACAGAATTCCACTGGTCATGTATTAAGAAGTTACTGAGATACCTAAAATACACTCAACAAATGAAATTAAAGCTAGAACCTACACATTCTGATTTTGCTGACTTGTATTGTTATGCAGATGCTGACTGGGCAAGCGATAAGGAATCAAGAAAAAGCACATCAGGTTTCATAATGTACCTGAATGGATGTCCCGTTCATTGGAACGTGAGAAAACAGAGTTTTGTTTCCTGTTCTTCCACCGAGGCGGAATATGCGTGCATTTCTGATGCTAGTAATCAGTTAACGTGGTTCTATTCTTTAGTTACAGATATCTGGACCAAACCGAAGAAGCCAATCACCATGATAGAGGATAATCAATCAGTTGTTTACATTTCAGAAACACGTTTCACAGGTTCTAGGTCCAGACACATTGACATTCGTTATAAAAATGTTAGAGATTTAGTAAGACAAGGTTTCATTAAGTTAGAATATGTGCCAACAGAATATCAGATAGCTGACATCCTGAACAAACCGTTGCCCGCAGCAAGACATGAATCTTTCACGTATCTAATGTGTGTAGAGTGATATAAGCATATCCATCCAACAGACAAAGAAGGGGTGTCAGGCAGTGATTTTATATTGCCTGTTACATGTATATGCAGGTGGATGCATCCCTATCAAATATAGTGGTTTATTCCTGAGCACGTGATTAATATGTTCCTAGTACGCATGTGTACATTCCTTTCTTTCGTTCCTCCCTTTCTCTTCTGCTTCTGTAAGGAGCAAGACCTATTTTATAGCCAAGATGTGATTTATTATTTTTGTACTGAAATAAATACTTTATACCTTAGCATTTAAACTGCGGTTTTCTTTAATAATGTCAGAGTTTCAGGAAAAGATCTATTTCGCCTCTGATGAGAGTAATTCTTATCTAACATGGGGCTCCCCATGAAGAGCACCCGGAAGCTCCAGCTGGTCCAGAATGCAGCCGCGCGGGTGGTTTCGGGGGCTAACTGGCGCTCCCATATAACACCCCTCCTGCGCGAGCTGCACTGGCTTCCGGTGGTCTACCGGGTGCGCTTCAAGGTGCTTGTTACTACCTTTAAAGCACTCCATGGCATTGGACCTAGGTATCTCCAAGACCACCTGCTGCCACAAACTGCCTCCCATCGACCAGTGCGCTCCCACAGAGAGGGCCTCCTCGGGGTGCCATCAGCCAAGCAGTGTAGTCTGGTGACACCCAGGGGGAGGGCCTTCTCTGTGGGAGCACCCACCCTCTGGAACCAGCTCCGTCCAGATTTAAGAACCATTCATGACCTGGCCACCTTCCGCCGTGCCCTCAAGACGTACTATTTTTATCAAGCCGTGCGGGCGTGAAAAAGTTTTTGGGGTTTTTAAGATTTTACCAAATTTTACCAAATTTTAATTATATTGTCTTAAATCAGGGCCACATCTAATATTTTCTTTTAAATGTATACATATTTTAATGTTTATATTGTATTTTTACTTGGCTGTTCACCGCCCTGAGTCCCCGGAGAAGGGCGGTATATAAATTTAACTATAAATAAATAAATAAATAAATAAATCTGTGAAGCCACTCTGCAGCGCAGGCAGCTTATGAGTACTTCCATGCCCTGTACGATAGATTTCCATCTGGAGAATTTCTTGAAGGTGAGTGTTCTGGATTTGAAGACATTCTGATCCTGTCTACTCTGTTGGCTACGTAGAGATAAAAGCGTCTCGTTTGGTTGTAAATATATCCCAGCACCACCTTGTTATCTGTGTAGAAGGTAGTGGGTTGTAGTTCAAGATCTATCATTTTGGTTATCAAGTCTGGAAGTTCTACGGCCATTACGGCGGCGCAGAGCTCCAATTTTGGTACGGTGTGACCTTGTTGTGGTGCTAGTTTCGCCTTCCCCATAACGAAGCCGGTGTGAATGTTGCCCTCCCCGCCGTAGACTCTGAGGTATGCTACGGCTGCTATTGCCTGCGTGGATGCATCTGAGAAGACATGTAGCTCTCTTTTCGTTGCGGTGGCAGGTGAGACAGGGACATACGTACGTTGTACACTGACGCCTTGAAGATTACTCAGGGAGGCACGCCATGACTCCCATTTTTGCTTCTGTTCTATCGGGAGTGGCTCATCCTAATCCTTGGTGCTTTGGGAGAGTGTCCGTAGAAGGAACCTTCCTTGTATAGTTACAGGTGCGGCAAACCCTAGAGGGTTGAAAAGGCTGTTTACTGTTGACAGAACTCCTCTTTTTGTGAAGGCGGTACTCTGAGTTGGGGTTCTGAAGGTGAAGGCATCCTTCTTCAAGTCCCAACACAGGCCGAGACTCCTTTGGACAAGAGGGGTATCGCCGCCGAAATCAAGGTCTTGTAAACCCTTGGCGTGGTCTTCAGGATTAAAGGCTTTCAGTACTTCTTCACTATTGGATGCTATTTTGTGCAGTTTGAGGTTGGCTGCTGCTAGCATCTGGCGTGTCCTTTTCAATAGGTCTATGGCCTCTGTTGGAGTAGGTACGGATTTTAGGCCATCGTCGACGTAGAAGTCTCGTTCCACGAAGCATCTGGCATCTTCACCGTATTTGGCCTTGCCGACACGAGCAGTGTGTTGTAGGCCATAATTAGTGATCGCAGGAGAAGAACCATTTCCAAAGACATGTACTCGCATCCTGTAGTCTATGATCCGCTGCTCGTGTTGTTGGTCGCTGAACCACAGGAAACGCAAGTAATTGCGGTGATCTTTTCTCACTAGAAACGAATAAAGCATCTGCCGGATGTCAGCCATGAAGGCTGTGGCCTCTTTTCTGAAGCGAATAAGCACACCTAACAGGCTGTTGGTAAGGTCGGGTCCTGTAAGAAGGACTTTGTTCAGGGAATGGTTTTGGGACTGAGCACTTGCGTGGAAGACCACTCTTATCTGTCCTGGCTTTTGTGGATGGTACACTCCAAAGTACGGCAGCATTCTTCATCCTGTTTCAGAGGTGGGGCAAGTTCAGCGTGTCCGTTCTGGATCATCTTAACCATGAATTCCACCAGATGAGCTTTCAGTGCGGGCTTCCTGTTCATGAGTCTTTTTAGACTAAAGAGGCGGGAGAGAGCTTGCTCACGGTTGTTTGGCAGGCGCTGTCTGGGTGTACGAAAGGGTAGTGGTGCAACCCAGCTTCCGCTAGTGTCCCATTGAAGTTCCTTTTCCATGAGCTGCAGAAAGCATTTATCTTCTATTGACATGCCTAACTCGTTGTCTTCCTTGCTGGTCTGGAACACTGTCGCTCCTAGAACGGGGTAGTCCGTTGAAACCGTGAAGTGTTCTTGGCATGGCTTCCAGTGGGACGCTCTACCATTGCTGAGAATGGTGGTCGCAGAAACATCCACCTGGTTAGGGGCTTGCAGCCTATTGATGCAGACTGTTCCGTAGATGGCCCATCCAAGTACAGTTCTGATGGCAATTGGTGCGCCTTTCAGGTCTGTAGAGCCTTTGACCACCTCATAGGGGAAGGAAAGGTCAAGAATATCCGCTCCCAATAAGAGGAGGATTTCAGCTTTGGGGTCCAAGGCAGGAAAAAGGTGAGCTAAGTGCCTCAAATGAGGTATACTGCTTGCTACTTCTGGGGTCGCGATCTGCCTGCGATCATTTGGTATGGTGTCGCACTCTAGCAATGGTGGCAGTGCGAATTTTTCACTCCCATCTAACGGTTCTATGCAGTATCCAGTTACTCTCCTCCCCGCCGTGCGATGGGAACCAGAGCACGTGGACATAGCAATATGTGTTTCTTCAGCCGGGATGTCGAAGAGGTCGAAGAATGCGGACTTGGCTAACGATCTGTTGCTCTGCGAGTCCAGTATTACATACATGTTTACGGCCTTTTCTGGACATCTCGCAGGGTAGATTTTGGCTAGGTATATCTGATGACATGAGCGAGGGAATGGTGAGCCATCGCATGTAGTCGTGCAATGCACATTGATGTTTGTGGTTGATGACGTCTGAGCCTCTGTAGGTGTAGCAGAAGTCGGAGTGGGTCGTGGATTGGGAGATGACCTTTGTGTAGGAGCGGGAGGTGTCTGTAGGTGTGCAGCCGGCCGTGGATTGGGAGGTGCTCGTGCGTAGGCAGTAGACCGTGGAGCAGTGGTTGGCCGTGTTGAGTAAGTAGGCCGCGTAGAAAGAGCTGGGTGTGGTGCCGGTGCTGAGTCTGGATGCAAGGCGGTAGGGTGTGGATTACTCCTGTATATGAAGCAACTTACTTGTGCTGTACATTTGTTGGCCATGTGCTCCTTAGAATCACAACACTTGAAGCATACCCCATAGTCTCTGATCAGAGCCTTTCTTTCATCTAAGGGCTGGCTCCCGAAGTCTCTGCAATTATTCAGAGGATGCGGAAGGTTGTGAAATTTATTTATTTATTTATTTATTTCTACGCTCTTATAGGCCGCCCAATCCCGTAGGACTCAGGGCGACGTACAACATGGATAAGAAACGTACAGTAAAAAAGCAATTTTAACAATTTAAAAATAAAACAATATTAAAACATTATTAAAAACACCATTCATGGGGGAATCTGATCTCCTTATTCACCCCGCCTGTCGGAAGAGCCATGTTTTCACGGCTTTACGGAAGGCCAGTAGAGTGGGGATAGTCCGGATCTCTGGTGGGAGTTGGTTCCAGTGGGACGGGTCTCCCACAGAGAAGGCCCTCCCCCGCGGCCCCGCCAACCGACATTGTTTGGCCGACGGGACCTGGAGGAGGCCCTCTCTGTGGGACCTAACTGGTCGTAGGGAGGTATGTGGTAGGATGCGGTCCCGAAGGTAACCTGGCCCTGAGCCATGTAGGGCTTTAAAGGTCAAAACCAACACCTTGAATTGCGACCGGAGACTAATAGGCAACCAATGCAGCTGGCGGAGAATGGGTGTTACGTGGGTGTATCTCTGTACACCCACCACAGCTCGCGCAGCTGCATTCTGCACCAATTGCAGTCTCCGGATGCTCTTTAAGGGTAGCCCCATGTAGAGCGCATTACAGTAGTCTAGCCGTGTGGTGACAAGGGCATGAGTGACTGTGAGCAAAGCCTCCCTCTCCAAGTAGGGTCGCAATTGATGCACAAGACGAATCTGTGCAAAGGTCCCCCTACCCACAGCTGACAGATGTTGATCCAATTTTAGCTGTGGATCTAGGAGGACACCCAAATTGCGAACCCGTTCTGAGGGAGTCAATTTTTCTTCCCCAAGAACCAAGGAGGGGCAGTCGATGTAATCCCTGGGGGGCAATATCCACAGCCACTCAGTCTTGTCAGGGTTGAGTTTGAGTCTGTTCACTCCCATCCAGACCCTCACATCGTCCAGACAGCGGCACATTACCTCGACTGCTTCACTGAACTGACACGGGGTGGAGATGTACAACTGGGTGTCATCAGCATACTGCTGATACCTCACCCCGTGTTGTCGGATGATCTCACCCAGCTGTTTCATGTAAATGTTAAACAGGATGGGCGAGAGGACCGAGCCCTGTGGCACCCCGCAAGTCAGGGGCCTAGGGGCCGACCTCTGCCCTCCTGTCAACACCGACTGCGTCCTGTCAGAGAGGTAGGAGGAGAACCACCGTAAAACAGTGCCTCCCACTCCCACCTCCCCAAGACGACGCAGAAGGATACCATGGTCAATGGTATTGAAAGCCGCTGAGAGGTCAGGTAACACCAGGATGGAGGAATGACCCCCATCCCGGGCTCGCCAGAGATCATCCATCAGGATGACCAAAGCAGTTTCTGTACTGTAGCCGCGCCTGAAACCCGACTGAAAGGGATCCACATAATCAGTGTCCTCCAATAACCGCAGGAGTTGGAGCGACACCACTTTCTCAACAACTTTACCCACGAAGGGTAAATTGGAGACTGGACGGAAGTTCTTTAAATCCGCTGGGTCCAGGGAAGGCTTCTTGAGGAGGGGCCTCACCACCGCAGCTTTTAAGGGCTGTGGGATGGACCCCTCTCTCAAAGATGCGATCACAACTGCCTGGAGCCAGCCGCGTGTCACCTCCCTGCTGGCCGAAACCAGCCAGGAGGGGCACGGGTCCAATAAACAAATGGAGGCGCTCATCGCTCCTATGGCCTTGTCCACATCATCAGGAGTGACAGGCTCAAATTCATCCCATATAACAGGACTAAGACTTGCCCCCGTCACCTCGGCTTGCCCTGTCCAAATGGAGTCCAGGTCTGTCCGAATCTGAACGACTTTATCCGCCAGAAACTGAGAAAATTCCTCAGCTCTGCCCTGCAAGGGATGTTCAGCTCCCTCCTTGGCTAGAAGGGAGTGAGTCACCCTAAACAGGGCGGCTGGGCGGGAGTTGGCGGACGCAATAAGGGCGGAAAAATGCGAACATTTTGCCGCCTGTATCGCCACTAAGTAAGACTTAATGCAGGTTCTTAAAAGTGTCCGGTCAGACTCAGCTTTACTGGCTCTCCATCGTCGCTCTAGGCGTCTCTTTAGGCGCTTCATCTCCCGGAGCTCCTCGGTGAACCAAGGAGCCTTCCTGGATCTGCTGCCACGGAGAGGCCGCAAAGGCGCAATCCGATCTAAAGCCCCCGTTGCCGCCCGATTCCAGGCAGCCACTAGAGCCTCAGATGAATCGTGTACCAGGGAGTCAGGTATTACCTCAAGTTCCCTCTGAAATCCCTCAGATTCCATTAGGCGCCTGGGGCGGAACCACTTAATCGGTCCCGCCTCCTTGCGGTGGAGGAGTGGTGCCATGAAATCCAGCCTCAGAAGGAAATGATCTGACCACGACAAGGGTACTGTGACTAAACCCCTCAGCCTCAGTTCATCTCTCCACTGCCCCGAGAGAAACACAAGGTCAAGCGTGTGGCCTCCCTCATGAGTCGGACCCTGAACTACTTGGGTCAGGTCCATGGTTGTCATGGAAGCCATGAACTCCTGGACTGCCTCTCAGTTTTCGCCGGGCGATGGCAAATTGAAGTCCCCCAGCACCATCAACCTGGGGAACTCAATCGCCAGCCCCGCTACTGCCTCGAGCAGAACAGGCAGGGCCTTTGCCACGCAGCTAGGAGGCAAGTACGTCAGCAGAAGGCCCACCTGAACCCCTAAGTCCAACTTCAGAAGGAGCGTCTCACACCCAACAATCTCCGGGGCAGGGATCCTTCGAGGATTTAGGTTCTGGCGAGTTATAATCGCCACTCCTCCACCCCTTCCCTGGGGTCGCGGCTGATGCTGCACTGAGAACCCGTCCGGGCACATCTCAGAGAGGGGAACCCCCCCTCCCGGCCTAGCCAGGTCTCAGTGATGCATGCCAGGTCCGCCCCCTCTTCCAGGATTAGATCCTGTACAAGGGGGGCCTTGTTAGTAATCGACCTGGCATTCAACAGCAGCAGCTTGAGCCCAGGGCCCTGACATCCCTGGTTACCAGGTACTTGGGCTGAGCTAGATGGAACCAAACCGGAGGGGCCAGAACAAGAAATCGCTTGGAGACAGCGAGTTCTCGTTCCCCAAGAGCGGCCTACCCCTCTGCTCCCGCCATACCTACCTCTCCCTGTTATGACCGTAATACTCCCGTCCCCCATCCCACCCGAGATCCCCTCTCCCCCCCCACTGGCCCTCCCCTCTCCCGACAGGCCATGCATGCCATTCATACTGAGCCTGGGGATGGACTGAAACCCCCCTCCGCTTCTGTTTCCACACTCAGCAGAGGGGGGCAGAGACCTAGCCCCCAGCTCACTCATTCTACCACAATCATCCACAAAATCTCAAGCAACAATCATAACACATTCATAGCCCAAACCTAACAATCACAATACTTCCGGGGTAAAATTACAAGGAAATGGACATGGTAGACTGCTATATGTCGTCATAGGGAAATGTTGAGGTCCACTTGGCGGTTGCTCGACAGGGAACCTCGTGTAAGGAGCAGAGGCTTGTGTGGCGTGCACAGACACAAAGGCTGTTCCTCTTGTGTTTGGCGAAGGATACATGGATGAACCGAAGTGATGGTTGGACCCTTTGACAGTGGGGGACGCTTCTTCCCTTATGTACCTATTCCGCGGGTCGTTGTAGTGCTTTGTCATGCAGTCAACAAATTATTCGAGAGCGGCAAAGGGAGGTTCGTTGTCTTGGTTCTGCGCCCTGTAATTGTCGGAAAACTTGGCCCACTCGTTGATCAAGGGCTTTGGTAGTTTTCTTACAAGTGTCGTCTGTGTCCTAAACTGGTCAAGACAACCAAGTCCCTTCAAGTTAGGTCGTTTCTGTGCTAACAGCAGTTGTTTAAGGAGGGCCGAGAAATTCCATAGCTGATAAGGATCGTTAAGGTTAACTTTAGGGAAGTTGCTAATGAGGTCTAAGTATGAGGACTCCATCAGCGTAGCTGCGCCGTATTGACAGTCCAACGACTCCCATGATAGCTTGAGGGCTTTGTGTGGTTCATCTAAGAGGGACGAGTAGAACTTCTTAACTATTGTTGAGGATCGCGGTCCTAGCCAAGCGATCATATGGCTGAGTTCCTTGTCTGGTAACAACCATTCTGTGTGGGCAGCACGTGCAAAGATGCACTTCCACAATAAGTAGTCTATGCCCAGCTTGTCGGAAAACTTGTGCACCCCCTTAGATGTCAAGTCTGGCCTTCTCCAGGGTATTGTGGGATCTCTTTGGACTTCGTAAGGGTTATACGCTGGGGGTGATGGGAGAGTGTGTCCGTTGAAGCCGGCAGGAACAGGACTGGGTACCTTATTTGAGTCCTGGGGGCTACCACCTCCCGGGACAGGGTTATTGGCTGAAGACAGTTTGTAGTTTCCGAGTATTTCTTGAGCATGCTGTCTTGCCATGACATAGAGAATGATTGTTGATCTTGCTGCTAGGTCAGCTGATCTTGACCATTGGGTGGTGTGACCGCACTTATGGTGGCCGGAGGGTTTGGCGCAGTCGAGATGGCTGGAGGGCTTGCCGCGGTCAAGATGGCTGGAAGGCTTGGCATCATCGCCATGGCTGGGTGGTTGGGCACCGTCGCCATGGCTGGAAGGCTTGGCGTCGTCGCCATGGTTGGAAGGTTGGGCGCCGCCGCCATGGCTGGAGGATTGGGCGCCGTCGCCCTGGCTGGAAGGTTGGGCGCCATCACCATGGTTGGAAGGTTGGGCACCGTCGCCATGGCTGGAGGATTGGGCGCTGTCGCCATTGCTGGAGGATTGGGTGCCGTCGCCATGGCTGGAGGGTTGGGCGCAGTCGAGGTTGCTGGAGGGTTTGGCAGGAATGTCTTGGCGTCGACATTAAGGTTAGAGGTTGCAGCTACTGGTGCCATCTGATACCCCTTACTAGTTGGAGGGCCAGCCAGTAGTGAGTTTTGTTCATTTACATAGACCTGAACTCGATTGTTCGGGTCCTCCTCTTCCAACTCTGTAGGATCGAACAAGGGAAGAGCATCTTGGACCTGTGCCTGTAAAGCTGCAGCCCTTACCATCATTAGTTTGGCCTCTTTTTCACTTTTCAAAAATTCATGGTTGGCTTGAGCTCTGGGCATTTCCGCCTTTTGTCTGGCCATTTCTGCCTCTTGTCTGGCTTGAGCTTCGGCTATTTCCGCCCTTTGTCTGGCCATTTCTGCCTCATGTCTGGCTCTTTCTGCCTCTTCTCTGGCTTGAGCTTTGGCTATTTCCTCCTTTTGTAACTTCTCTTGCTTCGCTAGCTCTAGAGCTGCCATGGCTACCTTGGCATTAACTTGTGCTTCTTTAGCTTTGTCAGCTAAACTCTCTGCTCTTGAGGCCCTGGATCTACAGCTGTGGCGGGATGAGTGCCGTGAGATGCTGCTGCTCGCGTGAGACCGGGCTGACTTGGAGCAGCAGGAGGAGGCTTTCTTTGAGCGATGAGACGCCTCTGATCTGGGCTTGTTTGTTGTGTCCTTGAGACGTGCGGATGTGGATTTGTCAGAAGCACGTGACGGAGCTTTAGATGGTTGTGGTGATGGCATGCACGACGGGATAGACAACTTGTGCGCATCCTTCTCGCTTGTCATGGTCTCCGCTTGAAGCTCGGTTTGAGGCAGGGGATCGGTTTTGAGAAAGTTAAATTTGCTTAGGAGAAGCCTTTCTCGTTCTTTGTTTTTCAGCTGAAGAGCTTGTATGTCCTTCAGAAGCGCCTCGTCTTTTAACTTCTTCTGGATACGGATAAGTTGAGGTACACAATCTTCCCATTGGAGGAACGTCTTCTTGCAGTCTGCATCCATCGCGGGGATGCGACCTGGGGAGAGCTCGTCACTGCCGGTGTTGTAGTAATATAACAATCTAGTCCAGAGTGTGTTACTGTGTTTGTAGCACTTATCCCATTCCTTATTTAGATTATCTCGTGCATGCTCGGTAAGCTTTATATTCGGTCTCAAATCATAGGCTTTCTGGGGTGCTTCTGCCTCTTTTGAGATTTGTATATCAAACTCTGAGATTATAGTGTTGTCAGACAGGTGACTCTGCGTTTCTAGCAAATCAGATGCTTCTTCCCCAATTGGGAAAGATTCCATGACATCATTGTCCATATTAATGTCGAGATCAGTTGGTGGGATGAGCTCTGCTGGTGCATCGGTAGCCTCTGCCATGCTTAGGAGGATTCACGAAAAATTTAAAAAATTATTATTTATTTATTTATTTGAATGTAATTCACTTTCTGGCCTACGGGGGTGTCGTTGGGGTTTGAGAATGTAGCTGTAGTTCACTCGTTGAACACTAGGTTACAATGCAAGCCTTTGGGTACGTAGCTGTAGTTCACTTGAGCGTTAGGGTTTGCTATAGGCTTTCCTTGGCTTTAGTGTATTCAGTGAGATTCAGCTGGTGGCCAGTAGAGGGCGGCAGTGAGCGTATCTTGAGCTTTGGGTTATTTTATCTGAGGTTCAGAGGTTGACCACCAGATGGCGCTGTTTGATAGCTAAGGCTTAGGCTGTAGACCTTCTCAGCTTTATGTAAGATCTTGGTTTGGATTACAATTTATAAAAGGTAAAACATTTAAACAAAACATTCATTTTCCTTAAGCATACCTTCTATCTCTTTCCAAAGGCAAATTAGTTAGGCAGAGCATTTGTTAAAGCAGGCTTTTAACATGCAGTATTTCTTTAAACAAATCCTAAAGGTGAAGCAATATTGATGTTAGGCTTGGTTGGTTTGCTGCAGAATCTGGCTTTATTTTGGCTTCTAGCTTTACAGTGGGTAGTAGGAATGATTCTATCTTTCTAAAAGCAGAGCTGGGTCTAGCGTTGTTAAAGGCAGAAGTCCTTTGTTTTGTGATGAGCGGTTTTTCCCTCCTCCCAAATAGTTTTATTTTCTTAACTTCAGCTGGCATATATAGAACAGGAAGGAGGGGAGTTTGACTTTTATTGTTCTCGGGTGTAGAGCACAAGAACCATCCATGCTGGCAGTAGAGGATATGTTGGCTTCCTGATTGTAGATGCAGAATTTAAGGGGTCACAGAGGTGCCTGCAGGCCACAAAAGTCTTGGATGCAGACCTCAGAAGTCTTCCAGATTCTTCCAAAATTGTAATGATTCAATACTTAATTGAACAGCAATCATAATAACTACTGGGTCTTTTGATTAAAATTAAATGTAAATAAAAATTTATTTAATTTTATCCTGGCTCAGTGGTGCAACGATTGTAACTTTGAGGAGAGGTCATAAATCACTTTCTCCAAATCTCATAACTTTAAATTATCGTTAAACAAATGGTCATAAGTCAATCAATTCAGTTTATTACAGTCCAGAACAAATAAAAACACTCAGTAAATATACAATTAAAAATTCTAGTATAAAATAATAAATAACAACTAAAATCTATGATAAAATCCAGTCTGTCAATTATACATGGTCTAACTATACTAAAATTACAATCCATAAACTGTGGCCCATTGTCAGTTTAATACTAAAAGTGAAAGGAATAAACCGTGCAAAGGGTTTGCTACATTTGTTATATAACATTAGTGGATTAGACACGTGTTTCCGAAGAATCCCCAGTGCTGCTGTGCAGAATCTAGCCACCTGCACTGTAGTTATGGACTGTTCATCCTTAAGCAGCCACTGGAGATAAGCAGTGTCGGAACAGCCAGGATACCTAGCAGTTATTGGCAGGATATATTTTTTCTGAATCTCTGTGTAAAAGGAACATCGAACGAGTATGTGACCCACAGTTTCCACCTCTCCTGAACCACAGGAACAGAGTCTTTCAGTCAGTGGTATCTTTTTATACTTGCTGTACAATGGAAGCGCATGGCACCGTGCGAGCGAAAATGCTTTCCGGTGGTTTGCTGACTCCAACTGGCTAAGATAGCTGACTGCAGTAACAACATATCTAATGGTGTCTGAAGCCAGAAACAGCGGAGCTTTCCCTAAGTCCATTTGCCTTTCAATGTCCTCTACCCTTTGTCGCAAGGTTTGTTTTGCTTGGTTGTAGTTCATCTTGAGTATTGAAGCTGGGGAGAAGCCTAGTTTGGCAAGGTTGGACTCGACAGCCTTGATCCCTGATGAGGAGAATTTGTCTTGGAAGATTAATGGAGCAAGACCTTGTGGAAAGAAGGTAAGCTTTAGCCAGAGATTTAAGGACGCTATACAGATTCTTGCTTTGACTTTTGTCAATCCTGTCTCCAGGCACAGAAGTGCATTTGAGACACAACGCAACATCTGGAGAATTGATCTAATGAATTTGGATTGAACTTTTTCAAATGATGTAAAACACGAAGCTGAGGGTCCGAGCAAGGTCCCATAAAGAAGCTGTGCTAGCGACTTGGCGAGAAAAAGCTTAATTGCGGCAGGGACATAATACCCTCCCTTTGTGCAGAAAAATTTAAGGATGGTGCTCGCTGATCTTTGGCCCAAGACAGCCACATATTTGCCATGTGCTTTTCTTGAACCAGTGGCCTGGATGACCACCCCCAGGTATTTGAAGGTACTGCTCTATTTTATGGCCATTTAGATACCATGAATAGAGTTTTGGCCTTTTTGCAAAGGCCATAATCTTTGTTTTCTCATAATTTATGTCCAGTTTATTGTAATTACAATACTGGATGAGGGCTCGCAAGGATCTTTTAAGGCCTACTGGTGTCCTGGAGAGGATCACCGCGTCATCTGCATAGAGCAGCAGGGCGATGCTTCGATCACCTATTTTTTGGAGGTGGTAATTTGGTTTATTTAACCATTTTACCATGTCGTTTATATAGAAGTTGAAAAGCAAGGGGGCCAAAATGCACCCCTGTTTAACCCCCTTTTGAGTTTTGACTGACTCCGAGAGGGACCCTTCATATTACACCTCACTTTGAGGGATGTAGGGCACGTGTCAGGCCGAAGCTATTTTAATTGGGATCTTAGGCCTGCCACACTTTATACTATTCTACTGCGCATTTTGTATTGTGGGTGAATGGGAGAGGGGATTGTTTGAAGTTGCTGGCATGCAGCCATAACAAATTCTTTCTAGAAAGCCAATGTCATCCTTTATCTCTGCACCTGCACGGAAGGAGATGGGTGGACTCTGCCAGCATGGCAATTGAAGATTGGACAACGTGATGGATTTGTGGGTGTGGGGGCAAGGGCTTGAACTTTCAACTGGGTGGTGAAACCCGGAGGACTTCAGATTCGGGTTTCACCCAGATGTACCAACATGGCTCTGTTAATAAATTGGAACTTTGAGGAATACTTTGTCTCGGATTCTGATTTAGTTTTGGATGCTATTTGGAACCCTGACATTAACCTGAATCGCCCTTAAAAAACAACCCATTGTTTGGGACATTTCCCATTCCCACTACGGACCCTGGAAAAGGAAAACAAAAAACAATCATCAAAGACTAAGAACTAAG
Source organism: Diadophis punctatus similis (assembly GCA_023053685.1). Taxonomy (NCBI): domain Eukaryota; kingdom Metazoa; phylum Chordata; class Lepidosauria; order Squamata; family Dipsadidae; genus Diadophis; species Diadophis punctatus. Next base: position 1,288,976 of record JALIGW010000085.1, read on the forward strand.
CTATATCTGGCCCGGAGGCTATCTATATGCACTCCCTATGGACTCTTTTTAAGGGATAATTAGTTTTTTAATTTTACCCCGGAAGTGGTGTGGTTGTTTGAAATGGTTTGGGTTATGAATGTGTTATGATTGAGGGAGAGGAATTATTGTGGCTAAGTCTGATAGAATGAGTGAGTCGGGGACTAAGACTCTGCCCCCCCTCTGCTGAGTGTGGAAACAGAAGCGGAGGGGGTTTGATTACGATCCCCGGCTTGGTGCGAATGGAATGTATGGCCTGCCGGGAGAGAGGGCGACCAGTGGGGGTGGGGAGGGGATCTCTGGTGGGAAGGAGAGTGAGGGCATTATGGTCATTATAGGTAGAGGTAGGTATGGCGGGAGCAGAGGGGTAGGCCGCTCTCGGAGAACGAGAACTTGCTGTTTACAAGCGATTTCTTGTTCTGGCCCCTCTGGTTTGGTTCCATCTTGCTCAGCCCGAGTATCTGGTAATCGGGGTATTCAGGGCCCTGGGCTCAAGCTGCTGCTACTGAATGCCAGGTCGATTATCAACAAAGCACCCCTCGTACGGGATCTAATCCTTGAGAGGGCGGACCTGGCATGTGTAACTGAGACCTGGCTGGGCCAGGAGGTGGGGTTCCCCTCTCCGAGATGTGCCCAGACGGGTTCTCAGTCCTGCATCAGCCGCGACCCCAGGGAAGGGGTGGAGGAGTGGCTATTATAGCTCGCCAGAATCTGTGTCCTCGTAGGAGCCCTGCCCCGGAGATTGTTGGGTGTGAGACACTCCTTCTGAAGTTGGACTTAGGGGTTCAGGTGGACCTTTTGCTAATGTACTTGCCTCCTAGCTGCGTTGCAAAGGCCCTGCCTGTTCTGCTTGAGGCGATAGCGGGGCTGGCGATTAAGTTCCCCAGGTTGATGGTGCTGGGGGACTTCAACCTGCCATCGCCCGGCGAAACCTCAGAGGCAGTCCAGGAGTTCATGGCTTCCATGACAACCATGAACCTGACCCAAGTAGTTCAGGGTCCGACTCATGAGGGGGGTCACACGCTTGACCTTGTGTTTCTCTTGGGGCAGTGGAGAGATGATCTGAGGCTGAGGGGTTTAGTCACATCACCCTTGTCATGGTCAGATCATTTCCTTCTGAGGTTGGATTTCATGGCACCACTCCTCTACCGCAAGGAGGCGGGACCGATTAAGTGGTTCCGCCCCAGGCGCCTAATGGAATCAGAAGGATTCCAGAGGGAACTTGGGGAAATACCTGAATCCCTGGTACACAATTCATCTGAGTCTCTAGTCTAGTGGCTGCCTGGAACCAGGCGGCAACGGGGGCTTTAGATCAAATTGCGCCTTTGCGGCCTCTCCATGGCAGCAGATCCAGGAGAGCTCCTTGGTTTACCGAGGAGCTCCGGGAGATGAAACGCCAAAAGAGACACCTAGAGCGACGATGGAGAGCCAGTAAAGCTGAATCTGACCAGACACTTAAGAACTTTCATTAAGTCTTACTTAGTGGCGATAAGGGCGGCAAAATGTTCGCATTTTTCTGCTCTTATTGCATCCGCCGATTCTCGCCCACCCGCCCTGTTTAGGGTGACTCGCTCCCTTCTTGCTAAGGAGGGAGTTGAAGAGCCCTTACAGGGCAGAGCTGAGGAATTTGCTCAGTTTCTGGCAGATAAAGTCACTCAGATTCGGACAGACCTGGACTCCATTTGGACAGGGCAAGCCGAGACGACAGGGGCAAGTCTTAGTCCTGTTGTATGGGATGAATTTGAGCCTATCACTCCTGATGATGTGGACAAGGCCATAGGAGCAATGAGTGCCTCCACTTGTTTATTGGACCCGTGCCCCTCCTGGCTGGTCTTTGCCAGCAGGGAGGTGTCATGCGGCTGGCTCCAGGCTGTTGTGACCGCATCTTTGAGAGAGGGATCCATCCCACAGCCCTTAAAAGCTGCGGTGGTGAGGTCCCTCCTCAAGAAGCCTTCCCTGGACCCAGCGGATTTAAAGAACTTCCGTCCAGTCTCCAACTTGCCCTTTGTGGGTAAAGTTGTTGAGAAAGTGGTGTCACTCCAGCTCCTACGGTTATTGGAGGACACTGATTATCTAGATCCCTTTCAATTGGGTTTCAGGCGTGGCTACAGTACAGAAACTGCTTTGGTCATCCTGATGGATGATCTCTGGCGAGCCCGGGATGGTGGTCATTCCTCCATCCTGGTGTTACTTGACCTCTCAGCGGCTTTCGATACCATTGACCATGGTATCCTTCTGCGTCGACTCGGTGAGGTGGGAGTGGGAGGCACCGTTCTGTGGTGGTTCTCCTACCTCTCCGATAGGACGCAGTCGGTGTTGACAGGAGGGCAGAGGTCGGCCCCTAGGCCCCTGATTTGCGGGGTGCCTCAGGGCTCGGTCCTCTCGCCCATCCTGTTTAACATTTACATGAAACCGCTGGGTGAGATCATCCAACGACACGGGGTGAGGTATCAGCAGTATGCTGATGATACCCAGTTGTACATCTCCACCCCGTGTCAGTTCAGGGAAGCAGTCGATGTAATGTGCTGATGCCTGGATGATGTTAGGGTCTGGATGGGAATGAATAGGCTCAAACTCAATCCTGACAAGACTGAATGGCTGTGGGCTTCCGGTTTGGCTCCGCGTTCTCCGAGGACGCTCCCCGTCGAGCGCCGGTCCCCGGCACCATTCAAGTCGCCAGAACAGCCGACAAACAGCTGACTGGCAGCCGAAAACCCCCTCCCCAGGCAAAGGGGAGGGTGAAGAGCAGGCAGGCACAGGTAGAGTCCCCCAAGTGTCCCAGGATAAAATCCTGGGGCGCGAAGGACGAGGGCTCCCTGGAATCCTGCCAGCGGCTCCGGACCTGAGACATCTCCGCTTTTTAGCGGAGCAAGAAGATCGCAACCAACCCTGCTTTAAAGGATTGATTTCAATTTTGGCAGAGGAGCAGCAGAAAAAGCCAGGAGACAAGCTGGGCAAGTAACTATACTTAACTCTATGTTGACTCTTATTCCAGAAGATACAAATTAGCAAGCTGTTTTAAAATGGCGATTGAAGTCTGAAAGGGCATGGAAAAGTGAAAGTTACAAAGAAAGTTTCGTTTTGCTAGCAGGCTTATGCAGGAGAACTTATGACTTTAATCCTGATTTGGAGTTTGATTTTGAGGAATTCTTCTTTTTGGCATTGAATAAAAGTAATTTGGAATAACATAAAGATCTGTTTAAATTCTAATGGCTTCTAAATCTGGGAAGATGGCTCCTTCTAAAGGAGCGGGCAGTGCTGAGAGCTCACCCCTTCACACTTCTAAGCTGCAATCCCTCTCAACACAAACCCAGCCTCTAACTCTGGGGATGTTACAAGAAACTCTCAAAGTAATGCAGGCTGAAATGGCCATTACTTTTAATGCAAAAATTGAATCCGTTGGTGCAAAAATTGATGAGACTAATGAGAAAATTCATGATAAGATACAAGATATCTCTGATCAAATTGGAGCTCGCAACAACCAAATTAGGGCAGATATCTTAATGGCATTTAAAGGCTTGGCAAACAATTTGGAGGTCTTAGACCAGCAAGTGGAAGAAATTAAACAGCTTACAACAGCTCTGAGTGGAAAAGTAGATGAAATTGAGAATAAAAGGGAGAAAGATGCAGATGAAATTACAATCATCCAATATAGAAATATGGAATTTGCAATCAGAGTTAGAGGTGTAAAGGAAGATAAATGTGAGGACCTGAGAGACTTGATGTCGGAGGCAATTGCTCAAGCGTTGGAAATAAAGAAGGAAGAGTTGGGATGGCAGATGGATAAAATATATCAAGTTAATTCATGGGTGGCCAGACAGAGAAACCTGCCAAGAGATATTGTAATATACTTTACTAACAGAACACTGCGTAATGATATACTACAGGCAACTTTTCAAAATAAGCTTCTGGTTGATGGACAAGAAGTGATGACAATGAAAGAGATTCCTCCAAAAATTCTAAGAGCCAGAAAGGAATATTCATTTCTGGTGGAAGAACTTAAGAAACTACAAATGCAGTTCAGGTGGGAGGTCCCAGCTGGAATATCTCTGATTTATGCTGGAGAAAGACATCGGCTTAATACAGTGCAGAAAGCAAGAGACTTCTATACATATGTTTTAAAGGCTGGGACACCAAGATCACCAGAAACGAGGAGAAAGGAGGATGTTAGAGTAAGACAAAGAGACGAATTACTGATAGAAATTCAGGAAGAAGGAGCCTCATCTGGTCAAAGTGATATGGCTATAACTCATTTGGATCAACATCTGGGGTTAGTTGAACAAGAATTGATAAAAGAGCAAAGAGACTAGAGCGACAACGGCCAAGCGTAAACAAGAAATGATTCAACAGCAACTGCAGGCGGCATCTAAAGAAGCTACTAAAACAGAAGCGGTGGGAGGAGCGAGACCAAAGGAATTAAAGAAGCTAGATCTTCAGACAATGCTCCAGACGCTTCAGAAGCCTTTAGATGGGAATTAGATTCCTAACTTGGAATGTTAATGGCTTAAACTCTCCACAGAAAAGAAGAAAAATATTTCATTACCTTAAACAATTTAACAACGACTTGGTTTGTCTACAAGAAACACATATTAGAACACAAGACCAAAAATATTTGATAAATACAAGAATGGGAACACATTTTGTAACAGCAGCACCAGAAAAGAAAAACGGCATTGTTATATATGTGAAAAGACATTTGATTGCTAAGCTAATTGAAGCAGATGATCAAGGAAGATTTTTAGCTATTGCACTTTCAATTAAAGGAGAGAAAACACTTGTGATTGGTGTATATGCCCCGAACCAACAACAAGAAAAAATTTATGACCTTCTACATTCAAAGTTGACACAATGGGATTATAAAACTTGCATCCTTTTAGGAGATTGGAATGGTGTACTGGACGTGAAAAAAGACAAGAAGGGTTTCAAGCAAAATTTTTATTCAAGAGCAAGATTGCCTAAATCCTTTTTTTTTAAATTGAAAAAGTTTTATACGTACAAAGTACAAACATTTTTTTCTTTTTTCTCCCCCCCTCCCCCCTCTCCCCCCCCAATCCCTCCCCCCATCTCCCCCTCCCCCCTCCCTGGACTTCCCAGAACATACACAGGGTATAATATAAAGTACACAAATATAAAACTAAAATATGCTAACAAATTATTAACTTCCAAATATCTTTAGGTCTTAACTCCTTATACTATAGATTAAACAAAAAGCTAAAAATTTAAAATATATCCTTCACTATCTGTTTGGATCTTCTTAGTCTGATACTTGATTTGAATATAGTCAGTCCATCTTCTCCATTGCCAAATGTATCATTTGAATAGTCTTTAAAATGTTCTAAAATTTTTGTCATCTCTGCCAAATGCACATCTCTTAGTGTTCATTTTTGAATAGTAGATGAATCTTCCTCTTCCAGTATTGTGCCGCCAGCAACCTGGCAGCAATTGTTAAATTCAAAAACAGCTTAAACCATATATAAAAATACATCACATCTTCTCATTCACTTAGTCTCTATTACATTACTACATTACATTACAATCTATACTTATTCCCAACCTATAATATAAATTCAATCTTATTCTTAAAAACAAATTTAATCTCTATTACATTACATTACCTTCTATACTTATTCCCCAACCTATAATGTTAATTTAATCTTATTCTTTAAAACCAATTTAATCTCTATTACATTACATTGCAATCTATATTTATTCCCCATAGGTAATCTTATTATCTAATTTCTCTAACCTTATGCAACCTTATATGTGCATTTGACTTTTATATCTTATTTATTTTAAATTATTCTACTATTACTAAAACATCAATTTTTTATTCCTTTCTCCTTCAAACCTACAGCCGTCAGTAATTCTTTAAGTTGGCATCTGAAATTATGTTGATTTAGTTCTTCTTCACTTTGAAGAGTTGAGAACTGAAGTGGATGATTTAATTCTTCTTCACTTTCAACAATTACTTCTCTAATCTGTCTTGGATCCTTTGTTTCTTCTTGACTGTTCAGAGTTCCTCTCTGATCTACAATCCACAAATCTTCTTTTTCCTCTTTTTTAACTTCCTCATTTCTTTTGCCTTCTGGTGATTTTGGTCTCCCAGCCTTTAACACGTTAGCAAGAAAGTCTTTTGCTTTACAAATCGTATTGAGTCTGTATCTTTCTCCCATGTAAGTAACAAATAATCCAGCTGGAATCACCCATTTATACCTTATTTGTTGCTTTTTCAATTCTGACACCAGAAAGGTATAATCCTTGCGTGCTTTCAGTATTTTTGGAGGAATTTCCTTAAATGTCAAAACCTCCTGTTCATCCACCTTAAGTTTGTTTTTAAAAGTCGCCTGTAAGATTCGGTTTTGCAATGTCCTTGTAGTAAAATATATTACAATGTCTCTTGGCAAATGTTTCTGTCTGGCAAACCAGGAATTGACACGGTATTTTTTTTCAATCTGCCAGCCCAATTCCGCTTTTGTTCCCCCCAAAATCTGCACAAATGCTTCCAAAATCTTTTCTTTTAAATTCTCTTGTTTTTTTTCTTATTTTACCCCTCTTAATCTTAAAGCAAATTCCATATCATTATACTGGATCATCGTTAAATCTGCCTCAGTTCCTTCAATTTTGTTCTGAATCTCTACTACTTTTTCACCCAAAGTCACAGTAGTTTGTTTAATTTCAGCCACGTCTTTTTCCAATAATTCCATATTGACTGCAACAGCTTTAAATACAGATGCCACATCGTCTGTAGTTTGTTGAATCTGAGATGAAAACTCCTCTGAGACAGCTTGTATTTTTTCATTAATTTCAGTAATTTTCCCATTAATTTCTTTAATTTTTTTATTAACCACAGAAGCAATTTCTTTCTGCATATCTTTCATGGCTTGCTGCCACTTTTCAAGCGTTAAAGTCTGTGTTGGAGGGGCAAAATCTTGCAGATTAACAATATCAGTGGGGAAACTTTCAACTCTTCCTATTCCTTTAAAAGGAACAGTCTTTGCCAGTTTTAAAGCCATCTTCAATTTGTATTAATTTTTGTATATTGTTAAAAAGCCAAAAAACAAAGTTCAAGGTAAAGAGTAAAAAATAAAAAGATTTCTTACAAGCGTCTATTAACAAACAGAACTCTCACTAGCTTTCGATAACTTTCACTTTTCCACGCCCTTTCAAATTCCAAGCGCAATCTTTTGCATATTAGCTACTTTGTTACTTCCAAAAAAACACAAAGAGCACCGGAGTTAAGTTAGAATACTTGCAGTTAAATTCTCCTGGTATGTTCCGTCTGCTACATTGTTTAAAATAGTAATATCCATTTGTTGCAAGCAGAGATGGTCATGGCTTCTTGCTCCGCTAAAAAAAAGCGGAGGCATTCCAGGTCCGGAGCTGTTGACAGGCTTCTAGGGAGCCCTCGCCCTTCACACCCCAGAGCTTCTTCTGGGGTACTTGGGGGGCTCTACCTCGGCCCATCTGCCCTTCTCCCTTCCCTTTGCCCGGGAGGGGAATTTCCAAGCCGCCAGACAGCTGATGTGGCTAATCTGGTGGCTTTAACGGAGCCTGGGATCAGACGCTCATAAAGAGCATCCGACGAGGCTCGCGGAGCCACCGGAAGTCCACCTAAATCCTTTTTTGAGATGATGGAGGATTGGGAGCTGAGGGATATTTGGCGTGAAAGAAATGCAGAAGAAAAGGTTAAATGATAATTTGTTTAGATATGAAGATAATGTAAAGGAGTGTAAAAAATTAATGAAAGAATTTTTTGTTAATAATATGGAGAAGGGCACTTCTATGGAGATGGTTTGGGATGCAAGCAAAGCTTATATGAGAGGTATTTTGATATATTTGAATAACAAATATAAAAGGAAAAAAGCTGAAAAAAGAGTAGAATTAGAAGAGGAGATTAAGAGACAAGAGCGGGCTTTAATTTCTAATCCAACAGACAGGAAAATTAAGGAGACAATCAATTTATTAAAAGGTCAGTTTAGTATGTTAATGGCAGATCAAGTGGCAACTAATTTACAATATGCTAAATTTAATACTTTTACCAACGCTAATAAACCAGGTAGATGGTTGGCATACACGCTAAGAAAGAAGCAGAAATCAAGAATCATTGAAAGAGTTAGATATAAGGGTAAAGAAGTTTTTGAACAAGAACTTATTAAAAGATCCTTTTTAGAATTTTACTCAGGATTATATATTGGTGGCAAAGTTAAAGATGAGGATATAGAAATTTTTTTGCAGAAACAGAATATTTATACAACATCTAAGGAGCAGAGGGATATTTTAAATCAATTGATAACTTCACAGGAGATTTTATCGGTAATTAAACAGTTAAAAGGGGGTAACGCCCCGGGGACAGATGGTCTAACAGCTGTTTATTATAAGAAATTGCAGGAAGAGATGGTGGAACCGCTTAAAGAATTGTTTAATAACATTCAACAGGGAGGCAAGGTACCTCCAACATGGAACACTGCTTTTATTTCTCTGATTCCAAAAGAGGGTCAAGATCATACAGATCCAAAAAACTATAGGCCGATCTCACTTTTGAATATAGATTATAAAATTTTTGCTAAAATCTTAGCGAATAGATTAATGATAGTTATGCAACAGATGATTCATCAAGATCAAACGGGATTTTTAATTGGTAGACAAATGAAGACTAATGTTAGACAAATTGTTAATTTATTAGAGTACTTGGGAAATAACAACCAGGTACCCGCAGTACTAGTATTTTTGGATGCAGAGAAAGCTTTCGATAGATTGAATTGGCAGTTTTTATTAAAATTAATAGAAAAGTTACAACTCGGAGATTATTTTGCACATTCTATTAGGGCAGTGGTTCCCAACCTGGGGGTCGGGACCCCTTTGGGGGTCGAACGACCATTTCCCAGGGGTCGCCCTGGCATCCTCAGCTCCCCCCCCACTGCCACAAGCCTGGCCATATCGGCTCAACTCACCCAAGCCCTCCGATTGGTCGGGAGAGGTGCCATTCGGTGAGAGACGTTTGTGATGCCTGGCGGCCAAGCTAAGGGGCGGGGCGTCGCAAGATTGCGCGCTGGAGAGTACAAGACGGTGCTTAAGACATCTGTGGCCGCCCCTGTCTCCTGCTCACAGCGGCAGTTTCTTCCTGCTGGTGTCGAAGGGAAAGGGAGTCACGGGAGGGAATGGCCAGCCAACGACCACTTAAGTTTCACAGCGCACGACAGCGGGAAGGAGGACAGCTGGGTCGGGCTCGTCTGTCTGCCCTCTCGCCCTCGGCTGGCGCGGAGACCCAGCAAACAAAGAGGCAAACAGGGAGGGAGGGAAAAGAGAGACTAAGAGATATTAGCGCAGGGCTAGCCTGATCATACAGCCTCGGTGCTGAGGGCGCCACCGCCGGGGGCAGGAGGAGCTAAGCCGGAGGGAACTGGAGAAGGAGGTGGTGCCGGAGCATGGTCCATTGCCGCCGCCCTGCTCCGTATGATCAGGCTAGCCCTGTGCTAATATTTTGAGTTTGGAAATATTACTTACCAAAATAAGAGAGCTTGATACAATAAAAGGAATAAAAATTAGACAGGAAGAATGCAAGCTACGAGCGTTTGCGGATGACCTGGTTGTTACGTTAACCCAACCATTACAATCTACTAGAACTCTGATGGATACAATCAATTCATATGGACAAGTATCTGGTTTTAAAATAAATATAGCTAAAACAAAAATAATAGCTAAAAACATGGTAAGAAGCCAAGAAGAAGAAATAGAAAGGGCAACAGGTTTTGAGATAGTCAAAAAGATTAAATATTTAGGGGTTTATATTATGTCCACAAATACGAAATTATACCAACATAATTATGAACCATTATGGTCAAAAATACAGAAAGACATGGAAAATTGGAAAAAAATGCAATTGTCTTTGCTTGGTAGGATTGCTGCAGTTAAAATGAATGTTTTACCTAGATTTTTATTTCTCTTTCAAATGATACCAATACTTAAAAAGATGAAAATTTGAAGGAATGGCAAAAGGGTATAAATAAATTTATTTGGGCAGGGAAGAAGCCGAGGGTAAATCAGAAGATAATGCAAGATGCACGTGAAAGAGGTGGTCTTAAAATGCCTAATTTAAGATTGTACTATGAAGCAGCAGTTCTCAGCAATTACTGATTGGATTAATTTGACAGAAGATAGGGTATTAAATATTGAAGGATATGGTCTGATTTATGGGTGGCATGCCTATTTAGTGTATGATAAAAAAATAGATAAAGTTTTTAAGAGTCACATATTAAGAAATGCCTTATTGCGTGTCTGGAAAAAGTACCAATGTAAATTAAACGATAAGTTACCTTTATGGACAGTACCCAGACACGCGATAGAAAATATAAATGTAGAGCAAAAATCAGATAAGATTACATATAAAGAACTTCAAGAAGAAGGAATTACATTACAACTAAAACCAATGGAGAAATTAAGAGAAGAAGGATTAATCAGAACTTGGTTTCAATACGGACAATTACAGGCTAGATGGAGAGTTGATCAAAAAACTGGTATTGGGAAGAATGATGACAATTTAATACAACAAATAAAAAATAAGGGCCCAATGCACATAAAAAGATTGTACAATGTTTTACTGGAATTAGATTCAGAAACAGAATTAGTTAAGGATTGTATGATAAAATGGGCTCAAAATATTGGAGAACCTATAATGATGGAAACATGGGAAAAGATATGGGTTAGAAATGTTAAATTTACACAAGCTCAAAATTTAAGAGAAAATTTTTATAAAATGCTTTACAGATGGCATCTAGACCCAAAAAAACTAGCTTGTATGTACCCAACTATACAACCTAAATGTTGGAGATGCGAATGTGATGATGCTACATATTTTCATATTTGGTGGACTTGTAAAAAAATTAAGGCTTTTTGGATAAAAATATGGTGGATTATACAAAATATTTTAAAGAAAAAGATCAAGTTCACACCACAGTTCTTTTTGTTGGGAATAATCACGGATTGTTCTGTTGCAGAGACTAACTTGGTTTTGAATTTAATAACAGCTGCCAGGCTACTGGTGGCACAGTACTGGAAGAAGGAAGATATGCCTACTATTGAAGAATGGACACTAAAAGTTACACATCTGGCTGAAATGGCAAAAATTTCATCATATCTCAAGGATCATTCAAATGAAAGATATATATTGGAATGGAATAGGTGGACTGATTATGTTCAAAAAAAGTATCAGATTAAGAAGACCCAAATAGTTTTTTAATGTTAAATGATTAATTTTTAGATTTTGTTGTTAAATTTTTGTGTAATAAGGAGTTAAGAACTAGAAGAATGTTAGAATCAATAATTTTTTAGCATATTTTAGTTTTATGTTTGTTTTTGAAATTATACCTTGTGCTTTTTCTGGGAAGTCGGGGGTGGTGGTGGAGGGGAGGGTAAGAGGGGTGGGAAGGGTGGAGGGGGGAAGGGGGGGAGAAAAGAGTAAAATGTTTGTACTTTGTACTGTTAAAACTTTTCAATTAAAAAAAAAGACTGAATGGCTGTGGATATTGCCCCCCAGGGATCATGTTGACTTCCCCTCCTTGGTTCTCGGGGGAGAAAAATTGACTCCCTCAGAACGGGTTCACAATTTGGGTGTTCTCCTAGACCCACAGCTAAAATTGGAGCAACATCTGTCATCTGTGGCTAGGGGGACCTTTGCACAGGTCCGTCTTGTGCACCAATTGCGACCCTACTTGGAGAGGGAGGTATTACTCACAGTCACTCATGCCCTTGTCACCTCACGGCTGGACTACTGTAATGCGCTCTACATGGTGCTACCCTCAAAGAGCATCCGGAGACTGCAATTGGTACAGAATGCAGCTGCGCGAGCTGTGGTGGGTGTTTCGAAATACACCCACGTAACACCTATTCTCCGCCAGCTGCATTGGTTGCCTATTAGTCTCCAGTCGCAATTTAAGGTGTTGGTTTTGACCTTTAAAGCCCTACATGGCTCAGGACCAGGTTACCTCCGGGACCGCATCCTACCACATACCTCCCTACGACCAGTTAGGTCCCACAGAGTTGGCCTCCTCCAGGTCCCATCAGCCAAACAATGTCGGTTGGCGGGTCCATGGGGGAGAGCCTTCTCTGTGGGAGCCCCATCTCTCTGGAACCAACTCCCACCAGAGATCCGGACTATCCCCACTCTACTGGCCTTCCGTAAAGCCGTAAAAACATGGCTCTTCTGGCAGGCGGGGTGAAGAAGATCGGATTCCCCCATGAATGAATGGTTTTTAAAGTTGTGTAATGTTTTAAAATTATATATTATTTGTATTGTTCTTATTCCTGTTGTACGCCACCCTGAGTCCTACGGGATTGGGCGGCCTATAAGAACTTTTAATTTAATTAAATTGAATTAAAACCCAGCTGCCCCGAAACTTTGGGGCGCTGTTCGGGGTCATGAGTCCCAACATCGACCCAGCCATGGGCGATGTGAAAACTCAAGAAAGGTGGGCCGGATGGGGAGATGGGGGCGCTTGGCTGAGACGCATGCAGCCGGCGCCCAACAATCCAGACCCAGACGAAAGACTACCCCAGAGGGAACTGGACGCCACGGCTGCCTTGAGAGAGGCTTGGCGCTTGTCCTCCCTGAGTAAGTCAACCCTGCCCCGGGTCCTGGGGACAGCATTGCCTGGGAGCATGGGGACCCTTCCGACCACGCACGGGGGAAGCCACGGTGTTGGTGTGCAATTCCAACCAATAGATTCGGCGGTGGCCAGCAGGGCTCAGGCCACGAGCTATGGTTGGTTTGATTCGACGTGGGTTGGGACCCCACAATTGCCCCCCCCCCCCCGGCCAGATTCCGGATTGTGCGAACGGAATAGTTGGGGGACCCGCGGCTGGGAAAAACCCCTCAGGGGCAGCGCTGCATGGCCGGCACCGTGGATGCAGTTCGGAGAGCATGGAGGAATGCTGGGTGGAGGGGGTTACCCCTTGCGGGCTTTCCTTCCCCCTCCTCTGGCGCAACCGCCGGAGGCCGCAATTCCAGAGTGGAGTAATGGAACGGCCAGAGTTTGGTTAGCCCCAACTGTGGCTTTCTCCCCCCAGCCACTACCGTCGCCGTTTCAGGTGGGACCAGTAAGGCACACACAGGTTGGCGAAGAAGTCGGTTCTCCACTGGTTTCCATGCCGAGGACGCTGCCCCAGCTGGGGCCGACCCGACCTCCCCGTCGGCAGGCCTCACCCTGTCAACCGCGGCGCCGCCTCGGTCAGGGGGTTCCTGGGCAACCATGGGGCTACCCTGCCCAACCGATGGCTGGCCAGGAAGAAAATGAGAGGGACCCTGGCCTAGGGGGTAGGGGCAAGGCCGATCCAGAAGGGCTGGAATCGGTAGCTGAACCTCCCCCTTCCCCCCTTGCTACCGCGACTGTGCTGAGCTTGCGGAAGAAGGCATGGGTCAGAAAGAACTCCCTACTTCCTCCCGAAGACAGCTCCCCTCAGGCCGAGCGGCATGAGGGAGAGGAGGATCTCCCCCCTTCACTGGACAACGTTTCCTCCATCCCAGCTAGGGAGAAAGGGACTAGAGGCCACCAGCCTCAGCGTAGCAAGCCAGGGCTTGAGGGATTAAAACTCCCGCAGAGAAAAGTGCTGGAAGGAAAGTCCCTCCAGTTAAAAGAGACCTCTCCAGCAGCTGCAGAAGCAGAGCACCCCCTCTCAACAGGGCAAGGCCAGAGACAGCACGAGAGACGGGAAGAGGGAAAATTCATCAGGCAGGTTGCAGAGGCTCCACCCCAGACCCCAAAGGGAGAGGGGAATCCAGCCAGAAATGACGAACCCGTCCAGGTCGGAGATGGTGGGGCAGAGGACGACCCAATGATAAGTGAAGCCGTCCACCCCTTTGCCATCAAAGCCAAACTGATAGTGCCCGAGACAGGGGAAGAAGGAGAGGTAGATGCAATCGTGGACACAGGCTGCTCGCGATGCTTAATTAGCAATTCTGTTGTAGAACAGTTGGGGATCTGTACTAGGGCCTTGACCAATCCCATCCGGTTTCAAGAAGTGGATGGGACGCTAATTGAGGGGGTCCCCCGCCACGCATGTCACCGAATTGATAGAATTGCAAATAGGGCGCCACCATGAGTTCATCAGATTCATCGTCGCCCCGAAAATGCCTGAGACAATCATACTGGGACTTGCGTGGCTAGACAAGTGGACTCCCACCATAAAGTAGGAAGACGGTTACCGAAAATTAACCATGGGCATCGGGCCACTACCCCCAAAATTACCGAAGAACCGCCTGAAGGAAGCCAAACCCCTCAGGCCAGACAGCCCCCAGCCGGCAGCCCCTGCGATCGAGGGTAAACTCCCAGGCATCCAGCAGGTGCCAATGGAATACAGGGACCTAGAAGGGGTCTTCAGTGAGGAAGGTTGCAACTATCTCCCCCCTCACCGACCTACTGACTGCGCAATAGAGTTTGTGCCGGGGGCGACGCTCCCAAAACCAAAGATGTACTCAATGACCCCTAAAGAAATGGAGGAGCTAAGGAGATACATTGATGCCAATCTGGAACGGGGATTTATCCAGCCGGCAAAATCGCAAGTGGCAGCCCCAGTGCTCTTCAAAGAGAAGAAAGATGATGGGGTCAGGCTGTGCATGGATTTCCAGGGGATCAACGCCTTGTGCGTTCAAAACATGTACCCCCTCCCTCTGATGAAGGACTTGTTGAAGGCAAGGTGTTCACTAAGCTGGATTTGAGAGAAGTGTATTACAGCATACGTATCAGGGAGGGAGATGAGTGGAAGACCGCCTTTAACTGCCCTCTGGGGAGCTTCCAATTCAGGGTCATGCCATTTGGACTGCACGGGGCCCCCGTGGTCTTTATGCAATTTATTAATGAAGTAGTCCACCCGCACCTGTACAAGGGAGTACTCGTTTATTTGGATGACATTCTCATCTTCAGCGAGACCCTAGAGCCGTGATGGCGAACCTATGGCACGCATGCCACAGGTGGCACGCCGAGCCATATCTGCCGGCACGCGAGCCGTTGCCCTAGTTCAGCTCCAGCGCGCATGTGTGTGCCCACCAGCTGATTTTTGGCTCGCGCGGAGGCTCTGGGAGGGCAATTTCCGCCTCCGGAGGGCCTCCAGAGTGGCGGTGGGAGCGTTTTTGCCTTCCCCATGCTCCAAGAAAGCCTCTGGAGCCTGGGGAGGGCGAAAAATGGGCCTACCAAGCCCACTGGAAGTTGGGAAATGGGAAAGTGTGTGTGGGGGGGGGTCCTGCATGCATGTGCAGGGGGGGTGGGGCGAGTGGGGGGGCTTTGAATTATGGGTATGGGCACGCAAGCACGTGGGACAGCACACACGTGCACTATTTCGGCACCCAAGGAAAAAAAGGTTCGCCATCACTGCCCTAGAGCCAGGATGGAGAACCTGTGGCACGCATGCCCAAAGTGGCACGCGGAACCATGTCGCCTGGCACGCACAGTGTCACCCATTACTCTTCCGGGTTTCCGGTGCATGCATGCGCACCGGCCAGCTAGTCTTCTTGTTACTGGTGCGCATGCGCGCACAACGATCAACGATCAACTTTTATTATGAACTTTTATTTTGTATTGGATCTACATGCTGTGAGCCGCCCTGAGTCCCTAGGGATTGGGCGGCATAGAAATCCACCAAAATAAAATAAAAATAAATAAAATAAAAAATAAACTGGCCTTCACACGTGCACCAGTGCCAGAAACCGGAAGATCAGCCGGCCAGCTGATCGTTGCGCAGGCATGCATGCCAGTAACCAGAAGACTAGCTGGCCAGTGCGCATGCGTGCCCCAGGACATCCACCCAAGAGCACTGCTGACAGTCAAGAGCGCTGCCAACAGCCAAGAGCACTGCCGACAGTCGCTCCCCTGCGCCTGCCCGCCTGCCTTGTCACCGCGAGGAAAGGCCCCAAAGCTGTGCTGCCCGGGATCCAAGTGGGCTGCTGCAGGGGGAGGCCAGGGGCAGATGGGGAACTGCCTGTTTTGCTGCCCCTGCTGCAGCGCAGATTCTCACTCTGGCTCCTTCAAGGTTCAAAAGCGCTCTCCGCCGGAGGAAGCCCCATTCCCAATCCTCCTGTCCCTCAGAAGCCCCCTTTCGTTTCATTTTGCTTCCCTTCATTCCTTCCTTTCCATTCCCCCCACTCTGTGTGTGTTGTGTGTTTACACGATGATGCAAGTGCTTTGCTCCGGCCGTGAGAGGGGGGGAGGGCAGCCCACCGAATAGCAATGGGACAATAATTTCACCCTTCTAGTGGGGATGCTAGTCCGGCCACCCGCTGCGGGAAGCTGTTTGCTGTTTTCCCCACACACTGATGGAGAGGAAAGTTGGGGAGAGGGGCAGCTGTGCCAGAGGCAGAGGGAGAACCCGGATCTGCCCCCTCCCCAAATCCAGAGGGCAGCTCCGGTAGCGAGGGGGCTGCGAAAGGTGCGGGGGTGGAAAGCAGAAGAGGAGAAGAAGCGAGCAAAAGAGCGAGCGAGGAGGTGGGCTTGAGAGCTGTGGGCGAAAGTAGCTCGGGCATTGGAGCGCTGCGCCACGCCTTGTTCTCCGGATCCCACCTGCTCAGCCCCACTGGAGCAGAGGACCCCCTGCGCCAGCCCCTTCCCTCTCCAGGCTGCGGTGGAAGAAGGGGGCGCCCCTTCCCTGGCATTATCGGAAAGGTGAAGGAGGTTCGGAGAAGGTGGACGCTGGGGGAGAAGCACCCTCGTGCCCGGTAAGCAGAGAAACGAAGGGGAAGGGCCACAGGAGCCTCAGTTTCCCTAAGAGAGTGGGAGAGGAGGAGCGAGGAGTGGGAAGGTGCAAGGTTGCTCCCTCCTCTCCCACTCCCACTCCCTCCTCTCCCACTCCCACGGGAAGAAGGGCGGCTACTGGCACACTTTCTCTCCGACCTGAGGTGGCAAGCCATCGCCGGGCTTACCTTAGATCCGCAGAGTTAAAGTGTGGGAAAGCAGCTGCCCTTCTCCCACGGCCCCACCGCACCCCGCCCCAGACTCCCCACGCCACTTCCAGAGCGAGGGAATGGCCAAGGTCTGCAGCGCGCCCGAATCTGAGGTGGTGGCCGTTCCCGGGAGCAACCTCGCACTGGCAGATCACCTCCCAGATCAAAGACTGGCAGCAGCCGGCAGAACGAAGCCGCTCTGCGCTTCCGGACTTCTGCCGGTGCGAGGTTGATCCGGAGAACAATACCTGGCTCCCTAGCCCACCTCCTTGCTCACTCTTTCGCTCACTTCTCCTCTTCTGCTTTCCGCCCGCGCCCCTTTCGCAGCCCCCTCGCTACCGGAGCTGCCCTCTGGATTTGGGGAGGGGAAAGATCCGGGTTCTCCCTCTGCCCCTGGCACGGCTCCCCCTCTCCCCAACCTTCCTCTCCATTGGTGTGCGGGGAAAACAGCGGTGGCTGTTCCCGGGAGCAACCTCGCATGGCAGATCACCTCCCAGATCGAAGACTGGCAGCAGCCAGCAGAACGAAGCCGCTCTGCGCTTCTGGACTTCTGCCGGTGCAAGGTTGATCCGGAGAACAATGCCTGGTGCACCGCTCCGATGCCCGAGCTTCGGGGGCTTCTGAGGGACAGGAGGATTGGGAATGGGGCTTCCAACAACGGAGAGCGCTTTTGAACCACGGAGGAGCCGGAGTGAGAATCTGTGCTGTATGGGGGGCAAGCGAGACAATAAAGTTCCCCACCTGCCTCCCAATGACCCCCCAACTCTCGAAGATCCCCTGTGCTTCCGCAGCCTGCCGCCGCCCTCTCTGCCCCGCCGCTTCCTGCCACTGTCAGTGAAGCGCCACCGCCGGGGCGAGGGGGTGGTGGCTGCAAGGACGGGCAGGCTAGGGCTTCCCTGTCTCCCTGCCCGAGCGGGCGTCTGCTGTGGCCCCAAGCCTTTGGCGGGGAGGGAGGGAAACCCCAACCTACTGTTCCTGCAGCCACCATGGAAACAGCAGTGTGAGAACAACCACCGCCAAGCGCGAGGGGGTGGGGGTGGTAGGAACAGCGGGCTGGGGCTTCCCTGCCCTGAGCGCAAGGCTGGCAGGATGTCACAGGGTGATTTTCTGATTGTCAGCTGTACTCATATGTATTCATATGTCAGATATTATGACCCAGAGGTTCTTAGCAAAGTGAAGCAGTCACGTGAGGTGTGATCTGCGCAGATGTGAAATTCCTTTCTATTCCTCCATTCCTTTTTCTGTTGGTCCTTCATTGAGAAGGACGCATATTTCAGCTGTCAAGATGTAATTATTAAGATTTAGTGTTTTTATATTTCTTTTGTACCGAAATAAATATTTTATTATTCTTAGAATTTATACTCGAGTTTATTTTGTCAGGAATTGGATTCCGAAAGAAAAGATTCATTACCTCTACAATTTATCTTTCTTATCTTAACATGGTAGCAGATGGATCGGTTCCCTCTTAGAGAGAGATCCTGTGATTGCTACACAGGCTCCTAAAGCCATTGAGCCACAACTAGACAAACAAATTGCTAAATGCAAACCTAAGGTTCCTCATCCAAATGTTAATTTTGCTAATTCATTAACCGGAAAACCTTTGCATTACAGGTGTATTCATAAGTGGCATCGAAGACTGGGGCACCCAAGTTTTGAAGTTCTTAAGAAAATGCCATTTTTCGCACAAGGTTTGGATTTCAAGGGGTGTAAGGTGTATTTGGATTGTGCTGTTTGCAAAAAGGCAAAGTCCAAAGCAGCAGCCGTTCCAAAACGTGCTACACGCAGGTCAACATGCATTTTTGATTTGGTACACACTGATATAGTGGGTCCTTATGGGCCAACAATTGGCGGTAAAATGTATTTTCTAACTATTGTTGATAATCATTCTAGATATGGATATATATATCCTATGAAAGAAAAATCTGAGACCTTTCATATCTTTAAAGACTTTGCAGTCCAGGCCTACAATCAACACGGAGTGAGGATCCGAAGAATCCAGAGTGACCGAGGTACCGAGTTCATGTCACAGTGTTTTCAGGATTGGATGCGTACAAACGGCATCATACACCAAACCTCAGCTCCTTACACTCCATCTCACAACGGAGTAGCAGAAAGACGACAGGGGGTTCTACAAACCATGATGAGATGTCTCCTAGAAGATGCTCATCTCAATCACTCATTTTGGGCTGAAGCTATCAAGTATGCAAACTACCTTGTCAATCGTACTTGGAGTAGTGTGATTGACCAGACACCTTTCTACATGTTGCATGGCTACCAACCTGATATTTCAAACTTACACATTTTTGGTTCATATGCCATGGTGAACATTCCATTGGTACAAAGAAGAAAAGGTGGCCAAACAGCTAAGAGACTGAGCTACATGGGTGTTGATGACAATTCAAAGTGGGGAAAATTCATTGACTCTCATAATATGATTACAATTTCTAATTCAGCCAAGTTTGAAGAAGACTCAGATTGGTCCAGGGTACATTCTAATGATCCTGGAGTTTATTTTCCCAGAGATGATGCAGTGCAACCAGATGACCAAAGTCAACCTGATGTTCCATCCCCACACGCCGTGGATGCTGATGCTAGCAACGATGATGGAGATGAAGAAGACACAGGATAAGGGACAACTGCCCTGAGACGTTCCAAGAGAACTACAAAAGGTATTCCTCCAAAGAAGTACACACTGCAGTTTACAGATAGACCTTCACCATTGATTTGTAATGTTACACTTCCACCAGAGAACTTTTCCCAATTAAAATATCTTTCTGAAGATGAACAAGAGAAGTGGAACACAGCTATGCAAGTTGAGATAGACAGTCTGCAGAAACTCAAAGTATTTACACCTGCAGCACCTCCAAAAAACAAAAAAGTCATTGGCACACGATGGGTCTACAAAATCAAACAGAAGCCAGATGGTGAGTCACTGTACAAAGCAAGACTTGTAGCACAAGGCTACGCACAAAGTTATCCTGAAGATTACACAAACACTTACTCACCTAGAGTGCGAACTGAAAGTGTCAAAATTGCCTTAACTACAGTGACCATTCTTGGTCTAGAAGTTTTCCAGTTCAATGTTGAAACAGCATATCTACACGCTGATCTAGATGAAGAAATCTACGTCAGATGTGCCCCCGGGTTCTGTGGCCGAGAAGGGGATACGTGGTTTCTTCACAAAAGTCTTTACGGTCTGAAACAGTCAGGTTTAATGTGGTATTTATGTCTCAAAGACAAACTAAATTCAATGGGATTTATTAAGTCCGAAACTGATTAGTGTGTGTTCACAAAAAGGTTTGAAAATGCATATGAAATTGTTCTTGTTTATGTTGATGACATTGTTTACATTGGTCCTAACAAACGTATGAGTGAGATTTTTGTTACAGGATTGCAAAGATACTTCACATTGAAATCACTAGGCCACATTAATGAATATTTAGGTGTTCAGATTGAAAAAACAGAGAAGGGGTTTTCTCTTTCACAAGAGAACAAGATAGAACAACTTTTGCATCATTGTAACATGAAGGATGCTACACCAACATACACACCTATGCAAACAGATTTTCACAATTTGAAGGATGCACAAGGTCCTGAGTTCAAGGATCAAACACTTTATCGTTCAGTAATTGGTTCACTACTATACATTAGTGGTTGGACTAGACCACACATTGCACTTAGTGTTAATTTGCTGTCATGACACGTAGGCAAAGCAAAAGAATTTCACTGGTCATGTATTAAGAAGTTATTGAAGTATTTGAAATACACACAACATTTAAAATTAAAGCTAGAACCAGCACATACTGATTTTGCAGAATTGTATTGTTATGCAGATGCAGATTGGGCAAGTGACAAGGAATCAAGAAAAAGCACTTCAGGCTACATAATGTTCCTCAATGGATGCCCAGTTTATTGGAACGTGAGAAAACAAAGTTTTGTTTCTTGTTCTTCAACAGAAGCTGAATATGCGTGCGCTTCAGACGCTTGTAACTCACTAATTTGGTTCGACGCTCTAGTTACAACTATCTGGACCAAGCCGACATATCCAATCATCGTGATGGAAGACAATCAATCAATAGTTTACATTTCAAAAACACGTTTCACTGGTTCAAGGTCCAGACACATTGACATTCGTTATAAAAATGTTAGAGAGTCAGTAAAACAAGGTTTTGTGAAATTGGAGTATGTGCCAACAAAATATCAGATAGCTGACATTTTGAACAAACCATTACCGACAGCCCAACATGAATTCCTGAGAAGTTTAATGTGTATTGAGTGATACCTCATATTCGCTTAACTGACAAAAAAGGGGTGTCACGGGGTGATTTTCTGATTGTCAGCTGTACTCATATGTATTCATATGTCAGATATTATGACCCAGAGGTTCTTAGCAAAGTGAAGCAGTCACGTGAGGTGTGATCTGCGCAGATGTGAAATTCCTTTCTATTCCTCCATTCCTTTTTCTGTTGGTCCTTCATTGAGAAGGACGCATATTTCAGCTGTCAAGATGTAATTATTAAGATTTAGTGTTTTTATATTTCTTTTGTACCGAAATAAATATTTTATTATTCTTAGAATTTATACTCGAGTTTATTTTGTCAGGAATTGGATTCCGAAAGAAAAGATTCATTACCTCTACAATTTATCTTTCTTATCTTAACACAGGAGGAGAAGGAGCGGCGGTGGCAGACCGTTCGCGCTGGCAAAGTTTGGTGCAGGAGGCTTCCCTTCATTTCAAGCCCAAAACGGGGCCAGGGGGGCATGTGCGGATGGTGCATGTGTGGGGATGTGCGCATGCAGAGCGGGGCGCATGCACGGGGGAGCGTGGGGGGGAGCGTGCACGCATGCGCAGGTGGGGGGGGCACATTGCATTGTGGGTGCCGGCACGCGAGCACTATCACGTGTGCACGCACACACTTTTGGCACGCAACCAGAAAAAGGTTCGCCATCACTGCCCTAGAGAGGAACATGTGAAACTAGTGCGGCAAGTCCTAGAAAAACTTCTGGCCGCCAAGCTGTACGCAAAACTGTCTAAGTGCGAATTCCACAAAACCTCACTAAACTACCTGGGATATCGCATTTCCAGCGAAGGGATAGAGATGGACCCAGGAAAAGTGAAAGTGGTGCTAGATTGGCAACCCCCACACACTCGCAAGCAACTACAAAGTTTCTTGGGCTTCGCGAATTTCTACCGACAATTTATCCCAGCTTTTGCAGAGGGGGCGCTGCCACTGACCGAACTGCTAAAGACAGGCCCGTCGCCAACAAAACCAAAGCCTAAGCAGCCTATTGGGTGGACGATGGAATGCCAAAAAGCGTTCGAAAAGCTGAAGCAGCTCTTTGCCCAAGAGCTGATTCTGCAACATCCCGACACAGAACAGCAATTCATAATTCAGTCAGATGCCAGCGACGTAGCTGTAGCGGTGGTGCTATTGCAGAAAAACAAAGAGGGCCAACTCCTGCCGTGCACTTATGCTTCAAAAAAGCTCACCACCACTGAAAGGAGGTGGGCCATTTGGGAGAAAGAAGCCTATGCAGTTCATTGGGCATTGCTCACCTGGAGACAATTCCTAGAAGGGGGTAAAGTGCCATTCGAGGTATGGACAGATCATAAAAACCGCAAATAGCAATAGCAATAGCAATAGCACTTAGACTTATATACCGCTTCATAGTGCTTTACAGCCCTCTCTAAGCGGTTTACAGAGTTCAGCATATTGCCCCCAACAATCTGGGTCCTCATTTTACCCACCTCGGAAGGATGGAAGGCTGAGTCAACCTTGAGCCTGGTGAGATTTGAACAGCTGAACTGCTGAGCTAGCAATCAGCTGAAGGTCGCAGTGCTGCTTTTAACCACTGCGCCACCTCGGCAAAGCCCTGAAAAGCCCCAGGAAGCTGTCACCAAAACAAGTCCGCTGGGCGCAATAATTCGAGTTGAAACACATCCCGGCTGGGAAGAACTTACTGGCAGACGCTTTGTCCAGAAAGCCACAGTATGACAGCCAAAAAGAACAGGAGGTGTACGCCCTCATCCCCCTTCAACAGGAGGAGACAGCAGCACAAGTTATTACCCGAGGCCAAGCCAGATGACTGGGTGCTCCTGGCCAGGACAAATGGAGCGCAGTTTGACTCCAAACTGGGAGGGCATTTTGGGTTACTAAAAACTCTCCAGCCAGCCAGCTTCAAAAAAGGGAAAAAACCAGATCCAGGAAACTACAGACCTATCAGCCTGACCTCAATACCAGGGAAGATTTTGGAAAAGATAATCAAGCAATGAATCAACGAACACCTAGAAGCAAAGACAGTAATAACCAAAAGCCAACATGGGTTTGTCAAAAACAGATCATGCCAGACTAATCATAGCAGCACTGCGACCTTCAGCTGATTGCCAGTTCAGCAGTTCAGCTGTTCAAATCTCACCAGGCTCAAGGTTGACTCAGCCTTCCATCCTTCCGAGGTGGGTAAAATGAGGACCCAGATCGTTGGGGGCAATATGCTGAACTCTGTAAACCGCTTAGAGAGGGCTGTAAAGCACTATGAATATATATATATAAGCCTAAGTGCTAAGTGCTATAATCTTATTGCATTCTTTGACAAAGTGACAAAATTAGTGGACCAGAGGAATGCTGTCGATGTGGTTTACTTGGACTTCAGTAAGGCATTTGATAAAGTAGACCATAACCTACTACTAGATAAAGTAGAAAAATGTGGGATGGACAGCAACACCACCAGATGGATTCAAAACTGGCTAACCAACTGCACTCAACGCGTAGTGCTCAATGGAACTGCATCTACATGGAGGGAAGTATGCAGTGGAGTACCCCAAGGCTCTGTTTTAGGCCCAGTACTCTTCAACATCTTCATCAATGACTTGGACGAGGGGATAGATGGGGAACTCATCAAATTTGCAGATGACACCAAACTGGCAGGAATAGCCAACTCTCCAGAAGATAGGTTCAAGATTCAGAAGGATCTTGACAGACTTGAACATTGGGCGCTATCCAACAAAATGAAATTCAATGGTGAAAAAAGTAAGGTTCTACATTTAGGCAAGAAAAACAAAATGCACAGGTACAGCATATGTGGTACCTTGCTCAACAGTAGTAACTGTGAGAGGGATCTTGGAGTCCTAGTGGACAACCGTTTAAATATGAGCCAGCAGTGTGCAGCAGCTGCCAAAAAAGCCAACACAGTTCTAGGCTGCATTAACAGAGGGATAGAATCAAGATCACGCAAAGTGTTAATACCACTTTATAATGTCTTGGTAAGGCCACACTTGGAATACTGCATTCAGTTTTTGTCGCCACGATGTAAAAAGGATGTTGAGACTCTAGAAAGAGCGCAGAGAAGAGCAACAAAGGTGATTAGGGGACTGGAGGCTAAAACATATGAAGAACGGTTGCAGGAACTGGGTATGTCTAGTTTAATGAAAAGAAGGATCAGGGGAGACATGATAGCAGTGTTCCAATATCTCAGGGGTTGCTACAAAGAAGAGGGAGTCAAACTATTCTCCAAAGCACCTGAAGGTAGAACAAGAAGTAATGGGTGGAAACTAAACAAGGAGAGAAGTAACTTAGAACTAAGGAGAAATTTCCTGACAGTTAGAACAATTAATCCATGGAACAGCTTGCCTACAGAAGTTGTGAATGCTCCAACACTGGACATTTTTAAGAAGATGTTGGATAACCATTTGTCTGAAGTAGTGTAGGGTTTCCTGCCTAGGCAGGGGGTTGGACTAGAAGACGTCCAAGGTCCCTTCCAACTCTGTTGTTATTATTATTATATTATTATAACCCGGCGCCAGTTTTGGTGGCCAAAGATGAAAGCTGAGGTGGAAGACTACGTCAAAAGCTGTGCCGAGTGCGCGGCCAGGAAAAATCGGCCAGGAAAACCACCTGGATTACTCCAGCAAGTGGCTAACCCCTGCAAACCCTGGGAGGAGATTGTCATGGACTTCATCGTAGAACTCCCAGACAGCAGCGGAAATACGGTAATTTGGACAGTCATCGACTTGTTTTCCAAGCAAGCCCATTTCATCGCTTGCTCAGGTCTACCGTCGGCCAGGAAGCTAGCAAAGCTATTTCTCAAACACATCTACCACCTACACGCCGTGCCAAAAAGAGTCATCTCCGACCGAGGCGTACAGTTTACAGCCAAATTCTGGAGAGAGTTCCTGAGGGCGATTGGATCCACACAAGGACTCAGCTCGGCTTTTCATCCGAGTACAAATGAGGCAGTTGAACGTCCGAACGCAATGGTCGATCAATACATCCATAGTTATGTGGATTACCAGCAGGACAATTGGTCAGAGTTGCTACCATTTGCTGAGGTAGCATATAACAATGCTGTTATATGTCCATAGCAGTACTGGACTAACTCCTTTTCAGATCACCAGCGGAGTGGAATTTGTTCCCATGCCTGAACTACCCCAAGAAGCCCCAACTTCCATGTCTCTCACTGAATGGATGGAGGCGCTGAAAAAGGGGTGGGAGAACACAAAGAAAGTGCTAGCTGAAGCAGCAGAAGCCTACAAGAAGCAAACTGACAAGCACTGATCGCTCCAGCCCCCCTTCCGAGTGGGGGATAAAGTTTTCTTGTCCACCAAATATATTAGATTGAGAATTCCTAGCAAGAAACTAGGGCCAAAATTCTTGGGTCCTTTCCCAATAGTTAAGATAATCAACCCAGTAACAGTTCAGCTTGATTTGCTTAGGATATTGGGAAAGATTCATCCTGTATTCCACTGCAGTTTATTTTTTTATTAAAAAGTTTTATTAGTACAAAGTACAAACATTTTTCTCTTTTCTCCCCCCCTTCCCCCGCACCCCTTCCACCCCT
This sequence comes from Diadophis punctatus similis, assembly GCA_023053685.1. Classification (NCBI taxonomy): domain Eukaryota; kingdom Metazoa; phylum Chordata; class Lepidosauria; order Squamata; family Dipsadidae; genus Diadophis; species Diadophis punctatus. The sequence continues at coordinate 1,314,753 of JALIGW010000085.1, forward strand.
CTTACCCTCCCCTCCGGTCCCCCTCCCACCACCACCCCGACTTCCCAGAAAAAACACAAGGTATAATTTTCAGAAAACATAAAACTAAAATATGCTAACAAATTATTGATTCAAAAATTTTTCTAATTCTTTAACTCCTTATTACTCAAAACCTTTAAAACCTAATCTAAAAATTAAACTTTTTTCATTAATAAACTATTTGGGTCTTCTTAATCTGATACTTTTTTTGAATATAATCAGTCCATCTATTCCATTCCAATATATATCTTTCATTTGAATGATCCTTGAGATATGATGAAATTTTAGCCATTTCAGCCAAATGTGCAACTTTTAATGTCCATTCTTCAATAGTAGGTGTATCTTCCTTCTTCCAATACTGTGCCACCAGTAACCTGGCAGCTGTTATTAGATTCAAAACCAAGTTAATCTCTATAACAGAACAATCCATAATTATTCCCAACAAAAAGAACTGTGGTGTAAACTTGATCTTTTTCTTTAAAATATTTTGCATAATCCACCATATTTTTATCCAAAAAGCCTTAATTTTTTTACAAGTCCACCAAATATGAAAATATGTAGCATCATCCCATTCGCATCTCCAACATTTAGGTTGTATAGTTGGGTACATACAAGCTAGTTTTTTTGGGTCTAGATGCCATCTGTAAAGCATTTTATAAAAATTCTCTCTTAAATTTTGAGCTTGTGTAAATTTAACATTTCTAACCCATATCTTTTCCCATGTTTCCATCATTATAGGTTCTCCAATATTTTGAGCCCATTTTATCATACAATCCTTAACTAATTCTGTTTCTGAATCTAATTCCAGTAAAACATTATACAATCTTTTTATATGCATTGGACCCTTATCTTTTATTTGTGTTATCAAATTATCATCATTCTTCAAGATGCCAGTTTTTTGGTCATCTCTCCATCTAGCCTGTAATTGTCCATATTGAAACCAAGTTCTAATTATTCCTTCTTCTCTTAATTTCTCCATTGGTTTTAGTTGTAATCTAATTCCTTCTTCATGAAGAAGGAATTCAAAGAGCTGAAGTGGTGCAGTGGTTAAATGCAGCCATTGCAGGCTGACTGCTAGTTCAACAGTTCAGCTGTTCAAATCTCACTAGGCTCAAGGTTGACTCAGCCTTCCATCCTTCCGAGGTCGGTAAAATGAGGACCCAGATTGTTGGGGGCAATATGCTGAACTCTGTAAACCGCTTAGAGAGTGCTGTAAAGCACTATGAAGCGGTATATAAGAAAAGTGCTATTGCTATTATTCTTTATATGTAGTCTTATCTAGTTTTTGCTCTAAATTTATATTTTCTATCGCGTGTCTGGGTACTGTCCATAAAGGTAACTTATCATTTAATTTACATTGGTACTTTTTCCAGACACGCAATAAAGCATTTATTTTTATTTATTTATTTATTTATTAAAATTTCTATGCCGCCCAACTCCCGAGGGACTCTGGGCGGCTCACAGCATGTATAGAAAACATAACAAGTAAAAAACAATTTTGTTAAAAAGCCATATTAAAATACTATCCAGATTTAAAAATAACTTTCATTCATACCCCGCCTGCCGGAAGAGCCAAGTTTTTATTGCTTTACGGAAGGCCAGCAGGGTGGGGATTTCTCAATATATGACTCTTAAAAGCTTTATCTACTTTTTTATCATACACTAAATAGGCATGCCACCCATAAATCAAACCATATCCTTCAATATTTAATACCCTATCTTCTGTCAAATTAATCCAATCAGTAATTGCTGAGAGAACTGCTGCTTCATAATACAATCTTAAATTAGGCATTTTAAGACCACCTCTTTCACGTGTATCTTGCATTATCTTCTGATTTACTCTCGGCTTCTTCCCTGCCCAAATAAATTTATTTATACCCTTTTGCCATTCCTTCAAATTTTCATCTTTTTTAAGTATTGGTATCATTTGAAAGAGAAATAAAAATCTTGGTAAAACATTCATTTTGACTGCAGCTATCCTACCCAGCAAAGACTGGGTAGGATTTGCGCATGCGCTAAAATGGCGGCTCCCTGGTGAACGCTGCGGAAATGGTGAGGAAATGGGGGTCTCTGCAGGCGTTGGGTGCCAACTTTGCTTGTTCTGGCCCCACGCCCAGCGAGCCGAAGGCTGGACATGCCTAACGAGCCGTCCCTTGCCTGAATAGGTATTAGGACGGCTCGGTAACTAGGGAAAAAGGCGGAGCATTGTGGGACAGGCAGCGGCGGCGATGGCTTCCCTCAGCGTTTACTCACGTTTCCAGATATTCCAGCAGTTTTGTGGAGCTTTGTGGAGAGCCTTGCTGGACTCTGACAATGGGCAGGTCTCTGAGTGCTGGCCCCTGTGGGACTGGAGATGGTTGGGGGGGGGCAGCAGAGCTCTGGCGGAGCGTGGAGGAACGGAACGTGGAGGAACATGGAGGAAGCCTGGTGCACCTCCCTTGGTGGAGAGGGTTTGGTGCACCCTCCCAGACTTCTATCGGGGATATGCCGGCAGCTGGAAAAACCTGGAGCTGCCGGAGTTGCTAAGCTGCTGTGAGGATGCCGCTGGCGTTGCTGCTGGCATTTGATGGCATCTATGCCACCTTTTGCAGTAAGCCCTTCCACAGACCCAGATTGAATAGACCGAGGTTTATTGTCCAGCCGCCTCGGGGACCATCTTACAGGCCAATCATACATCTTATGGCCATTATATAACTTCTGGGCGTTTTATTATTATCATCATCATTTACCTTTTAGGTAATGTTTTTGCTCCCTCCTTCGAATTTGGCAAATACATCATTTCCATCTGTTATCCAGTGACTTCTGGCTTGAGGGAAAGAGATGGTAGGCGGGCTGGAGTTACTGAGGCTAGTCCGATGGAAATTTATTTTTCATCAGCAGGCTGGAACAGAATTTTGCTCACCAGAACTTTTTACCATCTACCATTGTGAGAGAATGGACGGGTCGGCTTTCCTGCCTGCAGACATGTAATCTGACTGCCCCTTCATTGTGGGAGAATGTAGGGGCCCTAACCTCAGCCTCCTTGCTTTAGCCTCTTCACCATCTTTCTACATCTTCAACCCCTCGAAATCTGACTTTTATGGATTTGGAGCCCCCTCTCCTCACCCTACCGTTTGTGTGATGGGCTACTCTCCAAGGGAACTGCTTGCACTGCGAGATGCCCCCCCCCTCGCGGCGATGGCCCCATGTATTATCAAGGGCCTTCCTCGATGACGGGCTTTGGAGCCCTGAGAGATGGCATGCAACTAAAAGGGGTTTAAGAGGCTTTTTGTTTAAATTAATGTATAAATATGTTTTAAGGGGAATTGGGAATACAACCAAGGGGGATTGGGGGGGAAATCCTCCTAGGCTGGCGCATAGCCTGGCAGGGGGTAACGGGCGAGAGGATGTTGGGCGAGGGATTGGGGAGCAGTCTATGGAAAATGGACATTTGAATGAGGGTTGTGCCATCAGCACGGTGATGGGAAGGGGCAGATATGGAATCGGGAGCAAGAGACCATATCATGTATTGGGGATGTGCACTCGCTGCTTAAAAGCGATTGCGTGTCCCGGTCTCTACAGCTCATCCCGGATACTGGGTGGTTTAGATACTCAGGACCCGAGTCTTCGGCTGATGTTATGCAATGCCAGATCCATGGTAAACAAAGGCCCCCTCATTCATGACCTTATTGTTGAGGGGGGAATGGACCTGGCGGGTATCACGGAGACCTGGTTGGGGCCAGAGGGAGGTGTCCCTCTGGTGGAGATTTGTCCACCAGGTTTCAAAGCATTCCATCAGCCAAGGGCTCAGGGGAGGGGCAGTGGGGTGGCGGTTGTTATTAATGAGGGTCTTGGGCCAAGGGAGACCACTGTGCCACAGATAGCTGGTTGTGAGTCCCTCCTTGTGAAATGGGGCCAGGGGGTTCAGAAGGGCTTGCTGCTTACGTACCTGGCTCCCTGCCACGTAGCAGCTGCCCTGCCTGAGCTACTCGACGTGATAGCCACAGTGGCGGTTGACACACTCAGGCTTTTGGTCATGGGTGATTTCAACCTGGTGAAACGTCTGAGTTGGCTCTGGAGTTCTTGGCTTCCATGACGGCCATGGACCTAACCCAGTTAGTTCATGGCCCCACACATGAGGGAGGACACACTCTAGATTTGATTTTTGTCTCTGGCCAGTGGTTGAGTGGTCTTGATATAGGGGATGTAGTCATTAAACCCTTGTCATGGTCAGATCACTCACTCCTTCACCTAGACCTCCATACCGCTTCCCCACACCGCAGAAAGGCGGAACCAGTTAGATGGGTCCGCCCCAGGCGCCTGATGGACCCGGACAGGTTCCAGACGGAGCTTGGGCCATTTCCTGATGATCTAGTCCTCAACTCGGCCGAGGACCTGGTTGCCGCCTAGGATAGGGCGGCTGGTGGGGCCTTGGACCGAGTTGTGCCTTTGCGGCCTCTGACTCGGCTCCGATCCCACTCGGCTCCCTGGTTTACTGAGGAGCTGAGGGAGATGAAGTGCCGGAAAAGACGCCTAGAGAGCGGTTGGAGGGCCAGTCTCTCTGAATCTGACCAAACACTGGTAAGGTCGCATATTAAGACCTACCTAGTGGCGATAAAAGCGGAAAAATCTAACTATTTTTCCGCTCTTGTCGCGTCATCAGAGAATCGTCCAGTGGCCCTGTTCAGGGTGACCCGTTCCTTACTCCATCAAGAAGCGTGGGAGGATCCCCTGGAAGGCAGGGCTGAGGACTTTGGACGATATCTGTATGACAAAATTGCTCAGATTCAGGGGGAGCTGGACTCCAACTGGGTGGATACGGACGCGGTGACAGGGAATAGTCTTGAGAACGTTATCTGGGAAGAGTTTGACTCGGTGACCCCTGAGGATGTGGACAAGATTCTGGGGAGGCTCAGTGCGGCCACATGTTTATTGGGTCCGTGTCCCTCCTGGTTAGTGCTGGCTTCCCGGGAGGTTACACGAGGCTGGCTCCAGGGAATTATTAATGCTTCTTTGGGGGAGGGTTACTTCCCCACGGCCTTGAAAGAAGCGGTGGTGAGGCCTCTCCTCAAGAAGCCCTCCCTGGACCCAGCAATTCTAGCTAGTTATCGCCCCGTCTCCAACCTTCGCTTTGTGGCGAAGGTTGTTGAGAGTGTGGTCGCACGACAGTTTCCCCAGTACTTGGAGGAATCATCATATCTAGATCCGTTCCAGTCGGGTTTCAGGGCCGGGCACAGCACGGAAACGGCATTGGTCGCATTGGTTGATGATCTCTGGAGGGCTCGGGACAGGGGTTGTTCCTCTGTCCTGGTCCTATTAGATCTCTCAGCGGCTTTTGATACCATCGACCATGGTATCATGCTGCACCGGTTGGAAGAGTTGGGGATAGGGGGCACCATCTTTCGTTGGTTCTCCTCCTTTCTCTCCAACAGGTCGCAGTTTGTGCTGGCAGGGGGCCAGAGGTCGTCCTCAAGGCCTCTCACATATGGAGTGCCTCAGGGGTCGATTCTCTCGCCCCTTCTGTTCAACATCTATGTGAAGCCGCTGGGTGAGATCATCCGTGGCTTTGGGGTGAAGTACCATCAGTACGCTGATGATACACAGCTGTACATTTCCACCCCAGGCCACCCCAATGATGCCCTTGAAGTGATGTCCCGGTGCCTGGAAGCCGTGCGGATCTGGATGGGGAGAAACCGACTCAGGCTCAACCCTTCCAAGACGGAGTGGCTGTGGTTCCCAGCATCTCGATATAGTCAGATGATTCCATCTCTGACTATCGGGGGCGAGTCTCTAGCCCCCGCCGAAAGGGCTCGCAATCTGGGTGTCCTTCTGGATTCACAGCTGTCCTTAGAGGACCGTCTGACAGCTGTGACCAGGGTGGCCTTTTATCAGGTCCGCCTGATACGCCAGCTGCGGCCCTTTCTGGATCGGGATTCCCTGTGCACAGTCACTCATGCCCTCATCACGTCGCGTCTGGACTACTGCAATGCTCTCTACATGGGGCTCCCCATGAAGAGCACCCGGAAGCTCCAGCTGGTCCAGAATGCAGCCGCGCGGGTGGTTTCGGGGGCTAATTGGCGCTCCCATATAACACCCCTCCTGCGCGAGCTGCACTGGCTTCCGGTGGTCTACCGGGTGCGCTTCAAAGTACTAGTTACTACCTTTAAAGCGCTCCATGGCATTGGACCTAGGTATCTCCGAGACCGCCTGCTGCCACAAACTGCCTCCCATCGACCAGTGCGCTCCCACAGAGAGGGCCTCCTCGGGGTGCCATCAGCCAAGCAGTGTAGGCTGGTGACACCCAGGGGGAGGGCCTTCTCTGTGGGAGCACCCACCCTCTGGAACCAGCTCCCTCTAGATTTAAGAACTATTCATGACCTGGCCACCTTCCGCCGTGCCCTCAAGACGTACTATTTTTATCAAGCCGGGCTGGCGTGAAAAAGTTTTTGGGGTTTTTAAGATTTTACCAAATTTTAATTATATTGTCTTAAATCAGGGCCACATCTAATATTTTCTTTTAAATGTATACATATTTTAATGTTTATACTGTGCTTTTTCTTGGCTGTTCACCGCCCTGAGTCCCCGGAGAAGGGCGGTATATAAATTTAACTATAAATAAATAAATAAATAAATAAAAGACAATTGCAGTTTAATAATAATAATAATAACAGAGTTGGAAGGGACCTTGGAGGTCTTCTAGTCCAACCCCCTGCTTAGGCAGGAAACCCTACACTACTTCAGACAAATGGTTATCCAACATCTTCTTAAAAATGTCCAGTGTTGGAGCATTCACAACTTCTGGAGGCAAGCTGTTCCACTGATTAATTGTTCTAACTGTCAGGAAATTTCTCCTTAGTTCTAAGTTGCTTCTCTCCTTGTTCAGTTTCCACCCATTGCTTCTTGTTCTACCCTCAGGTGCTTTGAAGAATAGTTTGACTCCCTCTTCTTTGTGGCAACCCCTGAGATATTGGAACACTGCTATCATATCTCCCCTAGTCCTTCTTTTCATTAAGCTAGACATACCCAGTTGCTGCAACCGTTCTTCATATGTTTTAGCCTCCAGTCCCCTAATCATCTTTGTTGCTCTTCTCTGCACTCTTTCCAGAGTCTCAACATCCTTTCTACATCGTGGCGACCAAAACTGAATGCAGTATTCCAAGTGTGGCCTTACCAAGGCATTGTAAAGTGGTATTATTACTTCACGTGATCTTGATTCTATCCCTCTGTTAATGCAGCCTGTTGTGACCCAGCACCGCAACCCCCAGAAACACACACACAACCGTTTGTGATTCAAACAAAAAGGGTCCTTTTACTAATAAGGTTTCTTAGCAAAAGCTCAGGGGTTTTTAAAAGTCCATAAACAACACAATAGTAAAGTCTCGGGAAATAATGTTCCTTTGGTTCCTTGAGGGTTAAATATCACACGGTCAAATGTTCAAAACAATATTCAGTAATTCTCCTCTTATCTTACAAGTTGGCTGGCTTCCCGGAATAAGCCATTCAGAAGCTGCTTTCTCCGAATACAAGATTTCCGAACAAATGCAGAGGCAAACAAGACTATGGATGTGCTGCAGATCATTTGACGCGTTGTTCTCAGCACTGAGTGCTGATTGCGCCGGCCTAATATAGGCACTGAAGGGCGTGGCCCAATTAGTCCTCAGTGCTACCTCCGAGTAGACCTATGCTTACTCAGCCAGTCCTGTCTTCTGGCTGCTCTGCGAGCTCTGGCGTCCAGCAGGGGTTCTTCATCTCCTGATGATTCACTCTGCTGCGCAGGTGCAGAAGGTCCTGGGGGATCGTCCTGCTCTGGCACCGAGTCCTCATCACCAGCCGTCTCCAGTGCCAGGCACATGGGCTGGTACTGCTGCACCGTGAGCGGCTCCACGTCCTCCGGATCCTCCATCCTCGGCGCCGGACGCGGCCAAGGCACAACACAGCCTAGAACTGTGTTGGCTTTTTTGGCAGCTGCTGCACACTGCTGGCTCATATTTAAACGGTTGTCCACTAGGACTCCAAGATCCCTCTCACAGTTACTACTGTTGAGCAAGGTACCACATATGCTGTACCTGTGCATTTTGTTTTTCTTGCCTAAATGTAGAACCTTACTTTTTTCACCATTGAATTTCATTTTGTTGGATAGCGCCCAATGTTCAAGTCTGTCAAGATCCTTCTGAATCTTGAACCTATCTTCTGGAGAGTTGGCTATTCCTGCCAGTTTGGTGTCATCTGCAAATTTGATGAGTTCCCCATCTATCCCCTCGTCCAAGTCATTGATGAAGATGTTGAAGAGTACTGGGCCTAAAACAGAGCCTTGGGGTACTCCACTGCATACTTCCCTCCATGTAGATGCAGTTCCATTGAGCACTACTCGTTGAGTGTGGTTGGTCAGCCAGTTTTGAATCCATCTGGTGGTGTTGCTGTCTAACCCACATTTTTCTACTTTATCTAGTAGTAGGTTATGGTCTACTTTATCAAATGCCTTACTGAAGTCCAAGTAAACTATATCAACAGCATTCCCCTGGTCCACTAATTTTGTCACTTTGTCAAAGAATGTAATAAGATTAGTCTGGCATGATCTGTTTTTGACAAACCCATGTTGGCTTTTGGTTATTACTTTGTTTGCTTCTAGGTGTTCGTTGATTCGTTGCTTGATTATCTTTTCCAGAATCTTCCCTGGTATTGAGGTCAGGCTGATAGGTCTGTAGTTTCCTGGATCTATTTTTTCCCTTCTTTGAAGATGGGAACTACATCAGCTCTTTTCCAGTCCTCTGGCAGTTCCCCGGTGCTCCAGGATCTTTGAAAGATATAGTTCAGTGGTTCTGAGATCTCGTCTGCCAGTTCCTTCAGAACCTTGGGGTGTAATCCATCCGGTCCTGGTGATTTGAACTCATCTAGGGTAGACAGGTGTTCCCTTACCATTTTCTTCCCTATTTTAACTTGTGTTCCTAATATGTTTTTTGTGATTGGTTGGACTATTTTTTCCCTTTGTGTAAAGACAGATGCAAAAAACGAGTTAAGTAGCTCTGCTTTCTCCCTGTTGCTTGTCACCTTCTTGCCGCTTTCTCCCTGCAATGGACCAATTGTTTCCTTGACTTTTTTCTTGTTTTTAATATGTTGGAAGAAGCTTTTTTTGTTACTTTTTAGTTTTGTCGCAAGCCTTTGTTCATTGTGAGCCTTAGCTTTCCTCACTTCATCTTTACAGGTTTGGGCTATTTTTTGGTATTCTGCCTTAGTTATTTGCCCCTCTTTCCACTTTTTATACTTGTCCTTTTTGACTTTCAATTTGTCAGAGAGTTCTTTATGCAGCCATGCTGGTTTATTTTGAGACCTATTATTTTTCTTCTTCATTGGTATTGTGCTAGACTGGGCTTTTATAATCTCACTTTTCAAAATTTCCCAAGCTTCTTGAGTTGTTTTCCCCTTGAGGATTCTTGTCCATGGAATCCTTCCCAAACTTTCTCTAAGTTTATTGAAATTAGCTCTCTTAAAGTCCAAGACTCTAGTTTGACTTTGTTCTACTGCTTGTGTTTGCATAATGTTGAATTCCAATATTGCATGATCACTTGCCCCCAAGGTTCCTGTAGCTTCAACACCTTCTATCATTTCATCTCTGTTAGTGAGAATTAAGTCCAATATGGCTGATCCCCTTGTTCCCTTCTCTACTTTTTGGGTAACAAAGTTGTCTGCTAGGTTTGTTAGGAACCTGTTGGCTCTTCCACTTGGTGCAGAGTTTGTCTCCCAGTTGATGTCAGGGTAGTTAAAATCCCCCATTACTATTGTGATGTGCTTCCTACATACCTTAGTTAGCTGACTAGCAAAACGTTCATCTACTTCCTCTGTTTGGTTGGGTGGCCTATAGTATAGACCTATGGCAATGTCATTTCCCTCCCCTTTAATTTTGACCCAGATGGATTCAAGATAATTTTCATTATTGTTGTGCTCTATTTCTGTAGAGATGTAGTTATTTCTTATGTATAGTGCAACTCCACCTCCTCTTTTATTTGGTCTATTTCTTTTAAATAATTTAAATCCCTCTAGCTGTATATTCCATTTGTCAGTTTCATCCCACCAAGTTTCCGAAATGGCAACTATATCATATCTTCCCTCATTTACTTGAATTTCTAATTCACCCTGTTTATTCCTCATACTCTGTGCATTGGTGTATAGACATTTGAGTCCATTTTGATTGACCCTGTGTTTACTGTCTACATAACCTGTGTTGTGCCTGACTGCCCTTACTTTCTTGCCACCTGTTTGATTAGTGCACATGGTATGGCCCTCACTATTAAATGCTTGGCTTTGCTTGACAGCAGGGCTGATAAACTTACCTGCACACTCATCTATGTTGCGTGCACTGATAACCCTATTAATTTTAGATTGCTGGGGACAGAAGTGTTCTGTATTGATTAATTTTCTGTCCCCGCTGTTCAGTTTAAATGTTTATCCAGGAAGTCTGTGAATTTACTACCAAGTAGCTCAGTCCCTTTCTTTGATGGATGCAAACCATCTCTTTTGTACAGTTTTTCATTGGACCAGCTGCAGACATCATGACTAATATAACCAAAGCCTTCCTTTTTACACCACTCCTTTAGCCACACATTAAACTCTGCTACACGTTGGCCTTTCCCTTTTTGTTCCTTATATACTGGTAAAACCTCTGAAAATATAAGCCTACAACCTATACTACTAAGTTCATACCCCAAGCTCTGGAAGTCATTCTGCACAGAAAGTACATCTTTTTGGGACAGATCATTTGTGCCAAGATGTATAATAGCATCAACATCACAGTCCTTACTGGCATTCTCGACAATCTTAAGAATACGCCTCTTGTCTCTGCTGGCAGTAGCACCTGGCAGACACCTGACCTCTTTCAAAACCTCCATATCCTTTCCTAAATTTACATCCCTTATAATTGAATCACCAACCAGAAGGTGGCTTCTCTTTTTGGATACCTTGCTGCTCCTGTGTGACTGTTGTGTAATACCTGATTCACACTTTCCCCTTTCCAATGTAAGTTCTTCATCTCGGACCATGATCCTCTTTGAGTTATCATTATCACAACTATCTTGACCTGTCACTTTAGTGTCCCTATTAAGGTCAGCAAGAGCACTATATCTGTTATGCTGGGACACAGCAAAAGCTTTGTGTTTATGGCTCACAGCTCTCACCCTGCCAGATCCCACGGTTGTCCATACTGCCCTTCTCCTGCAGGATCTTTGTGGTAGAGGGGGCTGATAGCGGGGCAGCTCAATAGAGTGGAATGGCTGAATTGGGCACCTAATTTCTGCTTGGAGAGCACAGATTAGAAATTCTAGATAGGTGATCTGTCCACGTAGGCTAGTAATTTGTTTACAAAGAGGACAGTATCCAAATTTGAAAAGAGTACTTCGAAACAACAACTGAAAAACAAGTATTACACTGAACTAAGCCAGTCATTTTGAAATAAAAGAAAGTCACAAGCGCACTAACCCTGAATGTATTATTGCTTTCTTTGGTTTGTAGTTATATGATTGCTACCTTTATCCTCTGTACTCCCTCTCAGTCTCTTCCTCTCACAGGCAGCAGCTCCACCCACAAGCCTCTGGAAAGTTAAAATGTAATGGGGGCAGTTTGAATCTACCTTCCTCTCAGTCTCTTCCTCTCACAGTTTTCCAGTTTTTTCCAGTTTTCCATGTCTTTCTGTATTTTTAGCCATAATGATTCACAATTATGTTGATATAGTTTCGAATTTGTGGACATAATATAAACCCCTAAGTATTTAATCTTTTTGACTATCTCAAAACCTGTTACCCTTTCTATTTCTTCTTCTTGGCTTCTTGTCATGTTTTTAGCTATTATTTTTGTTTTAGCTATATTTATTTTAAAACCAGATACTTGTCCATATGACTTAATTATGTCCATCAAAACTATAGTAGATTGTACTGGTTGGGTTAAAGTAACAACCAGGTCATCCGCGAATGCTCGTAACTTATATTCCTCCTGTCTGATTTTTATTCCCTTTATTATATCAAACTCTCTTACTTTGCTAAGTAAAATTTCCAAAGTCAAAATAAACAATAAGGGAGACAAGGGGCAACCTTGTCTTGTTCCCTTTTCTATATTAAAAGTATCTGTTAATCCTCCATTAATTATTATTTGCGCTGTTTGTTTTTGATATATCGCCCTAATGGATTGTGCAAAATAGTCTCCAAGTTGTAACTTTTCTATTAATTTTAATAAAAACTGCCAATTCAATCTGTCGAAAGCATCCAAAAATACTAATACTGCGGGTACCTGGTTGTTCCTTCCCAAATATTCTAATAAGTTAACAATTTGTCTAACATTAGTCTTCATTTGTCTACCAATTAAAAACCCCGTTTGATCATAATGAATCATTTGTTGCATAACTATCATTAATCTATTTGCTAAGATTTTAGCAAAAATTTTATAGTCTAAGTTTAAAAGTGAGATCGGCCTATAATTTTTTGGATCTGTATGATCTTGACCCTCTTTTGGGATCAGAGAAATAAAAGCAGTCTTCCATGTTGGAGGTACATTACCTCCCTGTTGTATATTATTAAACAATTCCTTAAGCGGTTCCACCATTTCTTCCTGCAGTTTTTTATAATAAACAGCTGTTAAACCATCTGTCCCTGGGGCTTTACCCACTTTTAACTGTTTAATTGCCAATAAAATCTCCTGTGAATTTATCAATTGATTTAAGGTATCCCTCTGCTCCTTGGAGGTTATATAAATGTTCTGTTTTTGCAAATAATTATCTATATCCTCTTCTTTAACTTTACCACCAGTATACAATCCTGAATAAAATTCTAAAAAAGATTTTCTAATAAGTTCTTGTTCAAAAACTTCTTTACCCTTATATTTTATTCTTTCGATAATCCTTGATTTCTGCTTCTTCCTTAGCGTGTATGCTAACCATCTACCTGGTTTATTAGCGTTGCTAAAATTATTATATTTGGCATATTGTAAATTAGTTGCCACTTGATCTGCCATTAACATGTTAAATTGACCTTTTAATAAGTTAATTGTCTCCTTAATTTTCTTATCTGTTGGATTAGAAACTAAAGCCCGCTCTTGTCTTTTGATCTCTTCTTCTAATTCTTTCCTTTTTCCCCCCTTTTTCCTTCTATATTTATTATCCAAATATATCAAAATACCTCTCATATAAGCTTTACTTGCATCCCAAACCACCTCTATAGAGGTGCCCTTCTGCATATTCATAACAAAAAATTCTTTCATTAATTTTTTACACTCCTTTACATTATCTTCATATCTAAACAAATTATCATTTAACCTCCAAGACCTTCTAGGTCCATTTCCATACTCCAATTCCAGCCGAACCGGGCTATGGTCTGTCAGTGTTCTTGAACATATCTTCGTCTTCTTTACCCTAGAAAAGAGGTTGTTAGTAATCAGTATAAAATCAATCCTTGAAAAAGATTGGTGTCTATCAGAGAAAAAGGTAAAATCCTTTTCTTCTACATTTCTTTCACGCCAAATGTCTCTCAGCTCCCAGTCCTCCATCATCTCAAAAAAGGATTTAGGCAATTTTGCTCTTGAAAAAATATTTTGCTTAGGACCCTTCTTGTCTTTTTTCACATCCAAGACACCGTTCCAGTCGCCTAAGAAGGATGCAGGTATTGTAATCCCATTGTATCAACTTTGAGTGTAGAAAATCATAAAAATTTTATTGTTGTTGATTCGGGGCATATACACCAATCACAAGTATTTTCTCTCCTTTTATTAAAAGTTCAATAGCTAGAAATCTTCCTTGATCATCTGCTTCAATTAACTTAACAATCAAGTGTCTTTTCGCATATATAGCAATGCCGTTTTTCTTCTCTGGTGCTGCTGCTATAAAGTGTGTTCCTAATCTTGTATTTATCAAATATTTTTGATCTTGTATTCTAATATGTGTTTCTTGTAGACAAATCAAATCATTGTTAAATTATTTGAGATAATGAAATATTTTCCTTCTCTTCTGTGGAGAATTTAAACCATTAATTGGGCTTCTGAAGCGTCTGGAGCATTGTCTGAAGGTCTAGCTTCTTTCGTTCCTTTGGTCTCGCGCCTCCCACCACTTCTGTTTTAGTAGTTTCTTTAGGTGCCAACTGAAGTTGCTGTTGTCTTATTTCTTGTTTGCGCTTAGCCATTGTCGCTCTAGTCTGTCTTTGATCTTTTATCATTTCTTGTTCAAATACATCCAAATTTTGATCCATATGAATTGTAACCAAGTCACTTTGACCAGACGAAGCTCCTTCTTCTTGGACAACTTTCAGTAACTCCTCTCTCTCTCTTTCTATAACATCCTCCTTTCTCTTCGTTTCTGGTGATCTTGGTGTCCCAGCCTTTAACACATATGTATAAAAATCTCTTGCTTTCTGTACCGTGTTGAGCCGATGTCTTTCTCCAGCATAAGTCAACGCTATTCCAGCTGGGACCTCCCACCTGTACTGTATTTGTTGTTTTTTCAGTTCGTCCACCAGGAAGGTGTAATCCTTTCTGGCTCTCAAAATTTTTGGAGGAATCTCTTTCATTGTCATCACTTCTTGTCCATCAACCTGAAGCTTGTTTTGGAAAGTTGCCTGTAGTATATCGTTACACAATGTTCTGATAGTAAAGTATATTACAATATCTCTTGGCAGGTTTCTCTGTCTGGCCACCCAGGAATTGACACGATATATTTTATCAATCTGCCATCCCAAGTCTTCCTTCTTTATCCCCAACACTTGTGCAAACGCCTCCAACATCAAATCTCTCAAATTTTCACGTTTGTCCTCCTTTACACCTCTAACTCTAATTGCAAATTCCATATTTCTATATTGGATCATTGTGATTTCAGCTGCATCCTTTTCCATTTTGTTCTCAATTTCTTCTACTTTTCCACTCAAAACTGCTGTAGACTGTTTAATTTCTTCCACATCCTGGTCCAAAATTTCAAAATTATTTGCCAAACCTTGAAATGCCATTAAAATATCTGCCCTGATTTGATTATTGTGAACTCCAATTTGATCTGAGACATCCTGTATTTTTTCATTAATTTTCTCATTAGTTTCATCAATTTTTGCATTAAAAGTAATGGCCATTTCAGCCTGCACAACTTTAAGAGTTTCTTGTAACATCCCAAGAGTTAGAGGCTGAGTTTGTGTTGAGAGGGCTTGCAATCTAGAAGTGTGGATGGGTGAGCTCTCAGCACTACCCGCTCCTTTAGAAGGAGCTGTCTTCCCGGATTTAGAAGCCATTTGAATTTAAGCAGATCCTTATATTGTTCAGAATTATTTACTTTATTCAGAAACCAAAAAGAAGAATTCCTCAAAGTCAAAATCCAGGTCAAAATTAAAGTCAAAAGTTCTCCTGCAAAGGGCTGCTAGCAAAACGAAACTTTCCTTCTAACTTTCACTTTTCCACGCCCTTTCAGACTTCAATCGCCATTTTGTTACAGCTTGCTAATTTGTTACTTCCGATATAAGAATCAACATAGGAGTTAAGTATAAGTACTTGCCAAGCGAGTCTCCTGGCTTTTTCCGCTGCTACAGTTCCAATGTTAAAATGCTGTTGTTAAAAGCAGGGTTGGTCGCGGCTTTCTAGCTCCGCTGAAAGCGGAGATGTCCCAGGTCCAGAGCAGTTGACAGGATTCTAGGGAGCCCTCACCCTTTGCGCCCCAGGATTTCTCCTGGGACACTTGGGGGACTCTACCTATACCTGTCAGCTCTTCTCACTCCCCTTTGCCCGGGGAGGGGATTTTCGGCCACCAGTCAGCTGTTTTTCTGCTGTTCTGGCGGCTTAAATGGTGCTGTTTATTAAAACCTGTGATTGGGTCAAGCTTAAGGCCACAAACCCAACCACTCCCTCCTCCTGTAGTCATACAAGGGGAGACTCATTACGAGGTGAAGAAGATTTTAGACTCCAGAATGTATAGGGGTCTGTTACAATATTTAGTACATTGGAAGGGGTACCCTTTGTCAGAAGCTACCTGGGTAAAAAGTTGGAATGTAAAAGCTGAGATGCTAGTGAAGCAATTCCATGATAAATATCCAGACAAGCCAAAGGGTCCCCCTGGGGGGAGGGGTGTTTGATGATGCTGTGTTAACCCCCTATGTTATTTTTCTTTCTCTCCCTTTAGGATACATTTCTTTTCGGAGGGGAGGCCGCCTGTCAGGCCGAAGCCATTTTAATTGGGATCTTAGGCCTGCTACACTTTATACTATTCTACTACGCATTTTGCGTAGTAGAGGGGGGATGGGAGGGGGGATTGTTTGAAGTTGCTGGTATACAGCCATAACAAATTATTTCTAGGAAGCCAAGGTCATCCTTTGTCTCTGCACCTCTGCACCTGCACGGAAGGAGATGGGTGGACTCTGCCAGCATGGCAATTGAAGATTGGACAACGTGATGGATTTGTGGGTGTGGGGGCAAGGGCTTGAACTTTCAACTGGGTGGTGAAACCCGGAGGACTTCAGATTCAGGTTTCACCCAGATGTACCAACATGGCTCTGTTAATAAATTGGAACTTTGAGGAATACTTTGCCTCTGATTCTGATTTAGTTTTGGATGCTATTTGGAACCCTGGCAGCACGTAATAGATGAAGAAGCCTGTGGTCAATTGAGGCAGCTTCCAGCTTCTCCCATAGCTTAGTCCTGGTAACCATATCAAAGGCTGCCTTGAATTCTATAAAACTGGTATATAATGATACAGGTCTATTTGATACATATTTTTCAATCAGATGATAAAGAACTAAGCACTGATCTATGGTGCCTCTTCCCCCTCTAAACCCGGCTTTCTCTTCAGCGATCAAGTTCTCAAGATCCAGCCACTCCTTTAATTTATCTTGGAGGTGTTTGGCGTAGAGTTTGCTGATTATACTGTATTTGGCAGGCTTATTGGTCTGTAATTGGCAGGGTCATCTCTCCCTTTTTAAAAATTGGAACAATTGCCAAGCCCCAATCTTCTGGGACATGGCCAGTGGAGTTGATATAAGTGAATAGCGCTGCCAGAACTGGTATCCACCACTCCAAATTGTTCTTTAATAATTCAGCAGAAATGAAGTCAGCTCCTGGGGCCTTCCCAGTCCTGAGTTGGCCAATGAGAAATTTAATTTCGGACTCTGAAACTGGTGGCCATTCAGGTAAATCCTTCATTGTATACCTTATACTCTCGCTTGAGGGGTCTTCATAAGTTCTCCGAAAGTGAAGTTCCCAGGTTGTAGGGGGTATATGGGCGTCTAGTGGGGTATGAATTCTGTCAGAGTGACTAGCTATTAGATGCCAGAATAGTGAAGAGTTCTTTTGCTTTGCTGCCACAATAAGCTGTTCCTAGGAGGACCTTGTGTCGTGTCTCTTCTTAAGAGCAATCAATTGCTTAAATTGTTTTTTGAGTGTAAGAAGATGTTTAAGAGTTGGTTTATTGCCATTCCCAGTCCCAGTCTAGGGACCATTTGACCCTACATCTTGTTGGGCCTGCTGCAGAAATTGAAGGAATAAATTGGTCCCCAAAGGGCATCTGCCAGATGAAGGGCTTCATGTATATACACAAAGGTAGATGATCGCTTTCCAGGTAAGGTAGGACTTCAAAATTTTCTACGTAATGTAGTAAGTCCATAGAAGTTAGGATATAGTAAATGGTGCTGGTCATAAGTCATGGAAGGCCCTTATATTATTCAATTATTTGTTCGTTTATTACACTGACACTGAATAAATTTCCCTACAAGAAGCTCAATCAGATATGTACTTATTCTCACACCAACCTTGTTAGGAGAGAGATTTAGAAAGTGAGTGATCCAAGATCTTCCCAAGAGCTTTGTGGGCAAACTTGAATATCAGTCTTATATAGTATCTATTCAAAATGCATATGTTGTCCTGGTGTTATTCTTTCAATTGTTCCAAGACAGAACAATATTTTGAGCATACTACAGATGGGACCTGAGGTTGAGAATGGGAAACCTTACCTAAGATTCCACCCCCCCCCCCAAGCTGGACACCTAAGAAATTTTGTGATTTGGAGCATAGTGTTTTAGTTATTAGCCAAATCCACCTAAAGCAAGTTTTTGGATTCTTCTTGCATAAAGAAAAATCTACAATGCTGGATTTCAATCCAGCTCAGGATTTGATGAAAGCTGTGGTCCAGTATATCTGGAGAGCATCAGGCTAGGAAAAACTACTCCACCATCTAAGTTACCTACTCTTACAGAAGGATCTTGCCTACCAGATCCACCAGAGCCCCCTTCTGGTGAAGAGTCCAACGTAGTTTCTGTGTCGGAAGAACCTGCAGCAGGAAAAGAGTTCAGAGCAGATCATCCCAACATAGATAAAGAGAACAAGAAACAACATCAGAAGAGATAGAGACTTCCGGTTGGCTCCGCGATCGACGAAGACGCTCTTCTTTTGGAGCGCCGGTCCCCGGCACCGTCAAAGCCTCCAGAAAGCTGACAAACAGCTGACTGGCAGCTGGAAACTCCCTCCCCGGGCAAAGGGGGGGGTGAAGAGCAGGCAGGTACAGGTAGAGCCCCCCAAGTGCCCTAGGAGAAATCCTGGGGCGCGGAGGGTGAGGGCTCCCTGGTAACCTGCCGCTGCTCCCGACCTGGGACATCTCCGCTGTTTTGCGGAGCAAGAAGATCGCGACCAACATTGCTTTAAATGATTGAAATCAATTGAGGATTATTTGCAGCAGAAAAACCAGGAGGCAAGCTGGGCAAGTAACCACTACTTAACTCTTACTGACTTTTACTTGATAAGCTACAAAGTAGCAAGCTGGTTCTAAAATGGCGTTGGAAGCTTGAAAGGGCGTGGAAAAGTGAAAGTGAGGAGAAAGAGAGAAAGTTTTGCTTTGTTGGCAGGCTTTCACATGAGAGCTGTTTGACTTGATTTTGGACTTGCATTTTTATTTGAAGATTCTTCTTTTTGGTATTAGATTAATACAATTTGGAATATTATAAAGATTTGCTTAAATCCAGATGGCTTCTAAATCTGTGAAGACGGTTCCTTCTAAAGGAACAGGAAGTGCTGAGAGCTCACCCACCCCCACCTCTAAACTGCAATCTCTTGCAGCACAACCACAGCCACAGCCTCTAACCCTGGGGATGTTACAAGAAAGCCTTAAAGCCATGCAGGCTGAAATGACTATTAAGTTTCATATAAAAATTGATGAATCTAATGATAAAATTAAGGAGATGATAAATGACAAAATACAAGTTGTTTCTGATAAAATTGAAATCTGCAATAATGAAATCAGAGCCGATATTTTGGAAGCACTTAAAGGATTGGCAAATAATGTGGAATATTTGGACCAGCAAGTGGAACAAATTAGAGATATTACAGCAGCTCTGAGAGAGAAAATAGAAGAGGTTGAAGAGAAAACTACAGATGAAATGACAATGATTCATTACAGAAATATGGAACTTGCGATCAGAGTCAGAGGTTTTAAAGAAGATAAAAATGAAAACTTGAGAGAATTGATGGTGGAAGCTCTTGCTCAAGCGGTGGGGATGAGTAAGGAAGAGTTGATGTGGCAGATTGATAAGATATATAGAGTTAACTCTCGCGTGGCTAGATTGAGAAACCTTCCAAGAGATATTGTAATATACTTTAATAATAGAACACTGCGCAATGACATTCTTCAAGCAACGTACCAAAATAAGTTACAGGTGGGTGGACAAGAAGTGATGACATTGAAAGAGATCCCCCCAAGAATGTTGAGGGCTAGAAAAGATTTTTCCTTTCTGGTGGATGAGCTTAAAAGACAACAACTGCCATTTAGGTGGGAGGTCCCAGCTGGAATTTGTCTGATTTATGCTGGAGAAAGACACCGACTCAATACAGTTCAGAAAGCAAGAGATTTTTATACATACATTTTAAAGGCTGGGACACCAAGATCACCAGAAGGGAGGAGAAAGGAGGATGAAAGAGCAAGACAAAGACAAGAAGTCCAGCAAGCAGGAGCCTCATCTGGTCAAAGTGATATAGCCACAATTCATTCTGATCAAAGTTTGGATTTATTTGGAGAAGAACAGATAAAAGAACAAAGACAGACCAGAGTGACAACTACCGTATTTTTCGGAGTATAAGACGCACTGGAGTATAAGACGCACCTTAGTTTTTGGGGAGGAAAATAGGGGAAAACAATCTGCCTACCAGGTATTCATCTGGCTAGCATCCTTAGTCTGGTAAGCTTCAGCACATTATTTTATCTCCTGGTTAGGACTTAAAAAAACCTTCTTCTGAGAGAGTAACAATGAAAGAGCCTGCAAGCCAGTAAGAGCTGGGAAGATCGTTAGCACCTGGTTAGGGCTAAAAAAAAAACTTATTCGGAGCAGCTGCAGCACATTATTTTATCTCCTGGTTAGGACTTAAAAAAACCTTCTGAGAGAATAACAATGAAAGAGCCTGCAAGCCAGTAAGAGCTGGGAAGATCGTTAGCACCTGGTTAGGGCTAGAAAACAACTTCTTTGGAGCAAGTAGAGCAATGAAAAAAAAACCTGCAAAGACTTAGGGCTGGAAAACATTCTTCTGAGAGAGTAACAATGAAAAAGCCTGCAAGGTAAGAGCTGGGAAGATCTGTTAGCACCTAGTTAGGGCTGGAAAAAAAAGCTACATTCGAAGTATAAGACGCACCTGAATTTTCAGCCACTTTTAGGGAGGAAAAAGGTGCGTCTTATACTCCGAAAAATACGGTAAGCGTATGCAGGAAATGTCACAACAGCAACTCCAGCTGGAAGCCAAAGAAGCTACTAAAACTGAAGCAGTGGGAGGAACAAGACCAAAGGAACTAAAGATGCTAGATGTCCAGCCAATGTTCCAGAAGCTTCAGAAGCCCGCAGATGGGAAATAGATTTCTAACCTGGAATGTCAATGGATTAAACTCACCACAGAAAAGAAGGAAAATATTTCATTATCTTAAACAATTTAATAATGATGTGGTCTGCCTTCAAGAAACACATATTAGAACACAAGACCAAAAATATTTGATAAATTCAAGATTAGGATCACACTTTGTCACAGCGGCACCAGGGGGGAAAAATGGCATTGTAATATATGTTAAAAAACATTTGATTCCTAAGTTAATTGAAGTAGATGATCAAGGAAGATTTTTAGCTATAGAACTTTTAATTAAAGGAGAGAAAATACTGGTGATTGGTGTATATGCCCCAAACCAGCAACAAGAAAAATTTTATGATTTTCTACATACAAAGTTGATACATTGGGACTACAATACCTGCATCCTTCTAGGGGACTGGAATGGTGTACCAGACGTTAAAAAGGATAAGAAGGGCCCGAACCAAAATATTTTTTCAAGAACGAAATTGCCAAAATCCTTCTTTGAGATGATGGAAGATTGGGAGTTGAGGGATATTTGGCGTGAAAGAAATACAGAAGAAAAGGATTTCACTTTTTTTTCCGATAGACACCAATCCTTTTCAAGGATTGATTTTATCTTGATTACTAATAACCTTTTTTCCAGGGTAAAGAAGATGAAGATATGCTCAAGAATATTGACGGATCATAGCCCGGTCTGGTTGGAATTGCGAGATGGAAATGGACCCAGAAGGTCATGGAGGTTAAACGATAATTTATTTAGATATGAGGATAATGTGAAGGAATGTAAAAAATTAATGAAAGAATTTTTTGTTAATAATATGCAGAAGGGTACTTCCATGGAAATGGTTTGGGATGCCAGTAAAGCTTATATGAGAGGTATTTTGATATATCTGAACAATAAATTTAGAAGGAAAAAAGATGAAAAAAGGAAAGAATTAGAAGAAGAGATTAAAAGACAGGAGAGGGCTTTAATTTCTAATCCAACGGACAAGAAAATTAAAGAGACAATTAATTTATTAAAGGGTCAATTTAATATGCTAATGGCAGACCAAGTGGCAACTAATTTACAGTATGCTAAATTTAATACCTTTAGCAATGCAAATAAACCAGGAAGATGGTTGGCATATATGTTAAGAAAGAAGCAAAAATCAAGAATTATTGAAAAAATCAGATATAAGGGTAAAGAAGTTTACGAACAAGAACTTATTTAAAAATCTTTTTTAGAATTTTACTCAGGATTATATAGTGGGGACAAAGTTAAAGTAGAAGATATAGACAGGTATTTGCAGAAACAGAATATTCATATAACTACTAAGATGCAGAGGGACATTTTAAACCAATTGATAACTTCAGAAGAGATTATATTGGCAATCAAACAGTTAAAAGTGGGTAAGGCCCTGGGGACAGATGGTCTAACTGCTGTTTATTATAAAAAATTGCAGGAAGAAATGGTGGAACCACTTAAAGAATTGTTTAATAATATTCAACAGGGAGGTAATGTACCTCCAACTTGGAAGACTGCCTTTATTTCTCTGATCCCAAAAGAGGGTCAAGATCACACAGACCCAAAAAATTATAGGCCGATCTCACTTTTAAACTTAGACTACAAAATTTTTGCTAAAATTTTAGCAAACAGATTAATGACAGTTATGCAACAGACGATACACCATGATCAAACTGGGTTTTTAATTGGTAGACAAATGAAAACTAATGTTAGACAAATTGTTAATTTATTAGAGTACTTGGGAAATAACAACCAGGTTTCCGCAGCATTGGTATTTTTGGATGCTGAGAAAGCCTTTGATAGATTGAACTGGCGGTTTTTATTAAAGTTAATAGAAAAGTTACAACTTGGAGATTATTTTGTACAATCTAGTGGGGCAATATATCAAAAACAAACAGCGCAAATAATAATTAATGGTGGATTGACAGATACTTTTAATATAGAAAAGGGAACAAGACAAGGATGCCCCTTGTCTCCCTTGCTGTTTATTTTGAGTCTGGAAATATTACTTAGTAAAATAAGAGAGCTTGATACAATAAAGGGAATAAAAATTAGACAGGAAGAATACAAGTTACGAGCGTTTGCGGACGACCTGGTTATTACTTTGACTCAACCATTACAATCTATTAGTATTTTGATGGATACAATTAACTCTTATGGACAAGTATCTGGCTTCAAAATAAATATAGCTAAAACAAAAATAATAGTTAAAAATGTCACAAGAAACCAAAAAGAAGAAATAGAAAAGGTAACAGGTTTTGAGATAGTCCAAAAGATTAAATATCTAGGGGTTTATATTATGTCCACAAATACAAAATTATATCAATATAATTATGAACCACTCTGGTTAAAAATACAGAAAGATATGGAAAATTGGGGGAAATTACAATTGTCTTTGCTGGGTAGGATAGCTGCAGTTAAAATGAATGTTTACCAAGATTTTTATTCCTCTTTCAAATGATACCAATACTCAAAAAGGATGAGAATTTGAAGGAGTGGCAAAAGGGTATAAATAAATTTATTTGGGTAGGGAAGAAGCCAAGGGTAAACCAGAAGATTATGCAGGATACACGTGAAAGAGGTGGTTTAAAAATGCCTAATTTAAAACTGTATTATGAAGCAGCAGTTCTCTCAGCAATTACGGATTGGATTAACTTAACGGAAGAGAGGGTATTAAATATTGAGGGATATGGTTTGTATTATGGGTGGCATGCTTACTTAGTATATGACAAAAAGTAGACAAAGCCTTTAAGAGCCATATATTAAGAAATGCCTTATTGCGTGTCTGGAAAAAGTATCAATGTAAATTAAATGATAAATTACCTTTATGGACAGTACCCAGACACGTGATAGAAAATATAAATTTGGAACAAAAATTAAATAAGATTACATATAAACAACTTCTCTTTGAAGATGGAATTTCATTTCAATTAAAACCGTTTGAGAAATTAAGAGAGGAAGGAATAACCAGAACATGGTTTCAATATAGACAACTACAGGCTAGATGGAGAGACGATCGAAAAACTGGTATTTTGAAAAATGAGGATAATTTGATTATACAAATAAAAGATAAGGGCCCAATGCATATAAAAAGACTGTATAATATTTTATTGGAATTAGATTCAGAATCAGAACTAGTTAAGGATTGTATGATAAAATGGGCTCAAAATATTGGAGAACCTATAATGATGGATACATGGGAAAAGATATGGGTCAGAAATGTTAAATTTACACAGGCTCAAAATTTAAGAGAAATTTTTTACAAAATATTTTACAGATGGCACTTAGACCCAAAAAAACTAGCTTGTATGTACCCCAACCTACAGCCTAAATGTTGGAGATGTGAATGTGAGGATGCAACATATTTTCATATATGGTGGACTTGTAAAAAAATTAAGGCTTTTTGGATAAAAATTTGGTGGATTATACAAAATATTTTAAAGAAAAAGATTAAGTTCACACCACAGTTTTTTTTGCTGGGAATAATTACGGATTGTTCTGTTATAGAGACTAAGTTGGGTTTGAATTTTATAACTGCTGCCAGGTGGCACAATACTGGAAGAAGGAAGATATACCTACAACTGAAGAATGGACAGTGAAAGTGACACATCTGGCTGAAATGGCCAAGATCTCATCTTATCTTAAGGACCATTCAAATGAAAGATATATATTGGAATGGAGTAGGTGGACGGAATATATTCAGAAAAAGTATCAGATTAAGATAACCCAAATAGTTTATTAATGTTAGTTGTTTGAGAAATTTTAGATTATACTTTCAAGTTTTTGGAGTAACAAAGAGTTAAGAATGGAAAAGATATTTTTGAACTAATAATTTGTTTTAGTACTCTGTAGTTTTATACTTTTCGTTTTGAAATTATACCTTGTGTTTTTTCTGGGAAGTCCGGGGGGGTGGGGGGGGGATGGTGAGTATGGGAGGAAGGGTGGAGGGTGGAAAGGGGGGGGGGAGAAAAGATAAAAATGTATGTACTTTGTACTTTTAAAACTTTTTAATTAAAAAAAAAAAGAAGAGATAGAATGTTCCGTCAATGGGGTGTTGGTGACGTGAATGCTAATCTCAGTTTTCCCTTAGGAAACGAATGGATTATTATGCTTCATGTTAGATATGTACCTAGAATTGTGTGCTGTGCCAATAACATTATTTTGGAATACTGTTTTCCTGGTCTAAGGCCCTCATTCAAGGAGCAGTTAAAAGAAGGGGAAGACTGAACTGTTCTCGCCGGCTCAATTATGGTCCTAAGTTAAGGACTAACTGAACTTTCTCTACAATAAAAATCCAGCAAGTTATCCAGGGTAGTTTGTATACAGTTCCTTAAGCCACAAGCAGAAAATAGTGAATGAGACACTCAGATTGTCACGTGCAAAGATGCTTCACAGGGAATAAAGGGGAGAAAAAGGAGGAAAGGACAAAGAAAGAAAAGAGTGAGATAAAGTCAGGGAAGGAAGGAAGAAAAAGAAAAGGGTTAGGAAGGATGATAGAATATTGCTTTTGACGTAAAATACATTTCCCCATGTTTGGCCTGTATAAAGACTTCCATGCTTGGATTTTTAATTGCCAGAGATTTCTGTCATGGAGAACCTTTTTTCAAGTCCCATCCTTATCAGAAGAGCAGTTCTAATCAAGGACAGACCACGTGAAATATAGCAGTTATGAATGAATCACATGAATGTAGCTGGTGCAGATTCCTATTTACATTCTTCCTGTGGATAACAAAAGCTTCACTGTATTCAGTTCCCAAGCACACCGCCCCAAATAAAGGAGGAAAAAATCTTTTTGTGTGAAGCTGGCATATTTTTCCCACCCCAAGCTATACAGAAGGAAAAAGGTAACAGCCACAGGTGGCCATGCCTTTCTGACACTGGAAGAAAACCAATACCCCACAAAGACAAATGCTCTTTAAAAGTAAAGGTTTAATTTATTTCAGTCACAGAGCCTTGCCTCACACAAGACTTATCCAGCTATCCATTCCACTTCTAACATTGGGTTGTTGTGCTCTTTCTTGTAATCAAGGTTATATCTACATCACATCTATAGCACAACCTGACCAATAAAAGGCAGTCTACTCACATGTTCTCAGCCTATTCAAAAAGAGGTACATCCTTGTAAGTTTTGCAGAATCATTTGCAAAGCCCCTAAAGCAGTATTTCTCAACTTTGGCTGCTTTAAAGTGCTTGGACCTCAACTCCCAGTATTACTCAGCCAGCATCTTAAAATGGCCAAGATTGAGAAACACTACCCTAAAGCATCACATCCATCATTTATAAGATAAATAGGTATGTAATTGTTCGAGCAATGTGCAGACAGGTGTACAAAGGGAAGACTTCAGTTCCCATCCCCAGGGAACATAGAAATATTGGAATCACTCACCCAGTGAGCTGGTATCCCCACTACCTCCCTGCTTGGTCTCCCTGTAGGGGAGTATCAGTCTAGTATTTGACAGAATCAGCTGTGCCTCTGGGGCATTCACAGCATCCATGTGCTTCCGTGGTCCTGGCATCTGAAATGGCAAGATGAGATCAATTCCGTACGGAAGAACTAGGTTTGTAGAGGGATACTGCTGCATGTTTTAGCTGACAAACGAGTGGGAATATCTTGTTGGGTTGGAGAAATATTTGATATGCCAGTGAAAATTAGGAATTAAGTGCTGTAGGTTTTCTTCAACAACCCCTTATTAGCAAACATAAGGGATAAATCTCTCAGAGTGAGATTGATGGTACTGTATCTAAAAAAGGAGTAAATCCTTACTCCTTTTTTTGTTCTTGAAGCAGCCATCCAGCTGGATGGATGGTACTGGATCTAAATTTTAAAGTTGATGGATGGATGGATGGATGGATGATAGAGACAAATGGGTCATTGACATAAACTCACAATGCTCTACAACAGGGGTGTCAAACAGAAGGCCCGCGGGCCAGATCCAGCCCGCGGGGTGCTTAGAACTGACCTGTGGGGCCAGCCTGGAAACAGCAAAGGACCGGTTCGTGGTGCCTCTGCCAGTGAAAACAGCACGGGGAGGGGGGCGTGGACCCCACTGTGCCCCATTTTTGGCCATGACAGCCTCCTGCAGCCCTCTGCCAGCGAAAACAGAGCTCAGGGCGGGGGTCTGCTCCATTTTCACTGGCAGAGGGCTATCAAAACAAAATAAAAACAAAATAAAAGGAGAAATGTTTCCCCTTTTGCATTTGAGCATACAAGAAGGGACAGGAAAGGAGAAAGGGAAAGAGGAAAGACAAAGAAAAAGATGGGAAGATGGAAAGAGAGCAAGGAAGGAAGAAGTAAAGAATGAAGAGGAAAGGAAAAAAAGGAAGGAAGGAAGGAAGGAAGGAAGGAAGGAAGGAAGGAAGGAAGGAAGGAAGGAAGGAAGGAAGGAAGGAAGGAAGGGAGATTATAATGAGAGTGAGGAAGGGTCTCAGGGAAGTCCTGCCTTAGCACTTGGCCATCACAGGTGCCCCTGACATGAGTCCCATGTCACGCCCACCATGGCCACGCCCATCACCAGCCACGCTCCAGCCTCCCCCTCCCCAGCCCTCCGAGGTCAAACACAACCCTGATGCGGCCCTCAATGAAATCGAGTTTGACACCACTGCTCTGCAATGTTGCTTACCAAACATATATAAAAGTTAGAGGGCCAGCCTTGAAAAAGCTTCAGACTGTCAAACCTTAAGGCCAACATTGTCTTCTTAGTGCAAACAGGCAGACTGACTTCTGGGCAGTCACTAAGCTCAACTTCTTGTCTGCTTCAGTGTTTAATCAGTTTGTTCCTAGAAGACAATCAGGTCCATTAATTCCCAGGCAGCTGAGCTTGAGACTGCCCCTGTCTCTATCGTAGGGCATCCCAATAACAGTCTCTTAAAATTTTGTAGGTTAGGTTACTAAAAGATAGTGGATAAAAACACTTAGAGATAGAGAAAGCATCTTTTTTCCTAAGATTTCAAAATATTATCGAAAACAAAGAGGAAGAGTTAGGGGAAACTATGGCAGAAATATTGGCAGTGGCACTACAAATAGACAAACAAGATGTATTAAAAGAGTTTATAGGGTACACACAAATTACGCACGTAGACACAAATTACCAAGGGAAATACATGTACGATTTACCAAAAAAGCAATAAGAGATGAAATATACAAAAGGATGAAAGAGGAACCAATATCATATAAAGTTAAGGGAAATTATAACACTTAAACAAATACCGAGATGGGTGAGAGACCAAAGAAGGAATTACCAATTTTTAACCTCACAATTAAACAAAGAAAATGTTATGTTCCGATGGTTAATTCCAGAAGGAGTATTGATTACCTGGCAAGATAAAAAGTTTAAGATAGATACATTAGATAAAGCGAGAGAATTTTTTGAAAAACATTTTGAAATAGAAGTAGAGCAAGAGAGTAGGGAAGAAGCGGAGAATAGGAGTCAAGAGGAAGATCAAATAGAGGAGAAAGAGGAAGAACGAGAAGAGAGGAGAGAACAGGAAAAAGAATAGTAATTGAAGGAACAAGAGAAAAAGTACAAAGAGAAACAAGATATACAAGGAGATTAAGAACAACTAAAAATAAGAAAGGAAATGGAGGAGGAAATAAAAACGGTCTCAATTCATTGGGGGTTTTTTGATAAGAGAATAATGTATGAAAGAAGACAATGGAGTTATCGAGTGGTATGAAATACAAAAAAAAGTAGAAGGGAAATAGATTATAAGGCAGAAATAGAGTACACTACTATAGGTTGTATACAAATAGAATTGTGAAATATATGTATTTCAACAATATAAGATAAGTGATCCTACTAAAAGACAGTGGATAAAAACACTCAATAGTTAATAGAAAGATAAGTAAATCAAGAGGAAGATGCGGTTCAAGAAGGTTAAAATAATGGTGTAATTTATATTATTTATTATACTTAATATTTAAGAAACTATAGCGACAGATTATAAAGACAGAACGGAGAAAAAATATCATTGGTTTTTTGATAAGAGAATAATGCATGAAAGAAGACAATGGAGTTATCAGGTGGTATGAAATACAAAAAAAAAGTAGAAGGGAAATAGAGTATAAGGCAGAAATAGAGTACACTACTATATGTTGTACACAAATAGAAATGTGAAATATATGTATAAAATGAAGGGAAAATTGAAGAGGAAAATAAATTGTAAAATTCAAAATGTCTAGCAACGTGAAATTGTTGAAAAGAAGGAAATTGTAAAAATTTCTGTGTTTGTAACTTAAAAAATGTTCAATAAAAATTATAAAAAAATTTTTTGTAGGTATATATAATTTTATTTTACAATCACAGACCAAAATACAAGTGCAACAAAAAAACAAAAAGAAAACAATACAATCACAAACAATTAACACCAGAATCCTTGGCTAAAGAGAATTACAACGTTCTCCTCTAATAGTTACAGCTCTTAAGAAAAATTTTGAAACCTGAGAAGTAATATAGGAGGAGTCATCTCCTAGACAATATAAGGCCAAATTACTAGCCTTAGAACCAGATGGATCAGTTCCAAGAAGAGACAATAATTTAATTCTGGCTGTGTTATACATAGGGCAGTATGATAAGATATGCTCCACAGTTTCAACCTCAGCCCTATCACAGGGGCATAGTCGCTCACTAATCAGGAGCCTCTTGAATCGCTCGTCGAGTAGTGCTGAGGGCAAAACATTAAAACAGGCTAGGGAAAAGACTCTTCTATACTTGGGGATGGTTAGAGTATAGAAATATGAAGCCATCCTCAATCCATAATTATTAGAATGGCTGAAGATCAAAGGGGAGCAGGTTTTATTGGCTCTGGATCTTAAATATTGTAAATCCATGTCCACAAGCCATTGGACTACCCTAAACTGGGCGTCCTTGAGACCATAATCTCCCAGAGCATCCCCCGTAAAACCTAGCAAGTGGAGTTTCTTCATCAGCTCCCTCTCCCAACGAGAAGTATGAGAGTCAGCAAACACCAGGGAAAGGTAGCTACCAGGGACTGCCGAAAAGAGCACCCGAAACCACCATTTAAAGATGTTAATCCACGCCATGCATTCAACTGAACGAATGCCCAGTTCCAGGTACATTGAAGCAAATCTAACACAAGGAGGAAGACCCAGAAGTTTAAATTTTGTAGGTTAGGTTGCACAAAGAAAATGATCTATTTTTAGAAATTGTGTAATATGTACTATATAAATATTTGCATAGTTATTTCTTCCTTAAGAAATTTATTTCCAAAATCCAAAAAGCTTCAATAACATTATTTTCATTGGCATTTGGAATGCCTTCCTCCTCTTTTTGTTCTCGAAGCAGCCATCCAGCCAGGGGTGAAATCCAGCAGGTTCTGACAGGTTCTGGAGAACTGGTAGCGGAAATTTTGAGTAGTTCGGAGAACCAGTAGTGGAAGTTTTGAGTAGTTCGGAGAACTGGCAAATACCACCTCTGGCTGGCCCCAGAGTGGGGTGGGAATGGAGATTTTGCAATATCCTTCCCCTGGAGTGGGGTGGGAATGGAGATTTTGCAGTAACCTTCCCCTGGAGTGGGGTGGGAATGGAGATTTTGCAGTATCCTTCCCCTGCCACGCCCACCAAGCAACACCCTCCAAGCAACACCATGCCCACCAAGCCACGCCCACAGAACCGGTAGTTTAAAAAATGGATTTCGGCTTCCGGTTCCGGCTCCGACGGCGTCGCTGGCGCTCTTTGCAGGGCGCACCTCCGATCTTCTGTAAAAGCCGCCAGAACAGCTGTCTGGCGGCTTGAAAATCTCTCCCCGGGCGAAGGGGAGAGATGAGAGCGAGACAGGTGGGGTAGAGCCCTCCTAGTGCCCTAAAAACCAACTTAGGGCGCGTAGGGTAAGGGCTCCCCAGGTAGCCTGTCAGCTGCTCCGGAAGATTGGAAGCTTCCGCTTTTAAAGCGGAGCAAGATGCCGCGACCACCGCTGCTGCTTTAAAGGAGGTACAATTATTTTAAAAATACAGAGAGCAGCCAGAAGAAGACAGGAGTACTGGAGGTAATAGTTTGTACTTTAACTCCATTCCTGGGTTTTTAAGATGGAAGAAACAAAGTAACTTAATAAGGAGTGGCAACAAGATGGCGATTGGCAACTGTGGTGTAAAAGAGAAAGTTATTTTTGCTTTGTTACCAGCCCTTTCCTCTGGAAACCTTTGATTTGAAGGATGATTTCCCCCCCCTTTTTTTTTCTCTTCTTTGGAATTAAGTTATAGTTTTATAGAAGGAAAAATCTAAATGGCTCTGGACTTGGAAAAGAATTTTCTTTTTTAACTAAAGATCTGGGTTTCCTCTTCCTCTCTTCTTTGTCTTTTTTTTGAAAATATTGAAATGGCTTCTAAACTTGAAAAGACTGTAGTGAATAAAAGAACTGAGTACTCTTTTGATCATATTTTAAAGAAACAACCTATGCCTGATTCTTTAACACCTGAGACTTTTTTTAATACCCTGAAACTTTTGAAAAATGAGTTAATTTTAGAATTTAATTCAAAACTTGCTGAGATAGAAAAAAAGATGCAGGCTGCTATGGAGAAGATGAATTTACAATTGAGAGCGGATGTGGTGAAAGTTTGCAAAGGATTAGCAGTGAATATGGAAATTTTGGAGAAGGATTTGGAAAAAAATAAGCAAAATATAACAATTTCAGAAGAATATATAACCAAGGTTCAAAATGATATATTAAAATTGGAAAAAGAAGTGATGATCTCTCAATTTCAAGAGATGAAATTTGCTATAAGAGTCAGGGGCTTGAAAGAAAAAAAATTTGAAAATCTGAAAGAAAGAATGACAGAGGCACTGGAGCAGGTGTCTGGATTGTCTAAAGATGAATTGGCTACAAAAATCGATAAAGTATACAGAATCAATTATTGGTATGCAAAACAAAACCACTTGCCAAGGGATATTGTAATATACTTCACTACCAGAGCTTTGCGAAACAGAATTATACAGGCGACTTATAATAAAAATCTTCAGGCAAATGGTCAAGAAATAAAGATATGGAAAGAAATCCCTGCCAAGATGCTTAAAGATAGAAGAGAATATTCATTTTTGGTTCAGGAATTAAAAATACAAAATCTACAATATAAATGGAATGTACCAACAGGAGTAACTGTAAAATTCTTGGGAAAAAGATATGGACTAAATACAATAAAGAAAGCTACAGAATTCTACATCAATGTTTTAAAGGCTGATATTTCTAAAATTCCAGTGGAAAAAGGCATGGAAATAAGGGAGGAGGAGAAGGGAAATCCGGATATATGTGATCAAGAGGAAATAATTTCGATGATACCAAAAGAGTGGCAGAGCCAGACAGATGTTTATGACGTGGATAAGGAGACGGAGGAATGGGATCAGATGACAGCTGAAGCGACAGATTGGAAATCGCCAAAGGACAGATGGTGTTGAAACTTATAGGATGATTGGAAAGATGAACAAGATTGTAATCATTTTTTTATATATATGTTGTATTAATATTGTCTATTATTGGTATTATATTTTATTTCTAGATTGTTTTTTAGATATATATTATATATTTTGGAGTTATAAATATTTCGTTATCAATAATTTGGGGACCTGAAATATTAATATTGCTTATTGATGGTATTTTCATATCAAATATTTTGAAGTTATAAATTGGATATAGTGTAATATTTTGGTATCATTATTTTGAGGATATAGGGATTAAGTTTAAAAATTTAGAGGTATAAATAGTTGGTTTTTATTCTTTTTATTATTATTATTATATATTTTGGTTACTATTTTTAGTATAGTAGATAATATATACTCTGAGGCGATACCTTAAGGTATAGGAATATTGTTATGAAGGTGTATTTTACGGTTTGAGGTTCAGAGGAAATGTTATATATATAATATTATGTTATTAATAAGTGGGTGGATTTTAACTAAGTTTAAGGGTGTTGAAATATAAGGGGTTAGCCAATTATTATTGATATATATATATATATTAAATATTGGGAAGTTAATACTTTGGTATATTGTAAAATTATGCTATTAATAATGTTTGAGTTATGACTAAGTTTAGTGTATGAGGTTCATCTTTGTTTTTTTTTTATTTGTTATTTTGCTTATTTTTGTTCTTCACTTGTATACTCTCTCTTTAATTTTTAATATTTTTAATAGTTTTAATCTGGAGTTAAAGATGCCGATAAAATGAGGGATCTAAGAAGTTATTTTAATTTAATTTAAATTTATGTTACTGAATAGTATGCCCTGTACTTTTTCTGGGAAGTCCGGGGGGGGAGGGGAGGGAGTGGGTTGTGGGTAGGGGGGATGGGGGGGAGAAAATTGATAAAAATGCTTGTACTTTGTACTAATAAAACTTTTTGAATAAAAAAAAATGGATTTCACCACTGCATCCAGCTATTTTATTTGCATCACACACCAACTTTTGATATCATGAGCTTGGAGTTTGAGCCTTGTCCAGTTCTAACTCTTTAGCATTTTTTTTTAATTTTTAAACTTTTATTGCTAAAAAGAAAAAAAATTGTACATGGTGGAACCATCCTGGCGATATCTCCGCCATATGAAGTATAACACAAGTCTCTTCTGTATTCAATATACATTACTACTTACAAATTATATACACATACTTCACCTCTTATACACGCTTACATTTATATACTATATTGCATATATTGCCTTTGGTTTCAATCTATACATCCTTGTTCTTACTCGTTCCGACTTCTATTCCTTGAGTCTAACCATTGGTAATATCTATTCCAAATCTCATAGTATTCTGTCTCTTCTTTATTTTTCAGTTCTAGCGTCAATCTATCACATTCTGCACAATCAAGTATTTTCTTTATTATTTCCTTTTCTTTAGGTGTGTTTTCACTCTTCCACTGTTGGGCATAAACTATTCTTGCAGCTGTTATAATATGTAGTATTAAATATGTTAACCCTTTACTTAGATCTTCTATAATTCCTAATAGAAATAATTCTGGTTTGAGTTGCAGTCTATCCGATCATTTCTTCCAACCACATTCAAATCTTTCACCAGTATTCTTTTGCTCTTCTACATGTCCACCACATGTAGTAGTAAGTGCCGGTGTTTGGTCACATTTCCAGCATTTTGGTGATAAGTTTTTATACATTTTAGCTAGCCTAGCTGGTGGCAGGTGCCACCTGTAAAACATTTTATATAAATTATCTTTGTACGATGTCGCCAGAGTTAACTTCCTGTTTTTGTCCCACAATTTTTCCCACTTTTCCAATTCAATATTGTACCCAAAGTTCTTTGCCCATACCACCATTGTCTCTTTAACACACTCTTCCTCCATTTTGTATTCTAGTAAAAAATTATACATTGCTTTGATCATTTTCTCCTCTGTCCCCAATAGAAGTTTATCTAATGTTGTTAAGTTTCTGCTAATGCCCCACGTTTTCATATCTTTCATATAACTTGACTGAATTTGTAAGTATGAATACCATTGTGAGAAGTATGAATTTATTCTTGTTAAATAAGACATGTAATAAGAGCCATAGCACAACCATTCTGAATCTATTTGTAATGACAAATCATATTGTGTAACAAAATGTATTTTATGTATGTCAGCTCTTACACAGGATATGTTTGTACCAAAATTCTGGGAATGTACAAGAGAGGAAGTGATGATATGGAAATGTTTTGTTGTTATGTAGGAAATGATCTTATGGGAAAGCACAGGTTCACACAGAGAGAGGAAGTGTGGAGCTGTCAGGATGATGGATAGCTCCTGGGATTTTTCCTAGTTTAAAAACACTGTGTTAGGATGTTACATAATGGGAGGTTGGACGATATGATGTGAGGAGAATGGGAGGAGTAAGGTGGAGTCATGTTCTCTATATAAACCATGTTTCTGGATAATGGCCTTTGCCTCTATTTGTGTCAGAAGTTCTGTCTTCTGTCCAAGTATTGGACCTTTGCGCAAAGAATGACAATAAATCTGTTTATATTTTTAAATCTGGACTCCTGCCTAATTAATGTTTCTCACAATTGGTGCCCAACGAGGGCCCTGGACGTTCTTTCTGGATTTGGGAAACACCTTGCACCGGGAATGCACGCACACGCCCTATATTTGGGGTGGCCGGGAAGAGGGTTTCACTTATCCAGGGGAATTCGCTCCTCAGACGGACTGCAGGATCCAGTAACAATATAAACAGCCCCGAGAGACTGAAGGCACCGGCAACTACCTGGCTTAGTTGAGTAATGAGACACGGGGTGTTTCTGTTTAGACTCCTTAAGTGTATTTGGATTCCTTGAACTGCAGGTGATGTGTTTACATTGTGAGTAAATACGAGAAGCACTGGGAGATTGATCAGTCTCTGTGTTTGTGCTATGACGTTTTTGTCCCTATGTACAAGGGCACGTCTGTGATGACCGTGGTTACGGTTGTTAGAGTGTTCAGGAGGAATCAAAGGAAAGAAGTCTCAGGGGAAATAGGGCCCCGGTTAACTAGAAATTCTAGTGAAAGGAAAGAGATTCCTTCAAATCTCTCTTACCTCCTACTTTGGGAGAGCTGTTAACACAGTGGAAAGGGGATTGGCTTAAACCTTATACAAAAGGGCCAAATTAAGTTGTGATGATTGAAAACTGTGCTAGAGTGTGGCCAAGAGTGTGGTAACTCTAATCTATATTGCTTTAAAGAGAGTGCTTGGCAAGACAAATTGGAAGCTTGACTGCTGTATGTTCGTTCCAGTGTTTGTCCCTCCTAGGATTTTATGGCGAGACAGAAGGGGATGAGACCCTTTTATGTTTGCTTTATGTATGTTTTCTGTCCTTAACCCCCAGGGTGGTAAGCTCCTTCAGACAGAGAGCTCCTTCAGACAGAGAGCCAAATGGTCTGATGGCTGCTGGGGAATTCAGTTACATTTGTTAATGTGTTTTTTGCCTCTCTGATTTAAAGGACTATAAATCAATGGTAATTGTACCTGAAAGATAACATAGATAGCATTAGTCCTTGAGGCAGGGAGGGCAAGTGAGAGTAAGAAATGCTTTGCATGTGGCAAGGAGGTGTTTTTAAATGACACTGGTAGTGTGTGATACATTGGGGTTTTTAGAAAATCCTGATTTGTTTGGATAGATATTGTTTAAGATGCTGGAAATGTTCAGCCGCTCTGAAGGATTGTAGTTGTTTCAGATATAGATAATTTGTTATTGTAGGTAGAGAATGGAACCAATGGTTTGTTGATTTTTTTTTTGAAGATAAAGATTTTTTCTTTGGAAGGTTTGAGAGTGTTAAGAAGTATTTAGGACATTTGATTAGTCAGGGTAGTAGAAAGACAAGCCAGGAAGGATAGGGAAATGCTTGGCTTGTCCTTGGAGCTTTGGGAAATGGGCTGTGGTTAGGGCCCAAAGTCATATTTTTGATTAAAACCTTGGCCGTTTCCCACTGCTTAGAGAATAAGCTACCAGATGCAAAGGACATTAGCTCCCTGAGAGATCAGTTGATAGGGAGGAAGATTTTTCCCCCCATGTTAGTTTGCACAAAAGTTTTTTTTTACAATGGAAGTGAGAGAGTCCTCAAACAGAGGTGGTCTGGAGACCTGTAAATGTTTGTGTGTTCCAGGGGATGAGAGAGAGATCTCCTTTACTAGTTGTAGTAAGTAGCAAAGATTTGTACTTGGGAAAGTATTTGAAAGAAAATACTGATTAGAGAGACATTCTATGGAGAATGTGGGAAAGAAAGAGAAGAAAGGTGTTTGGGAGTTAGAAGATGTTATTTGTGCGTTTCTTTGTTGAAACGATGTTGAAGAGAATGGAGTATTCTGAACGGAGTATTCAGCTGTGTGTGAGAGAGAGAGAAGGGGGGAAAGCGGTTTGCTTCTTTCCTTTACACATTTTTTTCCTGTAGTCTGCAGAGAGAGAGGAGGGGCAAATGGGTGGATTTGCAAATGCAGTGTAGATGTTTTTTGCAGATATCCTGCTCTGAGCTCTGGTTTTGAGGAAGTTGTTTAGTTTAATGCACTGCCGGTTGTGGATAAATGGATATACTGACAAGGTTAAACTCTTATATGAGAAGTTGTCAGAAGTAGAACCATGGGAAGTGACATGGAAGGAAGAAGATAGAGACAGGTTAGAGGAGTTGAAGAAAGCTATGATATGACAGGAGTTTGCCTGATTTGGGAAAGCCTTTTCGTTTGTTTGGAGTAGTTCACATTAGGTAAGATGATGTGGCTAAGGGTGTGTTTGCTCAAAAATGGGCTGGTAAGGTGATGGACCCTGTGGTGAGACATTAGGTGAGGACAGTTATGATGAAGAATGTCACGATGTGAATTATTGCCAGTTGTGCAGATCTACTGTTTCTTGTATTTATGGTCAAGCAGACGTATGATATATTCTATTACGCATGCCTGCATTCCAGAAGTTAACTCCTTCCTTCTCTTCTGCCATTTCTGCCGAAGGTAGACGTGATTTTTTCATTAGCCGATAAGATGTAGTTTACTAAGGAATTCTTTTTATTACTTTTCTACTGAAATA
This sequence comes from Diadophis punctatus similis, assembly GCA_023053685.1. NCBI lineage: Eukaryota > Metazoa > Chordata > Lepidosauria > Squamata > Dipsadidae > Diadophis > Diadophis punctatus. The sequence continues at coordinate 1,352,043 of JALIGW010000085.1, forward strand.
AATATTTTGTTAATTAGATTTGAATCTCGGTTTTATTTTCTAATGAGAATGACTTCAAAAGGGAAGCAAAGATCCATCGACCTCCACGGGGGATTGCCCCCCTTTCTTAACATGGTATCAGACATGGTTGTAAAATTTATAGCTTCTTTGAAGGCCTCCTTGCGTTTTAGGATAGTTAGCTAATTAGAGAGATTTATGACCAGCCATGTCGAACGGAGATACGCTGGAAGCAACTGAAAAGTCTACTGCAGAAAGTTTTTCTCTGCATGAAGAAGCCTCACCAACTCTCTTTGGAACGCAAACGGAAGATATTGCCAGGGCATCCTCACAAGCGGAACAAGATTTATCTACAGAGGTTAGTAAAAGTTACCCAACCACATCGTTTGCCCCTGGGGGAGATTCAACACGTTTAGGAGCTATTCCAAAAATCTCTCAAGCCCCACAAGATGAGGAGGCATCCTTCTATAGGCAGCAAATTGCCAGCCCACGAACGTCTTCCATAGGGCAGACAAGTGCTGAAAGAGAAATAAATTTAACTTATGGCCAGATGCTGCAGAGGCAGCAGGAGCAGATAAATCTTTTGCAAAGAGAATTACACGAGACTAGATTGCATGCATTCTTTCGTGCTGAAAAACAAGATGTCTGCCTGCCTTCAGGCATTCCAGAGCGGGGCCATGATCCCCCCCTCTCCTTCTTCTTTAAACAACTTAGAACAACGCCCTTGGATGGGCACGTCACAATTACGTGGGCTGGAACTTTTTCATGAAAGGGACTTTGCATTTCTCCAAGTGATTCAGGAACAGAATGAAATTTTGCATAAACAGAATGAATCCTTGTATAAACAGAATGAAAGTTTGAATGAACAATTAAAAATATTGCAGGCTCAGAACAGAATGAATCAAATGAGATTAGATGCATTAATCCAGCGTCCTTCATTAGCTGGCCAACCTTTACAGGCACAAATTGTCCCGCCTGCCCAACCTATGCAAGCACAAATTGTGCATCCACCACAAGCTGGACCACCTCCTACTCCAGCACCAGGGGCCCAGCCTGTGCCTGCTCCAGGGCCACCACCAGCTGTGGCAGCCCAACTTTTGCCTGCTCCAGGGCCACCACCAGCTGTGGTGGCCCAACTTTTGCCTGTTCCAGGGCCACCACCAGCTGTGGCAGCCCAACTTTTGCCTGCTCCAGCTCTACCACCTATTGCTGCCCCTCAGCAACAGCCAGTCCAGGCACTTCCTGCAGCCCCAATTTTGCAACCAGCTCCAGCTGGTGCACTAGTTGTACAACAACAGCCAGTCCAGGCACCTCAAGCAGCACCTCATCCTGCTCAGGCCCAAGCCTGAGTGATTCCACAGGCCGCACCACTGCAGGCCCAAGCAATTCCACCTATTTTGACACAACAATCACAAATCGTCCCATTAGTTGGCAACGCAAAATTAAAGCAATCGGGACAAAATTACAAAGCCTGGGTCACTGATATAACTACTTTGCTTCGTCGTGAGGGCACTTTTGACATAATCCAGAATCCTCCACAAAGGGTACTAAGATGCCAATATTGCGACCATGTGGGTCATACAAGCAGAGATTGTCTTAAATTGCAACGCACTCAAGTTCCTGTCCAGCCCAGAGGAAAAGATTACAGGGACCAGTACCAGCCCAGAGGAACAGCACCCTGAGGCAGCAGAGGCAGAGGACAGCGCCGACCCGGTCCCAGGTGTGATTTCCCACCTCCATACACCATGCTAGCAATCACCAATGATACACAGCCAAAGCAATATGACCGGTCTCTTTTATGGACTCTCGACAGTGGAGCGGCTGTTCACATTACTTATAGAAAAGAACTTTTTAAAGAGCTACATGAGCCTGAACCAGAATATCGTGAACTGTACGCATTTGGTGGCCACCCCTTCAAAGTTGAAGGAAAAGGGACTGTTTTTATTGAAGAGTTAGGTACCCTGGTACCTGATGTTTATTATATTCCTACAGCTAATTGTAATTTGCTTAGTCAGAATCATTGATCTGCTGTTTTGCATTTTTATGTCCTTCATTTAGGTAATGCCAGTTATATTTTTAAAGATGGTCATATTATTGCTGACACAATTGTGATTGGTCAGGTCTACTATTTGAGGCCAAATGCAGAACCTCAAATTCAGGCAAGTATAAAAATCTCAATAGAGAATATCACAGGCCCAAAGAGAGATACCCCAGAGAGAGATCCTGTGAATACTCCAAAGGCTCCTAAAGCCACAAAGCAACAGGTAATCAAACCTAAGGTTCCTCATGTTAATGTTAATGCTGCAACCTCACTTACAGGTTTTCATTTACATGACAGGTGTATACATAGATGGCACAGAAGATTAGGGCATCCCAGTTTTGAGGTCCTTAAATGCATGCCATTTTTCGCACAAGGTTTGAATTTCAAAGGATGTAAGGTACATCTAGATTGTGCTGTTTGCAAAAAGGCAAAATCGAGGGCAGCAGCCATTCCAAAACATGCTACACGTAAGTCAACACGCATTTTTGATTTGGTTCATACTGATATTGTGGGCCCTTATGGTCCAACTATTGGCGGTAAAAAGTATTTCTTAACTATTGTTGATAATCATTCTAGATATGGTTATGTCTTTCTTATGAAAGAAAAATCTGAAGCCTTTCAGACCTTTAGAGATTTTGCAGTTCAAATTTACAATCAACACGGAGTGAGGATCCGGAGAATCTAGAGTGATCGTGGTGCCGAGTTCACGTCTCAACGTTTCCAGGATTGGATGCGACGAAACGGTATCCTACACCAAACATCTGCCCCCTTCACGCCGGCTCACAACGGAGTTGCAAAAAGGAGACAGGGGGCCTTCAAACCATGATGTGCTGCCTCCTAGAAGATGCCAATCTCAAACACTCATTTTGGGGCGAAGCAGTTAAGTATGCAAATTACATTGTCAATCGCACATGGAGCAGTGTCATTGACCAAACAGCCTTCTACATGCTGCATGGCTACCAGCCAGATCTTTCTAATCTACACATCTTTGGTTCATATGCAATGGTGAACATTCCATTAGCGCTAAGAAGAAAAGGTGGCCAAATTGCTAAAAGACTGAGATACATGGGCATTGATGACAATTCGAAGTGGGGAAAAGTCATTGACTCTAACAATATGATTACAATTTCTAATTCTGCTAACTTTGAAGAAGATTCAGATTGGTCCAAAATACATTCTAATGATCCTGGAGTTTATTTTCCCAGAGATGATTCATCTAACATTCCAACTTCACCTGCCGCGGATGCTCATGCTAGCGACAACGATGGAGATGAGGAAGATGAAGAAGATTGGACAACCGCTCCAAGACATTCCAAGAGAACTACAAAAGGTATTCCTCCAAAGAAATACACATTGCATTGCACAAACAGACCACCACCATTGGTCTGTAACGTTACACTTCCACCAGAGACTTATGCTCAAATCAAATATCTTTCACAAGATGAACAAGATAAATGGCACACCGCCATGCAAGTTGAGATGGACAGTCTCCAGACTCTTAACGTATTTACACCTGCAGCACCTCCTAAAAACAAGAAAGTCATTGGCACACGATGGGTGTACAAAATCAAACAAAAACCAGATGGTGAACTATTATACAAAGCAAGACTAGTAGCACAAGGTTTCGCACAAAGTTATCCTGATGATTACACAAACACTTACTCACCTACAGTGCGGACTGAAAGTGTGAAAATGGCCTTAACTACAGCTTCCATTCTTGGACTTGAAGTTTTCCAATTTGATGTTGAAACTGCCTATCTACATGCAGACCTAGATGAAGAAATCTACGTGAAGTGCGCCCCCGGATTCCGTGACGACCTCCGTGGCCGAGAAGGGGACACGTGGATTCTCAACAAAAGTCTTTATGGTCTGAAACAATCAGGTTTGATGTGGTATAACTGTCTCAAAGACAAACTAAATTCAATGGGCTTTATTAAGTCTGAAACTGATGAATGCGTGTTTACAAAAAGGTTTAGGAATGCATATGAAATTGTTCTTGTTTATGTAGATGATATTGTTTACATTGGTCCTAACAAACACATGAGTGAAATTTTTGTTTCAGGTCTGAAGAGATTCTTCACATTGAAGTCACTAGTTCACATCAATGATTATTTAGGTGTACAGATTGAAAAGACACAGAAGGGGTTTAGCCTCTCACAACAAGCCAAGATAGAACAACTCCTACACTATTGCAACATGCAAGATGCTACACCGACACACACACCTATGCAAACAGATTTTTGTAATCTGAAAGATGAACAAAGTCCTGAGTTCAAGGATCAAACACTTTATCGCTCAGTAATTGGTTCACTACTATACATTAGTGGTTGGACTAGACCAGACATAGCACTTAGTGTCAATTTGTTGTCATGACATGTAGGCAAAGCCACAGAATTCCACTGGTCATGTATTAAGAAGTTACTGAGATACCTAAAATACACTCAACACATGAAATTAAAGCTAGAACCTACACATTCTGATTTTGCTGACTTGTATTGTTATGCAGATGCAGATTGGGCAAGTGATAAGGAGTCAAGAAAAAGCACATCAGGTTACATAGTGTTTCTGAATGGATGTCCAGTTTACTGGAACGTAAGAAAACAAAGTTTTATTTCCTGCTCATCAACTGAAGCAGAGTATGCATGTGTGTCTGATGCATGTAACTTTTTAACCTGGTTCGATGCCTTAGTTACAGATATCTGGATGAAGCCGGAAAAACCGATCACTGTGATGGAAGATAATCAATCAGTAGTTTACATTTCCAGGACTCACTTCACAGGTTCAAGGTCCAGACACATTGACATACGTTACAAGAATGTTAGAGAGTCAGTAAGTGTTGTGACCCAGCACTGCAACCCACAGAAACACACACACACAACCGTTTGTTATTCAAATAAAAAGGGTCCTTTTACTAATGAGGTTTCTTAGTAAAAGTGCAGGGGTTTTTAAAAGTTCATAAACAGGAATAAAGTTCCTTTGGTTCTTTAGGGGTTAATAACCAAACGTTCAAATGTTCAAAACAAATACTCATTAAGTTTCTTCTTATCTCACAATTTGGCTGGCTTCCCGGAATAAGCCTTTCAGAAGCTGCTTTCTCCAAATACAAGATTTCCAAGCCGGACTCTGATGCAAACAAAACTCTGAATGTGCTTGCAGATCACTGACGTTGTTCTCAGCACTGAATGCTGACTGCGCCGGACTAATATAGGCACTGAAGGGCGTGGCCCAATTAGCCCTCAGTGCTACCTCCGAGGAGACCTACGCTTGCTAAGCCAGTCCTGTCTGCTGGCTGCTCTACGAGCCCTAGCATCCAGCAGAGGCTCTTCATCCCCTGATGATTCACTCTGCTGCGCAGGTGCAGAAGGTCCTGGCTGATCGTCCTGCTCTGGCACCGAGTCTTCATCACTAGCCGTCTCCGGTGCCAGGCACATGGGCTGGTACTGCTGCACCATGAGCGGCTCCACGTCCTCCGGGTCCTCCATCATCTGCGCTGGATGCGGGCAAGGCACAACAGTAAGACAAGGTCTCATAAAGTTAGAATATGTGCCAACAAAATATCAGATAGCTGACATTCTGAACAAACCATTACCTATTGCTCAGCATGATTACCTCAGATGTTTACTGTGTGTTGAGTGACACATTATATTAGCCCAACTGACAAAGAAGGGGTGTCACGATGTGAATTATTGCCAGTTGTGCAGATCTACTGTTTCTTGTATTTATGGTCAAGCAGACGTATGATATATTCTATTACGCATGCCTGCATTCCAGAAGTTAACTCCTTCCTTCTCTTCCGCCATTTCTGCCGAAGGTAGACGTGACTTTTTCATTAGCCGATAAGATGTAGTTTACTAAGGAATTCTTTTTATTACTTTTCTACTGAAATAAATATTTTGTTAATTAGATTTGAATCTCGGTTTTATTTTCTAATGAGAATGACTTCAAAAGGGAAGCAAAGATCCATCGACCTCCACGGGGGATTGCCCCCCTTTCTTAACATAGGGTTCATAGGGGGCTTACTCATTCTAGATTGTTGCAATATGAAGTGATTTTGTTATCTTAGGATAATTTAGTACTTTCCACTGAATTCTTATCAGGAGAAAGGAAGGATTGTAGAGCATGATGTGTAGAGGCAAGAGATCTACAAATGAAAATGCGTGAGGATGTGGAAGATAGGCCAATAGAGGCTATTTGTTTTTTTTGTTTTGTTTTTTTTATTGATGGTTCATCCCGAGAGGAGGATGAAAGAAGGGAAAATGGATATGCAGTGAGTAATAGGTTGCCGTCTGAATGGTCAGCATAAACATGTGATGTGTTTGCTTTGTTGCAAGCATTGAAGCTGTTGGCAAGTGAAGTGGAAATGCCTATTGTATTTTGCATACATTTGGGAAGATTTGGATGGAACAGGGTTTGATAGTAAGCAAGGGTAAGGAGCTAAAATAAGTAGAGCTTATTACATCTGTCTTGAAGGTAGCCGAGAGGCCGGAGAGGCTGGCTGTTGTACATGTAGAAGCATATGAGGAAAGTTCCTCGAAGTTGATTTTTGGAAATAGGCTGGTGAATGAGGCTGTAAAAGAAGCTGCAAGGCAGGGAAAGGAAGCAGAGATAATTCCTATTCTGGAATGGGATGTTAAGCCTAAATTCAGAAGGTGTGGAAGAGATGGATTGCAAATAGTGAATGAACCCATTATGAGAAACATAATGAGAAGAGTGCATTGGAGAATGCAAGTGTTGATTGACTTTGTGAAAAGAAAGTATGTTTGTAGAGGAATGTATGTACTTGCTATGCGATATTGAGAAAATGTATAATTTAATTTAATTTAATTTAATTTAATAGATTTGTATGCCGCCCAACTCCCGTATACATTGCATTAGATAAACAAAAAGAGCATGAGGAAGCAAGTGACCGGGGGAAAGTGAATTGGCTGTTTGGCCATTCCCATTAATCCAGGTGGGATGCCAGCTGTGGGAATATTGAGAAATCTGCTGGTGATAGTGGTTCATTTAAATCAGTGGTTCCCAACTTTTCTAATGCCGCGACCCTTTAATATAGTTCCTCATGTTGTGGTGACCCCCAACCATAAAATTATTTCTGTTGCTACTTCATAACTGTAATTTTGCTACTGTTTATTTATTATTTATTTATTATTTATTTATTTTGGCTTTCTTATATGCCGCCCAACTCCCGAGGGACTCAGGGCGGCGTTATGAATCGTAATGTAAATATCTAATATGCAGGATGTATTTTCATTGTTACAAATTGAACATAATTAAAGCATAGCGATTAATCACAAAAACAATATGTAATTATGCCAGATCAGAAATTCTCGGGCCAGTCTTTGCAAGAGCACAAGGAATGTCATCTTCCACAACAAGTCTACTTCTGTATTTAGACTTGATAACCAACAAGTGTACAGCAATATTTCTCAATCTCAGCAACTTTTAAGGTGCCTGGACTTCAACTCCCAGAATTCAAAGCAAAGCTGGCTAGGGAATTTTGGGAGTTGAAGTCCAGGTATATTCAAGTTGTTGAGGTTGAGAAATTGTGGCCTGCAGTTTCGAAAAACTAGAAATCAGATAAGCTTCCAGCAAAGTAATCCCTGTTTAGTAGCTTTCTCCCAGGACTCCAAAGTTTCAGGAGGCAAACAGGGGGCAAAAAAACCCATGATTGGTCCAAAAACATTGCCAGGGTCCCCAAAGCCAATTTTTTCTTTTAAGCTCTTACTTCTTAAAACAGCCCCATATTCCTTCCTCCCCCATGGGGCCTGCTCACCCACCCTTCCCAAAACCCCTGCAAAGACAACGATTTTAATTTGCAAGGCTCTTCTTTCAACAGTTTCTTTCTTACTTTCTTTCTTTCTTTCCCTCTCTCATTTTTTTCTCTTCCTTCCTCCCAACCTTCCTCTTCTTTCTTTCTTTCTTTTTCTTTTTCCCTCTCTCTCACTTTTTTCTCTTCCTTCCTTCCTCCCTCCCAACCTTCCTCTTCTTTCTTTCTTTCTTTCTTTCTTTCTTTCTTTCTTTCTTTCTTTCTTTCTTTCTTTCTTTCTTTCTTTCTTTCTTTTTTCTTTCTTTTCTTTCTTTTTCTTTCTTTCCCTCTCTCACTTTTTTCTCTTCCTTGCTTCCTTCCTCCCACCCTCCCACCTAACATTCCTCTTCTTCCTCTTCTTCCTCTTCTTCCTCTCCTTCCCTTCCTTCCTTCCTTCCTTCCTTCCTTCCTTCCTTCCTTCCTTCCTTCCTTCCTTCCTTCCTTCCTTCCTTCCTTCTCTTTTCTCTTCTTCCCTCTCCTAGCCCTCATCACCGCAAGATCCGTGCGTGCCAAACTCTCTGGCAACCCGGACAAATAAGCGCATTGTGTTTATTCAGTCACTCCAGGAAAGCGGAGCGAGCAGGGAGGGGATCCTGCCTGCCCTGCCTACACTTGTAGCAAAGCCAGCCTGCCCCACAGAGCCGACCTTGTCCGGGGAACCGGCCAGCCAGCCAGCCCACCCCACCCTCACCTCGCCTTCTCCAAAAGGTGCCCTCTGCTGCCAGTCATAGGGACCCCTGATTAGAAACCCCCTCCCTCTGCTCTCTCTCCTCCTCCTGGAGACCGGCAGCTGCATCGTGTTCCTTTCCATCCTTATCTGCGGCGGAGGAAGAGCCCGGGCAGGCTTGCAAGGCGGGGCTTGGGCGGCTCGGGATCCTCCTGCCTTCCTTCTTGCTCACTCAGCCACCTCTGCGGCTCCTCTCCACCCCGGTGGTGGCGCCTTTCCCTCCCCAAGCGTGCCCGGGGGGGACCCTCTCCAAAGCCGGCCATGTGCCCCAGGCGCGCCATTGCGCACCTTGTAAACGTCGCCGTAAGTGTCGGAGCCGATGCGCTGGACGAGCTCATAGCGCAGCCGCGGGTCCTGCAGTGAGACGTCCCACAAGGCGCTTATGGTCCCCTCGCCCAGCCGCCTTTTCAAAGATTCCCCTTTGTGGCTGGAGGACAATTCCTTCAAACTCTTCTGTTCCTCCTTCATTCTTTGCAAATTTGATTCATGAGAAGCGTCAAACTCTCTCCTTCCTTACACCCGTTTGTCCTCTTGGGTTTATATGTCTTCTGCTTTAAGAACTATATTTTATATTTTATTAAATCCTCCCGCCCAGACACTCCCTGCTACCCCCTCCGGCATCCCCGTCTCCTCGCTTGCCACGTCCCACATCTCCAACTACAGCCAGGACTCGCAAACCGGGCCGGCCGGGGCTCGCAGGGGCAATTTCTTCCCGCTGGTGTCGAAGGGAAAGGGAGTCACAGGGTGAACGGCCAGCCAACAACCACTTAAGTTTAACAGTGCATGACGGCGGGAAGGAGGACAGCCGGGTCGGGCTCGTCTGTCTGCCCTCTCGCCCTCGGCTGGCGCAGAGACCCAGCAAAGAAAGAGGCAAACAGGGAGGGAGGGAAGAGAGAGACTGAGATATTAACACAGGGCTAGCCTGATCATACGGAGCAGGGCGGCAGCGATGGACCATGCACCACCTCCTTCTCCAGTTCCCTCCGGCTTAGCTCCTCCTGCCCCCGGCGGTGGCACCCTCAGCACCGAGGCTGTATGATCAGGCTAGCCCTGCGCTAATATCTCTTAGTCTCTCTCTTCCCTCCCTCCCTGTTTGCCTCTTTGTTTGCTGGGTCTCCGCGCCAGCCGAGGGCGAGAGGGCAGACAGACGATTCCGACCCAGCTGTCCTCCTTCCCGCTGTCGTGCGCTGTGAAACTTAAGTGGTCATTGGCTGGCCGTTCCCTCCCGTGACTCCCTTTCCCTTCGACACCAGTGGGAAGAAACTGCCGCTGTGAGCAGGAGACAGTGGCGGCCACAGATGTCTTAAGCACCTTGTACTCTCCAGCACGCAATCTTGCGATGCCCCACCCCTTAGCTCGGCCGCCAGGCGTCACAAACGCCTCTCACCGAATGGCACCTCTCCCGACCAATCGGAGGGCTCGGGTGAGTTGAGCCGATATGGCCAGGCTTGTGGCAGTGGGGGGGGGGAGCTGGGGATGCCAGGGCAACCCCTGGGAAATGGTCATTCGACCCCCAAAGGGGTCCCGACCCCCAGGTTGGGAACCACTGATTTAAATGGTTGGGTCGAAGTATTTCCATGTGTAGGGGTAAATGCTCAGATGATATGAAAATAATATTGGAGCAGATAGTTCCAAGATATGGGTTGGTGAAAACTATTGAAAGTGATAGAGGTACGCATTTTATAGCCCAAGTAGTGAAATAGGTAATAGACCAATTAGGTATTAATTGGCAATTGCATTTATCATTTTGTCCGATTTTGTCAGGCAAAGTTGGAAAAATGATTCAAACACTGAAAAATATCTTAAAGAAGTTAATTTTAGAATTGCCGCTACCTTGGATGAAATGTTTACTTTTAGCAACATTGCTTATTAAGACAAATACAAGAAAAGACATTAGAATTTCGTTATATGAAATGATGTTTGGTATTTCTTATACTAGAAATGTGGGAATGTCAAAGATAAAATGTGAAGCTGTTTGTTTTTGAAAAAAATATACAGGGACTGTCCCAGTGTTTTTCTCTTTTAAGGTTCAAAGGACTATTGGCACAGACTCCTTCTCTTGATTTTCAAATACGTGACTTTAAGAGCGGTGACTGCGTCCTGATTTAAGCTCTAAAGGGACATGAAATAAAGCCAATGTGAGAAGGACCATTCCAAGTGCTGTTGACTACCGAGTCGGCTGTGCGGACTAAGGAGACAGGCTGGGTCCATTATTCGCATGTGAAAGGACTGGTGACTGCACCCCATGGATGGACAGTGACTGCTAAGACAATAGATCCTCTTACATTGACTTTTAGGAGAAGTAATACTAATTGATGGTACTTTGGGAGGTTGAGTTGGTTATTTGGTTGGGGGTAATAAACTTTTATATTGTGTTATTGATTCTATAGGGAAGAGACATAGTAGAGTGGTATGGTTACATGTTGTGAAAGTATGTGGATGTAAGTCCCTGGAGTGATTGTATTGAAGTTTGAGTTTGTATTACATTACATATACATACACAGGGGGGCCAGTCCACTGGAAGCATGAATTTGACAGTAAGGGTGATTATTGTCTTCTGGGGAATATGGATGTATCTTCAAGTAGGGATGGGAACATTTGCTGTTTTGCCAAGTTATCCGATAACGTGGCAGCAGTTGTGTATCCATGCTGAACTTGAACAACGATTTTCCCAGATACATACATCAATGACACTGATTGAGCCGGAATTTGAGTCTGGAATTTGTATAAGATCTACCTTTAGTGATGGCATACCACTTGGTAAATATCCTAAGTGTAACCGTACATATGATGTAGCCGTTCATCATAGAGATGTGTCCAATAGGATGGAAGCTATACATAATCATTGCTATGAAAGATATGGCAATTATACACCTTCCTATAAGAAGTTCAGAATTTTAGAGGAAGGATTGATTTTACCATATGGAGATATAAAAGCCCCATCTAAGATTATGTAGTTATATGGCAATATAGCATTGTCAGGTCTGCCCTTTGGTGGAAGGGTAGATGTACAATTTTAAAGCACCACTTAGGTACATATGACATGTGAGAGAAGCCTATGAAGAAGGAGAGAAATATTTTCCTTGACCTGATGACAGCGGCTTTGAATAGTATATCCTTTTGTGTGAAAGGAGAGACAACAGTCTCGGATATCATGTCTACATGTTTTGTGGGTGTACCAGTTCCTGGGAAGTTTTTGTTTAAAGACTGAAAGATTGTTATAGAACATAACATCTATGATCTATCAAAAGTGATTACTTTGTTTGGTCATCCAATTACGCCCAATGACTGGACTAATCAGAAGAAACTGGTAATTGACGTGAAGAACATTTTGCCAGCTTATGACTGTGTAGTATATAAACAACTATAAACAAGAAATAGTGTTTGCTTGTACTGAGAGTGAAGAGATGGATGCATTAGGATAGGTGTTATACCTACCTAAAGGATGGTTTCTGTTTTGTGGCTTATATGCTTATGTGTTTATTCCTGCTAATGCAGTGGGAGGATCTTATACTATAGGATACCTGAACACATTTTAAGAAACACAGTTTTATTTTTTACTGATGAATGCTACACTGCATCATAGTAATCGCATACCAGCAAGAAGACTACGAATGCAAAGGTAGTGCAAAGTACACTACAGGTGAGACACATGATCAGAAACCTGAACATGAAGAAATATCTAAGAAAGCAGGTGAACTTCACCTGGTAATACATGATTTGCATATCATATCTATACAATGATCTATATCTCTAGTGCAGTATAAGACAACTGAATATACTGCCAGTAGGAGTTATAGAGGTAAAAGGTACATAAGGTACATACAGTACAGAAACGGCTTTGGTCACCCTGATGGATGATCTCTGGCGAGCCCGGGATGGGGGTTATTCCTCTATCCTGGTGCTACTTGACCTCTCAGCGGCTTTCGATACCATTGACCATGGTATCCTTCTGCGTCGTCTCGGAGAGGTGGGGGTGGGCGGCACTGTTTTGCAGTGGTTCTCCTCCTTCCTCTCTGACAGGACGCAGTCGGTGTTGACAGGGGGGCAGAGGTCGAGCCCTAGGCCCCTACTATGTGGGGTGCCGCAGGGCTCGGTCCTCTCGCCCATTCTGTTTAACATCTACATGAAACCACTGGGTGAGATCATCCGACGACACGGGGTGAGGTATCAGCAGTACGCTGATGATACCCAGTTGTACATCTCCACCCCGTCTCAATTCAGGGAAGCCGTGGACGTAATGGGCCGCTTCCTGGACGATGTTAGGGTCTGGATGGGGATGAACCGGCTAAAACTTAACCCTGACAAGACTGAGTGGCTGTGGATATTGCCTCCTAAGGACTTGACCAATTGTCCCTCCTTGGTTCTTGGGGGGGAGAAATTAGCTCCCTCAGAACGGGTCCGCAATTTGGGTGTCCTCCTAGACCCACAGCTAAAATTGGAGCAACATCTTTCAGCTGTGGCTAGGGGGACCTTTGCACAGGTACGTCTTGTGCACCAATTGCGACCCTACTTGGAGAAGGAGGCACTTCTCACAGTCACTCACGCCCTTATCACCTCACGGCTGGATTACTGCAATGCGCTCTACATGGGGCTACCCTTGAAGAGTGTCCGGCGACTGCAGTTGGTGCAAAATGCAGCTGCGCGAGCTGTGGTGGGTGTACCTAGATACACCCACGTAACACCGATCCTCCGCCAGCTGCATTGGCTGCCTATTAGTCTCCGGATCCAATTTAAGGTGTTGGTTTTAACCTTTAAAGCCCTACATGGCTCAGGGCCAGGTTATCTTCGGGACCGCATCCTGCCGCATACCTCCCTACGACCGGTCAAGGCCCACAGAGTTGGCCTCCTCCAGGTCCCATCGACCAAACAATGTCGGTTGGCGGGGCCGAGGGGGAGAGCTTTCTTTGTGGGAGCTCCCTCCCTGTGGAACCAGCTTCCCCCAGAGATCAGGACTATCCCAACCCTGCTGGCCTTCCGGAAAGCAATAAAAACTTGGCTCTTCTGGCAGGCGGGGTGAAAGTGAGACCAACTAGACTAGATATGGGTCTCCCCCCTTGACTATGAATGTGAGATACTCTTTTTAATTTTTGTAGTTTTTTAATTATTGTACTTTTTATACTGTGGAATGGATTCTGATATGTTGTGAGCCGCCCAGAGTCCCTCGGGAGTTGGGCGGCATAGAAATCCATTTAAATGAAATAAATAAATAAAGATAGCATATGATGCAGGAGGTAGTGATGAGGTGGTGATATTATCTGAAGTAGAAGCTGGACTTCTAGGCATATTTCCTTGGTTTGCAACACAAGATAATCATAAGCAGATAGGACATCTTGCTTGTGCTTTGGCAAAAAGTATTAGTGAAACTTCGTCTGCCATAAGCAGCTCTGGCTGATGAAATGGGAGAGATAAGGAAGTCTTTATTGCAGAACCGTGTTGCTATTGAATATATTATTAAGGATGGGCCATGGTTGTGAAGAATTCCAAGGATTATGCTGCTTTGATATAGAATCTAAATTAAGAGCTTTACTACCCACCTACAACATGAAACTGTGAATTCTGCATTCCATGGGTTATGGCATGTATTAACTCTTGGTTATCAAGTTTCTTGATAACCATTTGTAGGCACTATAATCATTATAGTTATAAGCCGTATATCTTGTATCTGTATTAGATGTACTGTATACCTGTATGTGTGTGAAGTGTTGCAAGTATTGTTGTAAGATGAGAAACCCTAAGAAGTTAGGGAAGTGGGCCCTGAATAAGGAGGATGTGCGTATTATGTTACAAGAATAAAATTCGATAAAATCAGAGAGTAGGGATTGTGAGAAGTATGAATTTATTCTTGTTAAATAAGACATGTAATAAGAGCCATAGCACAACCATTTTGAATCTATTTGTAATGACAAATCATATTGTGTAACAAAATGTATTTTATGTATGTCAGCTCTTACACAGGATATGTTTGTACCAAAATTCTGGGAATGTACAAGAGAGGAAGTGATGATACGGAAATGTTTTGTTGTTATGTAGGAAATGATCTTATGGGAAAGCTCAGGTTCACACAGAGAGAGGAAGTGTGGAGCTGTCAGGATGATGGATAGCTCCTGGGATTTTTCCTAGTTTAAAAACACTGTGTTAGGATGTTACATAATGGGAGGTTGGACAATATGATGTGAGGAGAATGGGAGGAGTAAGGTGGAGTCATGTTCTCTATATAAACCATGTTTTTGGATAATGGCCTCTATTTGTGTCAGAAGTTCTGTCTTCTGTCCAAGTATTGGACCTTTGCGCAAAGAATGACAATAAATCTGTTTATATTTTTAAATCTGGACTCCTGCCTAATTAATTTTTCTCACAACCATTCTAATTCCAATCCTTGTTCTTTTAATTACAATCTCAATTTTAATCCCCCCTGCTCATCTAATACAGGGGTCGGCAACCCGCAGCTCTGGAGCGGCATGCGGCTCTTTGGGCCCTCTGCCGCGGCTCCCTGCCCTTTAATGGGTTGGCCCTTCCCCTCTTATTTCTTTTTGGGACTCCAGCCTGAAGCGGCAGGAAGCGAAGGCTGCCTTATGAGCAGCGAAGGCAGGTACAGGGGCACTTCACTCCTGCATTCTCCGGCGACCCTCCTCCTCCTCCTCCTCCTCCTCTCGTGATACCCTGGCCAGCTGTGGCTGAGCCGGGAGCGTGCGCACGCATGGGGAGACCCTCCTTAAGCGAGTCGCTACCCGCCCCACGCCCGCCTTTCCTGAGCTTTGGTGCTCGCTTGAGGAGGGTCTCCCCACGCGTGCGCACACTCCTGGCTCAGCCACAGCCGGCCAGGGCATCACAAGAGGGGGAGGGGGAGGGTCACCGGAGAGTGCAGGAGCAAAGCGCCCCTGTACCTGCCTTCGCTGCACGTAAAGCAGCCTTCGCTTCCTGCCACTTTGGGCTGGAGTTCGCGCCCTCCGCGTTTGGCTGAAGAGCTGCTGGGGTGGGGGATGACACAGCAAGGCGATGGCCAGAGCATTAGTGCAGGAGAGAAGCTGCGTCCTGTTAAGACCCTCCTTAAGTGAGCAGCCACCCACCCCGCGCGCGCCTTTGCTGCACTGTGGCACTCGCTTGAGGAGGGTCTACCTGCGCATGCCCACGCTCCCGGCTCAGCCACAGCCGGCCAGGGGATCACAAGACGGGGGGAGAGGAGGATGGTCGCCCGAAGGGAGGGGGGAGAGAGACACACACACAGAGTGATACATAGAGAGGGGTGAAAGAGGGGAAGAGAGAGAGAGAGAGATACAGAGGGAGAGAGACACCGAGAGGGGGGAGAGAGGGGGAGAGGGGGAGAGACATAGAGAATGGTTTTGTGGCTGGCTAGGCGTGGCTAGGGGGGGTCATGTGACTGGGTGGGAGTGAGTGACATCGAGTTGGCCACGGCCACCCAGGTTTTGTGGCTCCCGGTGTGTGTTTTTTTCGGTGGGAAACGGGTCCAAGTGGCTCTTTGATTGTTTAAAGTTGCCGACTCCTGATCTAATATATCTTTATATGTTACAATTTTTCCCCAGTTTATAAGATTGGGATACACCACCGCTTCTAGGGTGGAGAGCCAGATCAGTATTTCCCTATAGTTCTGTTTTTTTATTTTGTTCCATATCCCCAAAAAAGCCTGTTGTATATAATGTCTTTGGAAGTATTGATATGCCTTATGTCTTTCATACCAGAGGAATGCATGCCATCCTGCCTGAATATCATGGCCTTCAAGTGTTAATAGTCTTTTATTTCTTAGAGTTATCCATTCTTTGATCCAGGTGGTTGCTGCTGCTTGGTAATATAATTCCCAATCAGGCAAACCAAACCCACCTCTTTCTTTGGCCTCCTGAAGTAATTTCAATTTAATTCTTGACTTTTTCCCCTGCCATATGAATTTCAACACAATTTTATTCAGATTGTCAAAGTACTTTCTCTCTAATTTTATAGGTACATTTTGGAATAGGAAAAGTAATTTTGGCAGAACACTCATTTTAATTGTCGCTATTCTACCCATAAAAGAGAGTTGAATGGTTTTCCATCTTTCCAAGTCTGCCTTTATCTGATTTAATAATTTAATATAATTGTCCTACTTAATCAATGTGCACCTTGCCATCAAATAGATCCCTAAATACTTCACCTTTTTTGCTATTTGAATATTTATTCCCTTGGTCAAATCATCTTTCTGTTTGTTAGTCATGTTCTTAGCTATCATTTTGGTTTTCCCCTTATTAACTCTTAGTCCGGCTACTTCTCCGTATTCCTCCAGTACCTCCATGAGTTTCAAACCCGATTGCAATGGTTCTTCTAGATAAAAACTAAATCGTCTGGAAAAGCTTGCAGTTTATAACTTTCTCCTTTAATTTCCAATCCTTTAATCTGTGTGTATTTTCTTATTATTCTTGTTAATACTTCCAAAGTCAATATAAATAACAACGGGGATAATGGACACCCTTCTCTTGTGCCTTTCCGAATTTTAAAATTTTGTGTCACCTCTCCATTCACTATTACTCTGGCCTCCTGTTTTGAATATATTGCCCTGAACATGTTAAAAAATTTATCACCAAAATCCATATATCTTAGTTGTTGCAACATAAAATTCAATTTGACATTATCGAAGGCTTTTGGGGCATCTAGGAACATCAGTACCGCTTGCGTCTCACTATGTATTTCGTAATGTAGGAAATTAGCACCCACCCCTCTCCTAGGAAATGAGATATCCTAGGAGATATTAAAAGGTAGGAAATATTCTGTGGAACACATCTGGAAACATGCTTTTAAACAAACAAAAGACTCCTCTTGGAAACCCCCAACCCAGCTCACATATTCCTCTCACCTGGACTGGAAGTCTTTTTGCATGATAAAACCACAATAGGATTTGCCCAAGGCCCTTTCATTCAGCCAAAGCTGGATTAGACAAAAGCCAAGAGCCACCCCAGCATGCCCCTGGGGGGTCTGAGAGCCAATGGGATACATTTCTATACAGGAAAAGGAAATCTAAGAGGTGGGACCCAACTTAGACTATAAAAGCCAGGAACTCAGCATTCCTCTTCCTCTTTTTTTCTCTTCACCACACCTGGAACCATGTAAGCTACCTTTTCTGTACAGGGGCTCAAGCCATGTGCTCCTGTCCACCATTAAACCTTCCTTCCAAGCAACCTTCATGAATCCAGTGTCTTTTTCCCCACTTGGAACTGAACCTAAAAGGATATTTTCTTATAACAATTGGCAAGCCAGATTGTTTCCAAGCTAACCTCTCCAGTGATCCGGGCCTAAATAAATTTATTTGACCTGGGCCATTGGAAATTAGGTTTTAAAGGGGTTTTGGAGTTTCAATTCAAGGGCTGCTTGGAAAGAAGGTGAGTACCTACCTCTAAATTTTACTTTAAACCATAGAAAACTGGGAAATGTGTGTTTGCATGTGTGTATGTGTGTGTGGGGGTAATTTTTGCTTTTTAATTTTACTTTATGGCATATGTAAATTCCAATTTCAATTGAATAGTGTGTTGTCTGGGTACAAATCATTTTAGGGAAAAAATAATCATGCTTTTTGTTTAACCAAGTTAATGTATCTTCCTAAATCCTTTGATATTTCCTCCCCCCCTTCCCCCCCCTTCTCCCCCCCCCCAGCCCTGTTTTGTCTGCTAGCCATTGCAGGATACTCATTTTATGGTGGTTTTTTCCCACTTCTCCAAATCTGTTTTAATTTGTTGCACCAATTTATAATAGTTATCTATATTTTTGGTTTTCCTTACCTAGGTGTAGGATTTTACTTTTCTTTGCATTAGATAGGGCTCAGAATTTTGTTGTTTTTTTTTCTTTCTTTTTGAAGATGGGAACCACATTAGCTTTTTCCCAGTTTCTCAGGTGGTCCCCGTGTCCCAAGATTTTTTTTTTAAGATGTGCAGTGGTTCTGAGATTTCATTTACCAGCTCCTTTAGGACTCTGGGACCTGGTGTTCTCTTACTGTTTTTGCTTATTTTAACTTTAGTTTACAGTCTGTTTTATTTTTTCCTTTCCAGTTATATTTCTGGTTAGTTGGGTTGCATTTCTTTTTGCAAGAAGACATGCAAAGAATGAGTTAAGCAACTCATGGCTTTCTCTGTGTTGCCTTCTCTCCTTAGTGGTCCAACTGTTTCCTTGATTTTTTTTCCTGGTTTTTTTTTTATGTATTGGAAGAATCTTTTATATTATCTTTCACCTTTGTTGCAAGTCGTTGTTCATTCAAGGCTTTTGTTTCCTGATTTTTCTTTACAGATTCTTGCTATCTGCTGATATTCTGCTTTAGTTATGTGTCCCTGTTTCCATTTTTGTATCTGTCCTTCATTCATTCAATTTGTCAGTGAGGTCTTTGTGCAGCCATGCTGGTTTCTTGGATTTCTGGTTTTTTTTCTGATTGGTATTATATTAATGATGCAGTTTCAAATCCTTCTACAACTTCGTCTTGGTTGGTTATTAACCTATTTTATTTCTCACTTGGTGCAAAATTAGTTTTCAAGTTTCCATGCCTTTAATTTCTGTGTCTGCCATAATATTTATATTTAGCACTTCCAGTATCAAAATGAATAGCATCCTTTTCTTGTGCCTTTTTATGTATTTAAAATCATTCTCATTTTGTTTTTAATCTGTCTCTTAGGAAAAGCTTAAGAGAGCTGAATGTATAAATTCATTTAGGAACCTTTTAGTTTGCTGCCATTATTGAAGTATATATTTTATAGTCAGCATTCAGTGAAGAGATGGGCCTATAGTTTTATCTGCATTAAATCTGAATTTTATTTTGGAATCAAAGTAATATTTGCTCCCATTCAGGAATGTGGTACCTTTACATCAATCAATACCTCAGTATGTAAAATCTTTGTAAAATTCTGCCACTGGCCCACCTGGTCCTGGTGTTTGGTTGTTCTTTTGTCTCTTGATCTGCTTCTGATAATTCCATCATTGATATTCATTCATTTAATAGTTTTGTCCTTTTCTGGTACTTTAGGCAATTCCATTTTTTCAAATATTCTTTAATTTTATTTTCTGAAACTCCTTGCTCATACAGCTTTTCATAATATTGAATTATTTTTGTTTATCCTCATTTGGTAGTATAGAGTTTCTTTCTCATCTACCAGCCTATGTGTCAATGTCTTCTCTTTCTGTTTTGATTTGTGTAAGTTCTGTTTAGCGTTTACAGAGCACAGGAGCTTCTGTTAGGGAAGGAGGAAGTGTGTGTGTGTGTGTGTGTGTGTGTGTGTGTGTGTGTGTGTGTGTGATTGAAGGGTGGGAAAGCAAATTTTGTTGTTGTTGTTGTTGTTTTTATGTGCACATCCCAAAAGCAAACCCCATATTTTTTTTGGTTCTAAAATGTGAAGCTCGTGAATAGAAAGTGGAGGTCTTAGTACTAGTCGTACAGGGGCGACTACGTCCTCGCAGATCCCCTTTTTGGATCTGATAAACCTAAAGGAGATTCCCCAAGGAAGGGGCCCATACTTCTGTGGGGTAGCGGAAGTCCTTCCCAGAGTTTTTTAGCCTCTGAAAACTGCGGACGACTCCCCAAGGAAGGGGCCCATACTTCTGTGGGGTAGCGGAAGTCCTTCCCAGAGTTTTTTAGCCTCTGAAAACTGCGGACGACTCCCCAAGGAAGGGGCCCTTACTTCCATGAGGGAATCGGAAGTCCTTCCCAGAGTTTTTTAGCCTCTGAAAACAGTGAGCGCGTCACTAGCTAAGCCAAAGTGAACCTTACATTTAAAGGATCATGGGAAGCTCTAGTTCGAGGGTGGCGGGTACCCTTGTGAGGGCTTGGAACCTGGGACGCCAGGAATACAGGAATGTGCAAAAGTAGGAAATGGACTTTGCTGAGGGATGACACAGAAAAAACAAAACACAACAAAACAGCCAATTTGGCTAAATAAAGGTACTTAAGAAAACAGAAAAGGAAAAATGTTGAGGTGTTTGTTTGTCTCTCTCTCTCTTCTTTTCTCTCTCTTATATGTAACCACGTGGTTTGTTTGTTAAGATTTGTGCCTTCCCTAATTTAACTGAAATTTATGGCAGGAAGGACTTGTGTGTGTGTCCTGTCATCCTCTTTGTCCATGTTTTTGTGTCTGTGTACGTCTTTGTCTTGTCTTGTGCGCACTCGAGGTAATTGCAACTGTAAAATATCTCTGTTTCCTAGAGATATGAATTTCAAATTGTTAGAAAAATTAAAAGCACTGAAAAGAAAGGAAAATGTCTTTGCCCAGTTAGGACTGGCCAACCTGGTCTGGGACAAGGAACAGAGTTCAATTTTCCTATTCCTCTCTGTGTTTCTAAGAAAAGCCAAAATTTAAGGGACAATGTTTTAAGTTAATTTACAGGAAAATTCCATT
Source organism: Diadophis punctatus similis (assembly GCA_023053685.1). NCBI lineage: Eukaryota > Metazoa > Chordata > Lepidosauria > Squamata > Dipsadidae > Diadophis > Diadophis punctatus. The sequence continues at coordinate 1,372,970 of JALIGW010000085.1, forward strand.
CTCACATTTACTGTATGTACATGCAAACAGTTTTAATATTGCTCTTCTGTGATGTTTAATGGATGCCAATTCTCTGCTAAGATGGAAATGTCTGTTCATTTTTTTCCCCGGTGATGTCTCCATTTTGTTATAATTGATTTAACTGCGATACTGATGTGTTGTTTGTTTTCCTCAAACCCTGCCTACAAGCTATCTACCCCCCCCCCAAATCTCTAATCCTTTTACAATGCATCTCGTGGTAGAATTACCAGCAAAAGGGGGAAGGGACCCTGTTCTTATGTCTTTCAGCCCTGCACACATGATCCTGAAGCCTATGGAAGCAGACCAAATGGGCTCAGAAACTGCCTCCAGTAAAGACATTCCATCCATTTGAGCCAGAATTGGGTTTGAATCTAGTCCTCTAGTCATCACAGCAACCAGAGTGGAGCAGATCTTTCCAAGCCTGACTGACCAGCCTTACCACCAAAACCTAAGGCCACCCAGCAGACATGAATGAAAGGACCCTGAGATGGACAAATAAAGACCAAACATCTATTTTCAATCCTCAGAAGACAGCTGAAAAGACTAGGGGGGAGGGGGGAACTTCATTGTAAAGTTTTCTTTCTTTGCTTCAGTCACAGAAATTCATTGTAAAGTTTTTCTTTCTTTCTTTGCTTCAGTCACAGAAATTCATTGTAAAATTTTTCTTTCTTTCTTTGCTTCATTCACAGAAATTCATTGTAAAGTTTTTTCTTTGTTTTCTTTCTTTCCTTGCTTCATTCACTGAAATTCATTGTAACGTTTCTCTTTCTTGTCTCATCTATATTGTAATCAGTTTAATGTACTCATGTAAGAATTGTATTGGGAGTGGTTGCCACAGTGAGTTCTGTACACTTTAGATTTCTGTCTAGTGGGAGGTAAATTTGTAGCTGCATACACAAACACACAGAGACACGCCATTCAGAATTAGACTGAGGTTATCCCTTTTTCACCTACCTCCACCCAAAGCTGCTTTTAGCTTGCTGGTTTTTTGTTGTTGTTGTTGTTTTGACTCCTGCTTTGTGGCATTAAAGCCCAGGCAGTCATATCTCCCTGTTAATTCCATGGGGGAAGGGGGCAGGTCCCCTCAGGCAATTTCCCCACTTGAAGAGCTAGCAGAAAGGATCTTCGAAAACCCAAGGCCTGACTGCTGCCCAGTAAAGCAGGGTATTTTGCACTGGTGGTCTCAGGAGTAAGAGTCCCAGGGCTCATTCAAAAAAAAAAAAAAAAAAGGAAAAGCCTAGATTGCACACTGGCTAACTTCAATTTGGACTCACAAATCCTAGATGCACTAAAGTAAGAGCTAGGGCAGATTCAAGAACCATCCCTTGGAAATGGGCAGCCTGTGATTTCAAGGTAATCCATGGCTGTGGGAATATTGTGGGGCCTGTGCTTGCTTGAAACCTGTCTGGGAGCTCATCGAAAGTGTTATCAAACATCTGAACATAATTGGCATGGAAAATTGGATACTGTAAATTTATTTCCAGAACTTTTGCCCTGGCCATTGACCATCATGATTGAAAGCTCTCCTTTTGGGAGCCACTGAAGGAATCCTGCTGCTGCCTCTTTCAACTGCCTCTTTCAACGTCTTCCCCTCTGCATCAGAGAAAATGGAAAGCACCCATAAAATCTCCTTGACCTGATCAATTTGAAGTTTGTGTCAAAACATGTGTTGCACTCACATGTTTTGAAAAAAAAATGAGGGATTGTAGGAAGTAAGCACCCACCCCTCTCCTAGGAAATGAGATATCCTAGGAGATATTAAAAGGTAGGAAATATTCTGTGGAACACATCTGGAAACATGCTTTTAAACAAACAAAAGACTCCTCTTGGAAACCCCCAACCCAGCTCACATATTCCTCTCACCTGGACTGGAAGTCTTTTTGCATGATAAAACTACAATAGGATTTGCCCAAGGCCCTTTTATTCAGCCAAAGCTGGATTAGACAAAAGCCAAGAGCCACCCCAGCATGCCCCTGGGGGGTCTGAGAGCCAATGGGATACATTTCTATACAGGAAAAGGAAATCTAAGAGGTGGGACCCAACTTAGACTATAAAAACCAGGAACTCAGCATTCCTCTTCCTCTTTTTTCTCTTCACCACACCTGGAACCATGTAAGCTACCTTTTCTGTACAGGGGCTCAAGCCATGTGCTCCTGTCCACCATTAAACCTTCCTTCCAAGCAACCTTCATGAATCCAGTGTCTTTTTCCCCACTTGGAACTGAACCTAAAAGGATATTTTCTTATAACAGTAATATTCTAGCGTATCAAGTATTATTCTCATATTGTTCCTAATTTGTCTTTTTGGCAAAAAGCCATTTTGATCCACATGTATAAATTCTTCTAAAAACCTTTTCAGTCTTTCAGCTATTATTGACATAAATATTTTATAATCTCTATTCAACAACGAGATAGACCTATAGTTTTTTATTAAAGTTAAATCAGTATTTTCTTTCGGAATTAATGTAATGTTTGCTTCTACCCATGATAGTGGGATCTTTGCATCATTTAACACTGCATTATATATCTCAAGCAACACTTGTCCAAACATGTCTTGTAGTTCTTTATGCATTTCTACTGGCAGCCCATCTGGGCCTGGTGTTTTGTTGTTATTTTGTTTTTTTATTGCCTCAATCAATTCTGGCATCTTTATTTCTTCATTTAACATATTTTTTGTTTCTTCTGAAATTTTAGGCAGCAAGGCTTTCCTTAAACACTTTATTGCTGTTTCTTCTCTTTATAATTATTTGCCATATATGATATAGCGACTCCCCTCATGTATGCCTTCGCTGTGTCCCATAGATTTTGTAGGGATAATAATAATAATAATAATAATAATAATAATAATAATAATAATAATAATAATAATAATAATAATAATAATAATAATAATAATAATAATAATAATAATAATAATAATAATAATAACAGAGTTGGAAGGGACCTTGGAGGTCTTCTAGTCCAACCCCCTGCTTATGCAGGAAACCCTACACTACTTCAGACAGATGGTTATCCAACATCTTCTTAAAAATGTCTAGTGTTGGAGCATTCACAACTTCTGGAGGTAAGCTGTTCCACTGATTAATTGTTCTAACTGTCAGGAAATTTCTCCTTAGTTCTAAGTTGCTTCTCTCCTTGATTAGTTTCCACCCATTGCTTCTTGTTCTACCCCCGGGTGCCTTGGAGAAAAGTTTGACTCCCTCTTCTTTGTGGCGACCCTTGAGATATTGGAACACTGCTATCATGTCACCCCTGGTCCTTCTTTTCATTAAACTAGACATACCCAGTTCCTGCAACCGTTCTTCATATGTTTTAGCCTCCAGTCCCCTAATCATTTTTGTTGCTCTTCTCTGCACTCTTTCTAGAGTCTCAACATCCTTTTTACATCGTGGCGACCAAAACTGAACGCAGTATTCCAAGTGTGGCCTTACTAAGGCATTATAAAGTGGTATTAACACTTCGCGTGATCTTGATTCTATCCCTCTGTTAATGCAGCCTAGAACTGTGTTGGCTTTTTTGGCAGCTGCTGCACACTGCTGGCTCATATTTAAATGGTTGTCCACTAGGACTCCAAGATCCCTCTCGCAGTTACTACTGTTGAGCAAGGTACCACATATACTGTACCTGTGCATTTTGTTTTTCTTGCCTAAATGTAGAAAAACATGTATCTTCTTTCTTATTTTCTTTTTTTAAAAAAACCATTTGCTTTTCCATTGTCAGCCTAAATTTTTCCTCTTTTAGGATTGACCTATTTAATGTCCATCTTCCCTTTTTTTTTGTCCTTTCCAACAAACCCTCATTGGGTTATTATCTGCCCACGTATTTATGTCAATTTCTACTTCTTTCACTTCTGCATTTAATTCCATTGACATCCATACCATGTCGAGTCTGGACCAGGATTGATGTCTATTGGAATAATATGTATATTGCTTCTTCCCCTGGTTTCTCTCTCTCCAAGTGTCCTGCAAATTTAATTCATCTACCATTTTGAAGAAAGTTTTAGGCAAAATTCTTCTAATACATTTTTTAAAATTTGTTGCTTCTATAATCTAATTCTTTATCTGTTATCGCATTAAAATCTCCTAACATACAGAGATTGTCGCTGTCAGGGTTCCAAATAGCATCCAAAACTAAATCAGAGTCCGAGGCAAAGTATTCCTCAAAGTTCCAATTTATTAGCAGAGCCATGTTGGCACATCTGGGAGAAACCCGAATCTGAAGTCCCCGGGGTTTCTCCACCCAGTTGAAAGTTCAAGCCCTTGTCCCCACACCCCCAAGTCCATCATGTTGACCAATCTTCAACTGCCAACCTGGCAAGAATCCACCCATCTCCTTCCGTGCAGATGAAGGAGTGCGAAGACAAAGGATGACCTTGACTATCTAGAAAGAATTTGTTATGGCTACATACAGACAGCCCTCATGCAATTCCCCCTCCCAAATTCCCACAGTAAAGAATGCACATTAAAATACTATAAAGTGTGGGGGGACTTCCGGGGCGGGCGCTATGGTGGAGCGGAGCGAAGAAAGCTAGCTGCGAACTTCGCCCGACTTTTCGTGGTTCTGGAAGCCGAAAGCGGCATGTGATTCTTTGGAGGAGATCGCTGAAAGAAGGGGGACACTGAACGGCAGCGGGGGATGGTGCTATCTCCCGTTGAAATAGGTGGAAACCCCGATAACAGACACGAAAGAGATCGGCGGTTGAAGACGATCCAGAGACATGGCGTTTCGATCTTGATGTAGAGGAAGAAAAGCAAGAGTGAAACGGTAAACGCTTGACAAAAACTTTCCTACCAAGCCTAAAAAGTGCTGAAACCTGTTGAAATCGGAGACGGAATAGCGAAGGTGGAAAAGTGATAGTCTCCTGAGAGGAACGAGCGGCACAAGAGCGGTAAGGAGTTACAAGAGAGGATATTACAAAAAAAGAAAAAAGGATTGGAGAAAGACTAAGTACAAAACTGTTGCCAGATTTAGGATTGGAGCTTTTTGGAGTCTGAACAACAAGGGAAACGCAAAATCAGCGGGAAATATTGACTCTGTTACTTTCATGGAAGCAAGCAAATAAGAAAGAGACTGTAACAGTGACATAGAACTCTTTCTGACAGCGACATCTTGGAGGAGTCGAAGGAGATACTATCTAACAATTACTGTCGGAGATCAACATTAAGTTTGGAATACACATTTGAAACTGTTAAATCAGAAACTGTTGTGAACTTGGAGAGGTTGCTGCTTAATATTTGATTTGTTACAGAAGGAGCAGTATAACAGAGATAGATAAAAGGAATATAACAAAAAAAAAAGACAGTGACTGTGCAGTTCCTGAAACAGAAGACATCTTGGAACCTTAAAGGAGGACACTTTGATTGCTTCTCTTGGTTAAAAAAAAAACCTTTGGGACTGAATATAGAAAGTTGATTTATACTTAATACTTAAATATTTGATACTTAATACTTAATACTTAGTTGAATAACAAAAAATAATAACAATAACAATAGAGCTATTTTCAATTGGTTTAAAAGAAATATTGGTGTATTTATAAAAGGTTAAATCTAATATATAGTGATAAGTAACTGTATAAATAGATATATAGATTGATTGATTGATTGATATATTGCTATATTATTATATTGATAACGATAGAAATTGAGTGCTTATATATATCCAGAAAATTGAAATTAAGAATTAAGAATTAAAAAGTACAAATAGTATAACGTACAAAATTTTGATAATAGTGGATTTAGAATATTGTTATTGATTGCTTGGTGAAGAAGGGGGAAAAAAGGGGAAACATACGAAGAGGTTATATGAAAGTGTGGAACAATTTCTTTAAAAACTATAACTTTTTTACAAAAGTACAAATGTCCTCAACCACGGTGACAAAAACTGTAAAGAAAGCAGCTTCGGCCGCACCATCACCAGCAGGACAAAGACTATTAACAGAAATGACAACAATAGAGAAACAGGGACAAGCACCTTCCTTACAATCCATGCAGGCCTCACTCGATAGAATTCAGGAGTTTATGTTTGCATCACAGGGAAAAATGACAAAAACGCAAGAAACAATAGAAAACAACCATGAGGAAATGAAAGGGAATTTTGAGGTAGTCAAGGGAGATATTAAGAAATTAGATAGTAGAATGAAAAACATACAAGAAATAGTAGCCAACCATGAACAACAAATAAAAATAATAGTGGAAAAAACAGAGAAGGCAGAAAAAAGACAGGATGCAACAGAAGAAAGACTGAGGATGATAAACAGAGAGTTAGAGGGGGCAATCTCACAGCTGGAATTCGAGAAAGCAAGCTATTACTTAAGATTCCAAAATGTATTAGAAGAAAAGGAAGAGGATACCCGAAGTCTAATGTCAGAAATTTTGGCAGAAGTCCTCCAAGTAGATAAGGAAGAAATAAAAACTAACATTGATGAGATATACAGAGTTCAGAACAACTATATAAGGAAACATAAGCTATCCAGAGAAATTCATGTTAAATTCACAAAAAAACACATAAGAGACAAGATTTACAAAATTACAAGAACAGGGCAAATAAACTATAAAGGAAAGGATATCATAGTTCTGAAACAGATACCAAAAAGAATAAGAGACAAAAGAAGGGATTTTCAATATCTCTCAGTAAAATTAATAAGAAAAGGAGTGCCATTTAGATGGCTAGTGCCAGAAGGACTTCTGGTTACATGGAAAGATAAAAAAATAAGAATAGACACATTTGAGAAAGCAGACCACTTCATTGAGCAATACCTAGAATTAGAAGGAGAGAGCAGCACAGAGCTAGAAACACAAAGTCAAGAGGAACAAAGTACAGAAGAAAGAGAGAAGTTGGAGAAAGTATATAGCAAGACCCAAATAGAAACACGAAGCGTAAGAACAGCCAAGGCAGCAGCAAAATAATAAAATGGAAAATGTAGTTAAAATCCTATCAGTTAACATAAATGGAATTAATTCGCCGATTAAAAGAAGACAAACTTTCAATAAACTACAAAAACAAAATTTAGATATAATCTGTCTACAAGAGGTACATGTTAAAAAAGAACATGCTAAATTATTAGAAGCACAAAAACTAGGGAAACTGTTTACATCACTGGATGATTCAAAAAAGAGAGGAATTGCAGTATATGTTAAGGATTGGTTGCAACCAAAACAAGTATTCCAGGACAATGAAGGCAGAGTATTGATGATAGAAACTTTAATAAACCAAAAAAAAATGTTACTCATAATAATCTATGCACCTAACAGTAAACAAAAAGAATACTTTAAAGAACTGCATGAACAAATAGTCAAACTAGAAAAAGAAAGCATATGTATAGTGGGAGATTTTAATGCTGTATCAGATAATAAACTTGATTATAAATCAGCAAATAAAAAATACCATGAAAGAAAGACATTACCACGTGAATTTTTTGATTTGGCCAGGGAATTTAATCTCAGAGATGCATGGAGAGAAAACCATCCATATGAAAATCAATATACATATTATTCCACCCCACAAAACTCCTGGTCGAGAATAGATATGGTTTGGGCCGACATAGAAATACTGAATAAAATGCAAAAAATTGAAATAAAACCAAATATATGGGCGGATCATAATTCTATAGTTTTCACAATAAAAGAGAGGAAAAGGACAAATAAGAGATGGTTTATGAACCAGGCTATATTAAAAGAAAAGAACTATATCAATTACATGGAAAAAGAGTTAGCCTTTTTTATGAAGGAAAACTGGAATAATGACACTATGATTCAGAACCTATGGGATACAGCAAAAGCATACATAAGAGGATTAACTACAACATACACCATAAGGAGAAATAAAAACCAAAACAAACAAATTAATGAGTTGCAAAAGAAAATGGGAGAATTAGAGTATAGACAACAAATGAAACCACTAAATGAAAGAATTAGAGAAGAAAAGGCTTTAATTAAACATAGAATTAACTTATTGACACAAGAGGAGGTGGCACAGAAAATCAAAACAGCAAAACAAAACTATTTTGAAAATGCTAATAAGCCAGGTAGGTGGTTAGCCTATAAACTACAAAAAGAAAGGGAAGAAAGACACATACAACAACTAGAAGACGAGAATGGTGAAGTAAAGACAATGATAGAGGATAAAAAAGATATAATACTTAAATATTTTAGGGAACTATATAATAAAGAGGAAATAAGGGAAGAGGACATACAAACCTACCTGCAACAAACAAAAGATACACCAATAACAGAATTAGATAAAGACATACTAGATGAAGAAATAACACCCCTGGAACTAGAAAAAGCCATAAAAAAAACAAAAAAATAATAAAACACCCGGACCGGATGGCATACCAGCGGAATATTATAAAGAACTACAGAACTCCATTAAACAACTATTGCTAGTAACATATAATGAAGTCCTAAACAAAGGGGAAATTCCTAAAACCTGGGCAGAATCAACAATATCACTAATTCCAAAAGATAAAACAGAAAAGCAGAAGATACAAAACTTCAGGCCAATCTCGCTGCTGAATGTGGACTATAAGATCTTTATGACCATAATGGCAGAAAGACTAAAAAACGTAATCAATAAAAACATACATCCCGACCAAAATGGTTTCCTCCCAAATAGAAATATCAGAAATAACACGAGAACAATTATGGATATATTAGAATATTATGAGGCAAATCCTGGAAAACCTGTAGCTCTCATGTTCCTCGACGCCCAAAAAGCATTTGACAATTTAAATTGGGATTTTCTCATAAAAAAATTAGAGATCACAAATTTTGGCCCCAAATATATTAGGATGATTAGAGCCATATATTCAAAACAAACAGCTAAAATAATTATAAATCAAGATACAACAGATAAATTTGATATTCAAAAAGGAGTACGACAGGGATGCCCACTGTCCCCCTTGCTATTTATATTTACATTAGAAACGCTGCTACAACAAATCAGGCAAAATCCAAGTATCGAAGGACTTAAAATAAGAGGACAAGAGTATAAACTCCAAGCCTTTGCAGATGATATGGTCTTCAATATGGAAAACCCGATAGAAGTGGGACCAAAATTAGTAGAAGAAATAAACAAATTTGGGAAAGTAGCAGGCCTAAAAATCAATAAAAATAAAACCAAAATAATAACAAAAAACTTGCCAAATAAACAAATTCAAGAATTGGAAGAGAAATTGGGTATTCAAGCTGTTAAAAAAATTAAATACTTAGGAATAATATTAACGGCTAAATGTACAACAATTAAGAACGATAATTACATAGAATTGAATAAACAAATAGAAAAAGATTTGGAAAAATGGACAAAACTACCTATCTCACTAATAGGGAGGATATCGACGATTAAAATGTCAGTGCTACCAAAATTACTATATTTGTTCCAAACGATACCAATTAAATTAGACAGAAAATATTTTGATAACCTAAACAAAATGATATCTAAATTTATTTGGGCAGGAAAAAAGGCAAGAATTAAATTAAAATACTTACAGCAAAATAAAGAGCAAGGGGGCTTCGGACTCCCAGAATGGGAAACTTATTACCAAGCAGCAGCATTACAGTGGGTAACAGACTGGATTAAAATTAACAATAAAAGAATATTAACTCTCGAGGGACATGATCTACAGGTAGGATGGCATGGCTTTATATGGGATGGAAAACACAAAACACACTCCTATTTCCAAAAACACAAAATTAGAGAGTCATTATACAATGTATGGAACAAAATAAAGCACCAACAATACAAAGAAATTCCGATATGGTTTTCAACTATGGAGGCGATTACCTATCCTACCACAACAGACATACATAAAATGGTTAAGTACGAAGAAATATTGGACGAACAAGGAAATCTAAAAGAAATCCAAACTTTAAGAGAACAAGGAATTGGAATAGACTGGTGGCCATATTATCAAATTAAAACTAGATTACAAGAAGACAAGAAAAAATTTGGAATAGCAAAAAAGAAATCAGAATTGGACAAAATTTTATTGGGACCAGAAAAAAAGATAACAAAAATCTATAAATTTCTAATAAATTGTAAGATGAAAAAAGAAACGATAAAGGGAAACATGACCAGTTGGATTAAAAACTTCGGACATGAAGTAAATTTGGAGCAATGGGAAGAAATTTGGATCAAAAATCTGAAAATAACTAAATCAACATCATATAAGGAAAATACCTATAAAATGTATTATAGATGGCACCTTCCACCAGCGAGATTGGCCAGAATGTATCCAAACATGAACCCCAAATGTTGGAAGTGCCCACACAAAAATGGAACGTATTACCACATGTGGTGGACCTGCCCTAAAATTAAGAACTTCTGGCAAACAATCCATGTCTGGCTTCAAGAAATAACCAATTTAAAAATAAATATTACACCGGAAATCTTCTTGTTAGGGATGTTGGAGCAAAATATAGAAAAAAAACACTGGTATATTATAACCCATGTACTAACAGCGGCAAGAATAGCACTAGCGCAATACTGGAAACAAGGTGATGTACCAGCAGAAAATATAATAATTAAAAAAATCTTAGAATGCGCAGAATTGGACAAATTAACACTAGAACTGAATCAGAAAAAAAACTCAGAATTCTTTGAAACTTGGAACCTCTTTTATAATTGGCTAGAAAAGAGAAATGAAAAAAAGAAACAGAAATGTTTAGACTGATAGATAATTTATAATGGATAATCTACTAATCAATAGAACAATAGATAAGTACAATTATTATAAATATATATATGTATTTATTAATCTATAATTAATTTATAATTAGATAAAAATAAGAAGAGAAATGTTATATATATAGATAGATACAGTCGTATAGAATTATATAAATAAAAGGACAAGGTGAAGACGTTTACCGTAAAAGTTTATATGTATATATGTACATGTAAGTACATATAATGTCGTGTTTAATGTATGTATGTCTTTTTTAATGTTTATATTTCAAATAAAAATTATTTTTTTAAAAAAAAAATACTATAAAGTGTGGCAGGCCAAAGACCCCAACTAAAATGGCTTCGGCCTGACAGTCGCATTCTATGTCTCGAATAATATTGTGCAGTTTGTTGTAAAACTGTTCCTGTCCCCCATTGGGGGCATAGACTTCTACTAATAGGATCCACTTTTGGTTTAATATTATTTCCACGATTAAAATCCTACCCTCTTCATCTTTGTAAATTTGTTTGGCCAGTATTGTTTCCTTAATATACAATGCTACCCCTCTCTTTTTTTGTTGTGACAGTGATACAAATAAGTTACCCAGTTTGGGGTACTCCAATACCTGTTCATGTTGTTCTTTTATGTGCACTTCTTGTAGCGCTAATATATCCAGATTGTAGCTTTGCAGTTTATGAAATGTCTTTCTCCTTTTCGCGGGAGAATTTAGTCCATTAATGTTCAATGATAAAATCTTACTTTCCTCTTGCCTTCCTATGTTCATATCTTATATCTAGATCTTGTCGTTCTTGTTATCCTGGTCTCTCTTGGTTCTTTAGGCCTTCCCCCGTTATTCTCAGGTTTCTCCCCTTATTCTTTTTCCCTCTTTCTAAGACGTAGTTCCCTTTCTTCCACAACAGGTATTCTTTGATCTCTTTCTTCTACTAATTCCCTCTCTTCTGGTTCTTCCTCGCTCCCAAAATGTTGATTATAAAACTCTTTATCCAAAGAGTCCACTCTATACCTCTTTTCTCGCCAGGTAACCATTATGCCTTCCGGTGTCAGCCATCTGAAGTTCACGTTATATTTCGTCAACATTGATGTTAAGAACTGGTATGGTCGTCTCAGCTCCCTAACTCTTCTTGGGACCTGCTTTAGAACTGTCAGTTGTTTCCCTCTGTATTCTGTTGGGTCATCCCTTGTCCTGTGCAGTACTTCATCCTGAATCGATTTCTTCACGAACTTAACGTGTACTTCTTTTGGTAGATTGTGTCTCCTCGCATAATTTGTGTGCATTCTATAGGTCTCATCTATTTCTGTTAGCATTTCCTCCTTTTCTATTCCAAGTGCTTTCGCTATTAGTTCTGCCATAATATCTGGCAAGTCTTCTCCTTTCTCCTCCCTAATATTCTGGAAGCGTATGTAATATGGCGCTTTTTCTGATTCAAGAAAGATAACTGTAGCCTCTAATTCCTTATTCGCCTGAATTAAATTCTCATTCATTTCATCTACTCTTTTTTCTTCTCTCTCCATCCTTTCCTCCATCAGCTGCAGTTTCTGTTCATTTTTAGTAATTTGCTGTTGGAAAAATTCAAATTTATCATCCATCTTTTGCATTTTTTCTTTAAGTTCTCCGGTATCATTTCTTACTTCTCCTATCTGTTTTTTTAATTCATAGTGATTTTTAGTCATAGCTTCTTGCATTGACTGCAACATGGCCTGCAGATCTTTAAAAGAGTTGGACCTCTCCCTTTGGACCATGTCTTCTATCGATCTCTGTGTTGACGGACTAGATGTAGCCAATGGTATCTGAACAATTTGCTTCCTCCCTATCCCTACTTTAGTTAAATTCATAGTACTTGTCATCTTTAGAAATTTTTCTGCAAAGTTGGACTCCAACCAACACTTCCAGCACTTTTTCACACCAATAGCACCCTCCACTGCTCGTTACTTGAGTTATTAATATTAATTGTTAGATATCAGACTTATTCTATTTGTCTAAACCTAACTGTATATAACTTGTTGGTCTAGTACCATATATACTGTTATCAATACACATAAAAATAATACCGCTAAACTTAGTAAATACAATCCTGGTAATGCTTGTAATGTTTACAATAGTCACAATAGTCACAGTGGTATATAAAAAATAATTCTAATAATAGCAGTGATGTTATTGATAACTTCTAGATTCCAATAGCTTCTAGACAATTATTAAAGTTCAGTTCAGTTCAGTAGTTTTCTAACGTTGCCTTCTGCTCAGGTCAAATGTTCAACATATGGTTCTATATATCTCAGACTGGCTAAGCCAAACCCGTGTGTTAATGACTTCAAGACACTTTCAAAAGTATGGACTTCAGCTTTAATCACGCTACAGGTAAGAGCTCAGACCATGCCGAACCAATTCAGGTCAAAGTCAGCGCTGAGAGCATCTGCCTCTCAGCGCTATTTATGCAAATCCTCATCATTCCCCCCCACCAAACCACCATCCGGCGTTGCAAGCCCTCCCCCCCAGCTGGTCATTAGCCGCACATGGCTTAGATTGTCTCTTTCCAGTTGCAACTTCACTTTGCTCAGGTTTCTCTGTGTCTCATTTAACATGATGTTATTCACCAGTGTCAGGCTTTGAACTGCTGAGAATAGTTTGTTGTGTTGGCAACCGTCGATCCCCAGTCTCAGTGTCTTTCCCTCCCACCAAGGTGCATATGTCGAGCCTTGGCACGACAATATATTCGTGCCACCAACGTATCTTATATTGCTATTTATGACTTCTATTTGTCCACCAACACAGATTTGTAAACTTATCACTTCACCAACGTTCCTAAATCTACCATTCAACAGGCACAAATAGTGTCCCTTTAAAAGACTTTCTTTCTTCAGATTTTCCAACTTACATGTATATACCTTCCTTGGCCAGTAGATGTCTCCCTAGAGCCTTAGTGCCTTGTCTCAATTCTAACACAGAAAGTGCCTTGTCAGTTTCCAAAGGAAAGGAGGACAGCCATTTGTCCGATCTTCTCCAGTTTCCACGCTATTTAGTTTTTCCATTAACAGCCCGCAAAGGTCTCCAGCTCCAAATCCACCCTTTCTAATTAGCTTCCGCTGTCTCTCTCCTTCTATCCTCTGTCTGTATAGGTCTTAGGATCTTAATGAAGCTCCACAATCTCCTTCGCCGTTTCTTCCATGGGGGGGTGGATTCCACCCCTCCTTCTATTAGGAGTCCTTTCTTCTCTTAAGCCAGCCAGGGATTTCAATCCACTTTCCTCCCGTTCCGCTCGCTCTTTAGAAGCCAGAGCTCTTTTCCACCAATTCCAGTTCACCAATGTACCGCTTTTCACACTGCTATCTTTGTCCAGCTGTCAGCTCTACGAGTCGGCCATTGCAGGCCATCTTCTTCCCCGTCTGCTCTCGTCGAAAATTCCACCGCCTTCCGGTCCAGACCGCTGCCCGAACTCAGTCAATCGGCTACCTTCCTCGCAAGTCACCCCTCTAGGGCGGCTTTGGCTTCAAAGAAGCCTGCAAAATGGCTGGAAATCAGTTGTGTTTCACAGAGCGCCCATTCACACAACTTTCCGAGCTGACAGCTGGCTCCGCCCCTTTAGCAATTTTGTTTTATTCACACACAAAATATGAGATCCAGCTTCCACTGGCCCATTCCAAAACCTCCAGCATGAAAGGCATTTGGGGGTAGATAGATGCAAACACCCCATGAGGTGAAGCTATCACAAGGCAAAGCAAAGGAACAGTGGTGGAATGAAAACAAGGACAGACAGTGTTTACCTATATTCCTTTTCTTTCTACTTTCCCTTCTTCCATTGCATCCATTAAATAACTTTGCTCAGAGAGCTGACCTTACAAAGAACAGTTAAACTTAGTAAAAACCTTAAATCTCTGATTCAAAGTCAACTCTTGGTAATTCAACAGATGCATCTAATTCCTTTCCCAGCAATGTTGTAATATGGGAGTAATTTGCCTTTGTATTTTCCAGGATTCCCCCCCCCCCATTTCCTACTCTAGGCTACAATTTTGTTATTACTGATCTTAGACGCAGACCCAAATAAAATTAGCTGAAGGCTGCAGGTTTCCTCTGCCTTATCAATATTGAGTTTTCACACTAATTTTTAATTTGAATGTTGTATGTTTTGGAATAGGAATGCCACTTGAATTTACATGCAAGGAAAATAGAAAAAAGGTGTAAAATATGTGGTCCTTCAAGTATTACTGGGATACCCTTCAGCCAACATGGCCAATTGTGAGGTGATTTTAACCTAATTGTTAGGACTCTGTCCAATCAGTTGGGTTGGCAATATATAAACCAACAATGTATGTTTGTAGGTTTAACTGTGTTGATGTATGTGTCACGGTTCCAAATAGTACTCAAGCAGAAATCAGAGTCCAAGGCAATCAGTTCACCAAAATTCCAATTTAATGCGGAGACCATGTTGGCAAGCACATGGAGAAACCCAAATCTAACTTTCCTCCCAAGTTAGCAATAGCAATAGCAATAACACTTAGACTTATATACCGCTTCATAGTGCTTTACAGCCCTCTCTAAGCGGTTTACAGAGTTCAGCATATTGCCCCCAACAATCTGGGTCCTCATTTTACTGACCTCAGAAGGATGGAAGGCTGAGTCAACCTTGAGCCGGTGAGATTTGAACAGCTGAACTGCAGCTAGCAGTCAGCTGAAGTAGCCTGCAGTGCTGCACTCTAACCACTGCGCCACCTCGGTTCCCACCCGGTAGGAAGTTGGCACCCCTTTTCCCCCACCCCCCAACTGGGTCACGTTGGCCACTGATCTTCTGCCAGCGTGGCAATCTCTCCTCCCAGCTTCCGGCAGGTGTTGGACAAAGGATGACCTTGGAGAACTAACCAAGAATGTGTTATCTCTAACGTTTCTCCCTCACAGTATTCCCCCTCCCCATTCCATAGTCTTCTGTGTAGAAACGTGGCAAACGATGCTTTGTCAGACTGTCTCTCCTCACGCGAAAAGCATGTCCTACCAATATACAAAAGAGAGTGAAAGTGAGAGCACAGGGGATTAAGTCAATGATCTTAACCACCCCTCCCTCCCCCAGGGGGCTCCTTTGGCTTATCTGGATATTTTGTCAGGCAGTGATTTTATATTGCCTGTTATATGTATATGCAGGGAGAAGCATCCCTATCTAATATAATGGTTTATTCCTAAGCACGTGATTGATATGTTCTTGTACGCATGTCCACATTCTTTTCTTCGTCCATTTTCCTTCTGCTCCTAGCTTCTATCGAAGCAAGACCTATTTTTAATATCAGAAATGTAGACTAATGAGGATTTATTTGTTTTGTACCGAAATAAATATTTTTACTTAGACTTTTAAACTGCGGTTTCTTTTCTAATGCCTGATGTCCGGGAAAAGATCCTTTCTCCTTTGTGAGATAAAAATCGCCTCCCGTCATATTTGTTATGGAAATCTCTGACTAATCTGTCTGCATTCACTTTCCAACTTTTGATCCAAGTTCATTCAGCCAAAGAGTACCCTTTCCAGTGAATAAGGTACTGTAATTGGCCTCTAAAGAGCCTGGAGTGTAGGATTTTTTTCACTTCATAGTGTCTTTCCCCCTGTATTACTACTGGGGGTGGTGGTGGAGGAAGGGTTGGTGGCCTAATGCTTGATCGTGTCACTGGCTTAAGTAAGCTACTATGAAATACTGGGTGTATTTTCCCCAATATTCTTGGCAGAGCAAGCTGTACTGTCACAGGATTAATTATCTTTACTATTGGGAAAGGTCCTAGGAATTTTGGACCCAGCTTTTTATTGGGTATTCTTAAGCGGATGTATTTTGTTGATAAGTAGACCTTATCCCCCACCCGGAAAGGGGGCTGAATGGCTCAATGCTTGTCCGCTTGTTTTTTATAGGTCTCTGCAGCTTCATTTTGTATTTTTGTATTTTCCCATCCTTTCTTTAGTGCTTCCATCCATTCCGTTAGGGACATGGATGTGGGTGCTTCTGTGGGCAGTTCTGGCATTGGGACAAACTCCTGTCCGCTGGTGATCTGGAAAGGTGTCAATCCGGTGCTGCTGTGTACTGCGTTGTTGTACGCTACTTCCGCAAATGGCAGCAGCTCCACCCAGTCGGCTTGTTGGTAGTCCACATAACAGCGAAGATACTGTTCCACCATCGAATTGGCTTTTTCTACGGTCCCATTAGTCTGAGGGTGGAATCCTGAGCTAAGCCCTTGAGTGGATCCAATGGTGCGCAGGAATTCCCTCCAGAACTTGGCAGTGAATTGTACGCCTCTGTCGGAGATGATCCTCTTTGGCACTTCGTGCAAGCAGTAAATGTGCTTGAGGAAGAGTTTTGCTAAGTGTCTGGCTGACGGCAATCCGGAACAGGCGACAAAGTGTGCTTCTTTGGAGAATAAGTCAATGACCGTCCAGATCACTGTATTTCCCTTGCTCACTGGGAGTTCCGCAATGAAGTCCATCCCTATTTCTTCCCAGGGCTTGCTTGGGTTGGCTACCTGCTGCAGGAGTCCAGGTGGTTTTCCTGGTCGGTGCTTCCTTGTGGCGCAGGTGGCACAGCTCTTTACATAGTCCTCCACCTCCGATTTCATTTTTGGCCACCAAAACTGCCATCTCATCAGGTGGAGGGTCTTCAAGAATCCGAAGTGTCCTCTCAGCTTAGAGTCGTGGCTTCGTTGGAGCACTTGCAGGCTGAGGCTGGCAGGCACGTAAAGTTTGGACCCCTTCCAAGCCAGTCCATCTCTCATGGTCAATATTTCCTTGTTATCATTTAGCCAGGGATCGTCGAGCAAGGCTGCTTTAAATTTGTCCATCCACTCCTCATGGCTCCGGGCACTCGACCGTCGGGATTGGCCTCTGGTGAGGACAGGAGCTGCAAGTTCCCCCTCTGAGGGGGGAAGGTCTACCGTTCCTGTCAGCGAGGAGGGGATGACCGAATGGAATTCCTCCTCTCTCTGGCTGTCATATTGCGGTTTTCTGGACAATGCGTCCGCCAGCAAGTTTTTCCCCCCTGTGATGTGTTTTAGTTCGAACTTGAATCGTCTAAAGTATTGTGCCCACTGCACTTGTTTGGGTGACAGCTTTCTCGGGGTCTTTAGGGCCTCTAAGTTTTTATGGTCAGTCCACACCTCGACAGGTATTTTATCCCCTTCGAGGAATTGTCTCCAAGTCAGCAGCGCCCAATGAACGGCATAGGCTTCTTTTTCCCAAATGGCCCATCTCCTCTCTGTAGCAGTGAGCTTCTTTGAAACGTAAGCGCATGGCAGGAGATGGTCTTTCTCATCTTTCTGCAGCAACACTGCCGCCACAGCTACATCACTCGCATCCGCCTGAATGATGAATTGTCGTTCTGGATCAGGATGCTGTAGAATTGGCTCCTGGGCGAAAGGCGCTTCAATTTCTCGAAGGCTTTTTGGCAGCCCATCGTCCAGTTCAGTGGCTGACTAGGCTTTGGCTTGGTGGGTGTCGGCCCCGTCTTGGGCAGTTCTGTTAACGGCAGGGCTACTTCCGCAAATGCCGGGATGAACTGCCTATAGAAGTTCGCGAAGCCCAGGAAGCTCTGCAGCTGTTTGCGGGTGCGTGGGGGCTGCCAATCAAGCACTGCTTTCACCTTCCCCGGATCCATCTCTATTCCATCTTTGGAGATCCGGTACCCCAAATAGTCTACTGAGGTCTTTTGGAACTCGCATTTGGAGAGCTCAGCGTATAGTTTGGCGGCTAGGAGTTTTTCTAGGACCTGTTGCACTAATTCCACATGCTCTTCCATTGTCTCACTGAAGATGAGAATGTCATCTAAATAAACGAGCAACCCCTTGTACAAGTGGGGGTGGAGCACCTCGTTAATGTACTGCATGAAGACCGCTGGGGCCCCTTGCAGGCCAAAGGGCATCGTTTTGAATTGGAAACTTCCCAGAGGGCAGTTGAAGGCGGTTTTCCATTCATCCCCCTCTCGGATTCGGATGCGATAGTACACTTCCCTTAAATCTAACTTGGTGAATATCTTGCCTTTGGACAAGTGGTTCAGCAAGTCTTTCATGAGGGGGAGGGGGGAGGTGTTCTGCACGCACACTCCGTTGATCCCCCGGAAGTCCACACACAATCTGACCCCCCCATCTTTTTTTTCTTTGAACAGTACAGGAGCGGCGACCCTTGACATCACTGGCTGGATGAAGCCCCTCTCCAAGTTGGAGTCGATGTATCTCCTCAACTCCCCCAATTCCTTAGGGGACATTGAGTACATCTTCGGTTTTGGGAGCGTGGCACCCGGCTCGAACTCTATCGCGCAGTCCGTGGGTCGGTGAGGGGGGAGCTCGTTGCATTCTTCCTCACTAAACACCCTCTCTAGGTCGAGGTACTCTCTCGGCACCCTTTGGGCCCCTGGGGGTGTGATCTCCCTCGCCGGTGCGACCAGTTGAGGTTCCGTCGCCCTCCCCCCCACGTGAACTTCTCCCACTGCTGTCAGCTCTCTAGAGGAGGTGTCGGGCCAATGTGTATATTGAGCTTCCGATATCCATCCTCCCATCTGATGGTGGGGGTCCACTTATCTAGCCATGCCAGCCCCAGGATGATGACTTCGGACATCTTGGGGGCTACTATGAATCGAATTCGTTCATGGTGCCGCCCAAACTGCAATTCTACTGCCTGAGTTAGAAGGGTGGCGGGAGCCCCCCCCCACTAATGACCCATCCATCTGCTGGAATCGAATGGGGCTGGCTAGGGGCCTAGTGCGGCTCCCCAGCTTATCTACCACTATCTTGCTGAGTAGGCACCTCGAACACCCCGTGTCGATTATGGCATCTACTCCCCCTTCCTTTCCTGTCTCGGGCACTGTGATTTTGGCTTTTATGAGAAAGGGCCGAACGGCTGCACTCACCATCGGATCGTCTTCCTCATCGACCCCCTCTTCCCATGGAGGGCCCGATTCTCCCGTTGATGGCGGCTCGCCCCGGTTCGGGTGGTTTGCTCGGCTTTCTTTTGGAAGCCGGAGGTGGCCTGGCCTTCGGAAGAGGGATGGGGGCTGGTGCTATACACTCGGTCGCGTAGTGGCCGGCTTGGCCACCCCTATAACACTTCACTCCCCTCATCTGTTCAACCTGAGGGGTCAGTGCTGGTCTAGGGGGGAACCTGCGGGCTGGTGGCCTTCTAGCGGGGTGTTCCGGCGGGGTCTCCTTCCTGACCCTGACCACATGGTCCAGAGCAATGGCGGTGGAGTACCACTCCTGGACCTGGCACGGGACCCCCCCAGATTTCACATGCTTTCTTCAGCTCTGGGTCTAGCACGTCTCGGAACGTGTGCACTAAGAGCCGCTCGGGCCAGTCCCGCACTTTTCCTGTCGCTCTTCTAAACTCCCACACCAGTTCCTTCACTGGGCGTCCCGCTTGCTTCAGCTTTTTGATCTGGGCCTCTGCATATGCCTGTTGGGCCTCATCGCGAAATCTGATCCTCATCAGCTGGACAAAGTCTTCCAGGTCGTCTAACTCAGGTGCCACTTCATCGTGGAGCTCGGCCACCCACTCTGCTGCTTCCCCATCATTCATCCCCTTGGTTATCTGATCGATCAGCTGTCTATCTGTCTGGAACAGCGCTCGGTTTTCGTCGATGTATACTAACACCCGGTGGAGGAAGTAGGCCAGTTTAGTTGGGTGCCCATCGAACGTGGCTCGGAACTGTGGGGCGGCCTCCTGGGGCCGAGTTGGGGTGCCTAGCCCTGCCATGGCCGGCGGAGCAGCGGCTTGCTGCAGGGGTCCTCCTATCTGGGCCCCTCCGTGATGCATCTGTTGGCCCAACCCATCCCCTTGGGGAGGGGCTGGTGCTGCCGGTGCTTGCATCGTAGGGCTCGGCTGTGCTGCCCCCATGTAGGGCATGGGGATCGGTTGCAGGGGATACCCCGGGGTCCACTGGCATTGCGCCCACCCTACTCCGGGAAAGAACCCCCATCCCGGGGGGGCTTGCCATGGTGGCATGGCTCTGAAGCTTGGCTGGGGGGTTGGCGCTGGTGCTCTTTCTCCTCCCATTTGCCACCACTGGGGCCTTCCAACCCCCGGTTGGTGGGTTGGCCTCGGAGAGGGGAAGCGCGACTCCCACCCGGGAGGTGGCCCAGTGGGAAGGCTTCCTAGACTCCCATCCGCAGTGGTGTGGAAAGAGGCTGCAACCCCACTTTGCTGGGAGGCTCGAGGTCCTTCCGGGAAAGAGAATACGGGTTGGGCCAGGTTCCACTTCGGAGCTTCAATTCCCAAGGGGGGGGGGGTTGTCCAACTCATGCTTAGCCGTCCAAACCGATCATGAAGGTCTGTCAGCGAGTGAGCATGTGAGCCCGGCAGGGATCCCTTGTCTTCTGAGTGCCCCGCGAGTGTGGTTCTCAGCTGCCCCCATTCAGGACCAAGGGCTACCCCGGTATACAAGGGCTGCTCCAGTCTCAAGCCCCCAATGGCTCCTAGCGGGGTCCACTCCAGCTGAGAGAGAGGCTGAGGGGCTGGTTGTTTGCTCCGTGCCCCCAACTGGGGTTCTCTCTCCGCGGCCTCCCTGGCCTCCACAAACGCCGGGGTGGGAGAGTAGAGGCTTCTAATGTATTCCTCCATCTCATCCCTTGCAGGGTCCCCGGCTGCTCTCTCCTCCTTCTCCATCTTTCCTGAGTCTTCGCACCGCCCGGCTTCGGGTCGTAACTGGGGCTCAGGACCCCAACCAGCGCCCCAAGAACAGGGGCAGCTGGGCAAAGTTTAAATGAGATTTGGGTTAATGTCATGGTTCCAAATAGTACTCAAACAGAAATCAGAGTCCAAGGCAATCAGTTCACCAAAATTCCAATTTAATGCGGATCACATGGAGAAACCCAAATCTAACTTTCCTCCCAAGTTCCCACCTGGTAGGATGTTGGCACCCCTTTTCCCCCACCCCCAATTGGGTCACGTTGGCCACTGATCTTCTGCCAGCATGGCAATCTCTCCTCCCAGCTTCCGGCAGGTATTGGACAAAGGATGACCTTGGAGAACTAACCAAGAATGTGTTATCTCTTACGTTTCTCCCTCACAGTATTCCCCCTCCCCATTCCATAGTCTTCTGTGTAGAAACGTGGCAAACGATGCTTTGTCAGTATGTAGCTTTAACTGTATGCTATTTCTGATTGGTTGATTGTGTTGCAGGTTACCATAAGAGGGAGCTAGAGATCATAGCTTATTCTCTCTGACATGTTTTTCTTTGACATTCTGTTCTCTGTTGTATCTAAGCTGTGTTTATACCTTGATATCTTTGTTTACTGTGCATAACAAAGACAACTGGTAAGAAGGCTTTGTAATTGGATATTCTTTGGACTGTTATTCTGACTATAACGTGTATGACCTGGACTGTTTATTGGATTGTGCTATTTCTTAAAGTAAACTTTAACTCAGGTTAGTGTATCTGTGTGTGGCTGAATAATTCTTCATAACTACTCTCATAAACGTTTCCATGTGCATATCCTTGTTATTCAAGGGTTACTTTGTGCATACCTTAACACTGGTTATGGGCCCAGAGAAATATTGAGAGTTAGTGTGAATATATAGTTTCATATTCAGACAGCTGATTTGTGGTTTATTATTAAACTTACGATGGCACAAGAACAGTCAACCAGCATATCCCTGATAACCCGGTTGGATGAAACAAACTATGTTTCCTGGTCTATGAAGTGCAGCCTACTTCTGCCTAAAGACGGATTATGGACTGTAGTTAATAATCCACCGGATGTAATAGCTTGGGACCCATTAAATGATAAAGATAAAAAGAAAATAGCTGACTTTAACCGAATGTCAGCCTCCGAAAGTTTTGCTTGCTTTGGCTGTCATAAGAAACGGGGGGAGGGGTTTGGGATAGGTATTTGGGCGGTTGGGAAGTTGCTGGAGATGTCCCGGTTTGTCTCTGATAGTGCTCTGGAGAGGAATACTCTCATCAGTTCTACCAGGCTTCAAAGACATGTTTATTGCCTGCTCAAGGTCAACGGCTTCGTCAGACCAGATGTGGACGGCCAGGCGGGCCGCGCACCCACATGATGCCTCGGCACATGAGGATTGGCTGGGTTGCCCACGGGGGTTATGAGGGAGGGTTTTGGGGTGCTTTATATATGTAATTTTGCACGCTTTTGTTTCAGAACTTGCTTTCCTTTTGTTGCTATCACTTCTTGTCTAGTAAAATTACTCATCTCTATAAACATGGAGTTGGGGTTTTTATTTCCTGGACTTTGAATGGAGGCACACATGACATTAAGCAAGTTCTGCTTTAATAGTCAACCCGGAGAAAACTTCTACCGAGGGGACTAAGCCAGGGGTGGGTTCCTGCCGGTACGCTCTTACCTGTTTTTTGCCGCAGAACCGAAGAAGGCGGTGGCGTTCGCGGCGCGGGGCTTCCCCTGCCCACTTTCCCCCGCCCGCCTAGACGCCACCATTTGCATTCTTTTGCCCTCTGTGCATGCGCAAAGCGTTCTGAAACAAAACAGATTGTTTCTAATTGAAACAAAATTAGAAGCACGCCTAGAATCACAACTACTATCATGCCTAGAATCACGTTTCACATCTTTGGAACAAAAAATCCTAGCACAGCAAAATGCAAACCCAGCAAACCAATTACCTAGCACCACCCAACAACCACCTCAACCACTACCTAAACCACAACCACAAGGACCTACAAACCCAACCACCGACATCTCCACTATAGTCAAAGACACCATCGAGCGCGAGCAAAAACATCCTAATGCAATCCTATTTGGACTAGAAGAAAACGACGAGCCTGACATCAACAAAGTACGCAACATCAGCAGCAGCCATCATACACAAACCATTACCCCCGACGACATCATCGAAGTCTCCAGAGATGGCCCTGAGCACATAAATAACAACGGCTCGGTGGCCCCCCGATTCTGCAGAGTGGTTTGTAAAAACGAGCCCAGCAAATAGAAATTTATCCACACTATAAACTTCATTGCCAGAAACAATACAAATCACAGCAAACTTAGATCTAGACCAGATCTATCACTATTACAACGCATCCGCTCCCGTGAACTCCATGCGGATCTCAAAAGACGGCTAGATCTAGGTGAAACAAACCTATACATAGATTACCGTGCCAACCGCATCAAAAACAAGACCCGTAATCCATCCCACAGCATCCAACCAACCATCCCCCAACAACAAAACAACATCCTCCACACCACCAACCAAGACTAGGTAAGCGCGCCCCTTACTTCCTCAATCCAATCCAATTCTAATCTCAAATGCAAACTAATCAATGCAAGAAGTGTAGTTAAGAAAATGCCTGAATTCCTACTACTACTAAACACTGACACCTTCGACATTATCTTTGTCTGCGAAACATGGCTAAACACATCCAACAGTGACCACAGCATGATAGACTTTAGCCTCAATCTACACCATTGTAAGAATCACATTAATAATGGGACACCCAAGTATAACTTTAAAAAAGCCAACTATGAACTCATAGACGCCGACCTCTCAACTCTTGACTGGCAAACTCTATTCTCTAACTGTAACACTGCCGATGACCTCTATAACATCTTCTTGCTCGAAGTCAAAAGAACTATCAGATTACACGTACCACTAATAACCACCATAACAAAGAAAAACAAACTACCCATATCAATAAGGAAGCTTCAATTAAAAAAAATCCCTCTGGCAAAAAAACAAAACAGGCTATGTAACTAACTTCAAAAACCGCTACAAAAATATATGCCACCAAATAAAGATGGAATGCTCCAACTACCACAGCAAACAAGAGGAAAACCTTCTGCGCACCAAATCTAACCGCGCCTTCTACAACTTCGTAAATAACAAACTCAAGGACTCGAGACCTCTCCCACCACTAAAAGGACCTAACAACAAAGAATGCTATGATGAAACAGTCAAAGCAAACCTCTTCAACAGATTCTTTGGCTCATTCTTTGTAAACAGCAACGGCTCATGTCCAAAATCCCCTAGTCGTACCACAAATACTCACAACAATTTAACACAAATAGACTTCACTGAATACAACGTTGAAAAAGCACTACGTGACCTAAAACCTTCTCTGTCAATCGGACCAGATGGACTATGTGCATACTTCCTAAAAAGATCTCCACAGCCATTGCTGAACCACTCCGCATAATCTTTGAAAAATCCTACAGGACCAGTTCCCTACCAAACCTATGGTCATTAGCCACGGTCATCCCCATCTTCAAAAAGGGAGATCCCAGTCTAGTAGAAAACTACCGACCAATCTCTCTATGCTGCGTCACATGCAGAGTCATGGAAACAATCATAAACCAATCCATTACCCTCCACCTAGAAACTAACAACCTACTTTCAAACAAACAATTCGGTTTCAGGAAAAAACTATCCTGCAATCTACAACTACTACACTGCAAAAACATATGGACCACAAAACTGGACCAGGGCAAAACAATAGACGCAGTTTACATAGACTTCTGTAAAGCCTTCGACTCAGTGGTTCACGATAAACTACTTCTGAAACTGAAATCCTACGGCATCTCTGGAGCCCTACATGACTGGATAACTGCGTTCCTGTCAAACAGACAACAAATGGTCAAAATAGTGAGCGCCCTATCAAATCCCGTTCCTGTTAACAGTGGTGTACCCCAAGGCAGCGTACTAGGACCCACACTCTTCATACTCTACATAAATGACCTTTGCGATCACATTACAAGCGACTGCGTTCTCTTCGCCGATGATGTAAAACTCTTCAACACCACCGACAACACTGCTATCCTCCAAAAAGACCTAGACTTTGTGTCACAATGGTCAAACATCTGGCAACTCCAAATCTCAACCAACAAATGCTCTGTCCTACACATTGGCAAAAAAAAATAAGAACATTAAATACAAGCTGAAAAGTCAAGACCTTACAGACGACCCTCACTCTGTCAAAGACCTTGGAATACTCATATCAAATGACCTAAGTGCCAAAGCCCACTGCAACAACATCGCCAAAAAGGCTTCAAGAGTTGTTAACCTAATCTTACGTAGCTTCTTCTCCGGTAATATCACACTACTAACCAGAGCTTACAAAACATTCACCAGACCAATCCTTGAATACAGCTCATCTGTCTGGAACCCACACCGCATATCGGACATAAATACATTAGAAAGTGTCCAGAGATACTTTACAAGAAGAGTCCTCCACTCCTCTACTCGCAACAGAATACCTTACGCAACCAGTGTGGTGGTCTCCCATGAGAAATGAGACACGCAGGCAGGTATCTCGGGACGGGAGCACAGAATTTTCTGTGTACCCCTCTTTTATTATAATTCAGTTCATATCCAGTTACATTCTCATGACAAAGTTAGTAAGGGGTGGGTATATACCATATATGGTCATATTGTTAGTCTACTCCTGAGTACACATCCTTTAGGTATCTTATGCATTATGTATAATGTCACGTAGGCTTTCAGGTCACGTAGGCACTGGGGTCAGGAGATTTCAGATGAGATGAGTCACATCCTGCTTTCCTGTCTTGGTTAGTGCCTAATAGTTAATGAAGTATCCATTATACAGACTGAAGTAAAGTACTTTGTTCCCAAATTAATCCCACAAACCAGACTTGAATTCCTGGGCTTAGAAAGCTTAGAACAACGTCGCCTTCGGCACGACCTAAGCATAACTCATAAAATTATCTGCTACAATGTCCTTCCTGTCAATGACTACTTCAGCTTCAACCACAACAATGCACAAGCACATAACAGATACAAACTCAAAGTGAACCGCTCCAAACTTGACTGTAGAAAATATGACTTTAGCAACAGAGTGGTAAATGCCTGGAACTCACTACCTGACTCTGTGGTTTCATCACCAAACCCCCAAAACTTTACCCTTAGACTGTCTACTGTTGACCTCACCCGATTCCTAAGAGGTCAGTAAGGGTCGTGCATAAGTGCACCAGCGTGCCTACCGTCCCTGTCCTAATGTTCCCGCTTATAAGTACCCATCTTATGTATATAAACAATGTTTTATCTATGTATATTACTAACATGTACTTGACAAATTTTTAAAAAAAGTGGGCAGGGGAAGCCCCGCGCCGCGAACGCCACTGCCTTCTTCGGTTCTGTGGCGAAAAACAGGTAAGAGCGTACCGGCAGGAACCCACCCCTAGACTAAGCAAAAGGGGGAAAAATGTCCAGCCAGGACAGCGATCAGGATTACCAGGCAGCTGGATCCCCCCCTCCCCAATCCAGACGGAGCTGGGAGCAATCGGAATGGATGTGTGAAACTTCGGCGGAAGAAAAGCCAGCCCGAGCCAATTGGTCTCTGGGCGTGGGAAGGCTAGAGGCCCTGGAGGAAATCCCCTCCGAAGTGACTGCAGTCAGATGCTGAAGAAAAGGGGCTGCCTGGCAGGAAGAAGACAAGGAAGATCTGCTGCCGACCCAAACTTTGCATCTTTTTTTTTAATTCGAAAAGTTTTATTAGTACAAAGTACAAACATTTTTCTCTTTTTCTCCCCCCCCCTTCTCCCCAACCCCCTCCCTTCGCCCCCATCCCCCCCTGACTTCCCAGAAAAAGCACAGGGTATAATATTCAATAAACATAAAATTAAAATATACTAACAGATTATAGCTTCAAAATTTCTCTAGATCTTTAACTCCTTGTTATTTAAAACCTTTTAAACACATTCTAAAAAATTTAACATATATCATTATTAAACTATTTATATCTTCTTAATCTGATACTTTTTTTGAATATAATCAGTCCATTTACTCCATTCCAATATATATCTCTCATTTGAATGATCTTTAAGATATGATGAGATTTTTGCCATTTTGGCCAGATGTACAACTTTTAATGTCCATTCCTCGGTGGTAGGTATATCTTCTTTCTTCCAATACTGTGCTACCAGCAACCTGGCAGCTGTTATCAAATTCAAAACCAATTTAGTCTCTATTACAGTACAGTCCATAATTATTCCCAGCAAAAAAACTGTGGTGTAAACTTAATCTTTTTCTTTAAGATATTTTGAATAATCCACCAAATTTTTATCCAAAAAGCCTTAATTTTTTTACAAGTCCAACATATATGAAAATACGTAGCATCTTCACATTCACATCTCCAACATTTAGGTTGTAAGTTTGGATACATACGAGCTAGTTTATTAGGATCTAAATGCCATCTATAAAACATTTTATAAAAGTTTTCTCTTAAATTTTGAGCTTTTGTAAATTTTACGTTTCTAACCCATATCTTTTCCCATGTTTCCATCATTATAGGTTCTCCAATGTTTTGAGCCCATTTAATCATACAGTCCTTAACTAGCTCTGTTTCCGAATCTAGTTCCACTAACACATTATACAATCTTTTTATGTGCATTGGACCTTTATTTTTTATTTGAATTATCAACTTATCATCTTGCTGCAAAATACCAGTTTTTAAATCTTCTTTCCATCTAGCCTGCAATTGCCCATATTGAAACCAGGTTCTAATTATTCCTTCTTGACCTAATTGCTCCATATATTTTAACTGTAATCTAATTCCTTCTTCATAAAGAAGTTCTTTGTATGTAATTTTATCTTGCTTTTGTTCCAAATTTATATTTTCTATCGCATGTCTGGGTACTGTCCAAATGGGTAATTTGTCATTTAATTTACATTGATACTTTTTCCAGACCCGCAATAGCGCATTTCTTAATATATGACTCCTAAAAGCCCTGTCTACTTTTTTATTGTACACTAAATAAGCATGCCATCCATAAATCAGCCCATACCCTTCTATATTTAAAATCCTGTCTTCCGTCAAATTAATCCAGTCGGTAATTGCTGAGAGGGTAGCTGCTTCATAATACAATCTTAAGTTAGGCATTTTTAATCCTCCCCTCTCTCGTGTATCTTGCATTATTTTCTGGTTTACTCTCGGTTTCTTCCCTGCCCAAATAAATTTATTTATACCCTTCTGCCATTCCTTCAAATTGTCATCTCTTTTAAGTATAGGGATCATTTGAAAAAGAAATAAAAACCTCGGTAAAACATTCATTTTGACTGCAGCTATCCTACCCAGCAAAGACAATTGTAGTTTTTTCCAATTTTCCATTTCTTTCTGTATTTTTTGCCATAGTGGCTCATAGTTATGTTGAACAAAACAGTTTTTTCAAATTTAAATAAAATGATACACAAATTCATATGGGCCAAAAGAAAAGCGAGGATCAAACTGAAACTTCTTCAAGACCATAGGAGGAGAGGAGGATTTGGTCTCCCTAACTGGGAGCTATACCACCAATCTGCTACACTCAATTGGATGAGGGAATGGATTACACTCAAAAATAGAAGGATATTAACTCTAGAGGGTTTCGATTTGCAGATAGGTTGGCACGCCTTCTTATGGGGGGACACCTATAAAACACATACATATTTCCGCCGACATTATATAAGAAAGAATCTATTAGACACATGGTTAACAATAAGGAAGGACCATTATAGAAGTGTTCCAAAATGGATATCACCAACTGAAGCAATTATATACCCGAACCTTTTAGACGTAAATAAGATTATAACATATCAACAACTCCTAGATGAACACAATGAGATGTTCTCAAAACAAGAACTTAAAGAAAAAGGAATAGACCTTGATTGGTGGCACTATTTACAGGTCAAATCAAAATACAATAAAGATAAAATAAAATACGGATTTCAAAAAAAAATGTGACTTAGATAGAATATTAATGGGCAAGGACCAAAAAATGATTTCCAAATTATATAATTTCCTACTCCAATATAACTTATTCGAAGAGGTGGTAAAAGGCTCAATGATTGCGTGGGCACAAAACTTTGGTTATTCAATTAATTTAAACGAATGGGAAAAAATTTGGTCTATAAATTATAAACTAACACTGGCGATACCATACAAAGAAAACATATACAAAATGTTTTACCGGTGGCACCTTCCCCCAGCACGACTGGCAAAAATGTTCCCGAAACTTTCCCCAAAGTGCTGGAAGTGTAAAGAAGGTATAGGAACATACTACCATCTATGGTGGACCTGCCCCAAAGCGAAAAACTTTTGGATTAAGATCAAAAACTGCCTTGAACAAATAATCTCAAAAACGATTCCCCTAAAGCCGGAGCTTTTCCTATTAGGTATCTTCAGGGAAAAAATGACGAATGAAGACAGATATATAATTTTACACATTACAACAGCCACAAGAATTATATATGCGCAGACTTGGAAAACCGAAAAAATCCCAACTACGTTAAATCTCATTAATAAAGTATTTGAATGCGCAGAACTTAGTAGGATGTCACTGGAAATGCAAGACAAAGATGACTCTGAATTCTATAAAACTTGGGACAGGTGGTATAACTGGCTTAACCAAAATAAATATCAAAAATTGCTATAATTATGTGTCATGATCCTAGACACACTATGAGTCATGATCCTAGACAGTATAAATAATAACAAATGTCTACTTTTTCGCAAAGACCGGAACAAAATATCGGAATGTATACAATTTTACAAGATTATAAAATATTAATCAAGCTGAACAAAAGAACCATTGTTGAAAAAGGGAAAATTGTTTTATTGTAATGATAATAGATTGAACACAATATAACAAGAGAAAAGAATAAGGAAAATATTGGAAGATATAAGAAAGATAATGATGTAAATAATAACTATAAAGATTAAACATGTTTTTGTATCACTAGGCTGTAAAAGGATAGCGTCGACGAGATGGTTGACATGTATGTTCAATGTTCAATGTTTTCTATACTCAAAGATATTTCTTACTTATTCTTACATATGTTTATACATGTTTTTATGTTTGTTTGGATGTTTGTTTGGCTTTTTTATATAATTAATAAAGATTATTTTATAAAAAAAAAACAAAGACAATTGTAGTTTTTTCCAATTTTCCATTTCTTTCTGTATTTTTTGCCATAGTGGCTCATAGTTATGCTGATATAGTTTCACATTTGTAGACATAAAATAAACCCCTAAATATTTAACCTTCTTAACTATCTCAAATCCCGAAACCTTTTGTATTTCTTCTTCTTGGTTTCTAGTCATGTTTTTGGCTATGATTTTGGTTTTATCTATATTAATTTGAAACTGGATACTTGTCCATATAAATTAATAATTTCCATCAAAGCTATAATAGATTGATATGGTTGGGTCAAGGTGACAACCAGGTCATCCGCAAATGCTCGTAACTTGTATTCTTCCTGTCTAATTTTAATTCCCTTTATTATCTCGAACTCCCTTATTTTATTAAATAAAATTTCCATAGTTAAAATAAACAACAAAGGCGATAAGGGACATCCTTGTCTTGTTCCTTTCTCTATATCGAAAATATCTGTTAATCCACCATTAATTATTATTTGAGCTGTTTGTTTCTGGTATATCGCCCTAATAGATTGTGTAAAATAATCTCCAAACTGCATCTTTTCTATTAATTTTAATAAAAATTGCCAATTCAATCTGTCAAAAGCTTTCTCGGCGTCCAAAAACACTAATACTGCAGGGACCTGGTTGTTCCTTCCCAAATATTCTAATAAATTAACTATTTGTCTTACATTACTCTTCATTTATCTACCAACTAAGAAACCAGTTTGATCTTGATGAATCATTTGTTGCATGATTGTCATTAATCTTTTTGCTAATATTTTAGCAAACATTTTGTAGTCTGTATTTAAAAGTGAAATTGGCCTATAATTTTTGGGATCTGTATGTTCTTGACCCTCTTTTGGGATCAAAGAGATAAAAGCAGTCTTCCAAGTTGGGGGTATTTTGCCTCCCTGTTGTATATTATTAAATAAAACCTTCAAAGGTTCCACCATTTCCTCCTGCAGATTTTTATAATAAACAGCTGTCAAACCATCTGTACCTGGAGCTTTACCCAATTTTAACTGTTTGATTACCGCCAAAATTTCCTCGGAAGTTATCAGTTGATTTAAAGTTTCCATCTGCTCCTTGGAAGCTATGTGCATGTTCCCATTTTGCAAATATCTATCTATATCCTCATCCTTGACATTACCACCCTTATATAACCCCGAATAAAACTCTAGGAAAGATTTTTTAATCAATTCATGTTCGAAAACTTCCTTACCCTTATATTTAATGTTCTCTATTGTCCTTGATTTTTGCTTTTTTCTTAACATATAAGCTAACCACCTACCAGGTTTATTTGCATTGCAAAAAGTGTTATGTTTAACATATTGTAAATTAGTTGCGACTTGATCTGCTATTAACATGTTAAATTGACCTTTTAGTAAATTAATTGTCTCCTTAATTTTCTTATCTGATGGTTTTAAGATTAAAGCCCTTTCTTGTTTTTTAATATCCTCCTCCAATTCTTTCCTTTTGTGTTCCTTCTTCCTTCTAAATTTATTATCCAGATATATCAAGATACCTCTCATGTAAGCCTTACTTGCATCCCAAACCATCTCCATTGAAGTACCTTTCTGCATATTCATGACAAAAAATTCATTCATAAATTTTTTACACTCTTTAACATTATCTTCATATCTAAACAAATTGTCATTTAACCTCCAAGACCTTCTGGGTCCTTCACCAAATTCCAATTCTAACCAAACTGGGCTGTGATCTGTCAGGGCCAGGTTACCTTCGGGACCGCATCCTGCCGCATACCTCCCTACGACCGGTTAGGGCCCACAGAGTTGGTCTCCTCCAGGTCCCATCGACCAAGCAATGCCGGTTGGCGGGGCCGAGGGGGAGAGCCTTCTCTGTGGGAGCTCCCTCCCTTTGGAACCAACTCCCTCCAGAGATCAGGACTATCCCCACCCTGCTGGCCTTCCGTAAAGCAATAAAAACTTGGCTCTTCCGGCAGGCGGGGTGAAAGTGAGACCAATCAGACTATATATGGGTCTCCCCCCTGGTTATGAATGCTAGATGTTTTTTTAACTTTTGTAGTTTTTAACTGTTATGATTTTTATATTGATAAATGGATTTGACATGGTGTGAGCCGCCTAGAGTCCCCTGGGAGTTGGGCGGCATACAAATCTATTTAAATAAATGCCCTTGTACAAATCTTCGTTTTCTTCACCCTAGAAAAAAGATCATTAGTAATTAAAATAAAGTCAATCCTTGAAAACGATTGATGTCTGTCTGAATAAAAGGTAAAATCCTTTTCTTCTGGGTTTCTTTCACGCCAAATGTCTCTCAATTCCCAGTCTTCCATCATCTCAAAAAAAGATTTAGGCAATCTTGCTCTTGAAGAACTATTTTGCTTAGGACCCTTCTTATCTTTCTTGACATCCAAAACACCGTTCCAATCCCCTAAAAGAATGCAGGTTTTGTAATCCCATTGTATCAACTTTGCATGTAAAAGATCATAGAATTTTTCTTGTTGTTGATTCGGAGCATATACACCAATCAAGAGTATTTTCTGTCCTTTTGTTAAAAGTTCAATAGCTAAAAATCTTCCTTGATCATCTGCTTCAATTAACTTGACAGTCAAATCTCTTTTTACATATATAACAATGCCATTTTTCTTTTCTGACGCTGCTGCAACATAATGTGTGCCTAATCTTGTATTTATCAAATATTTTTGGTCTTGTGTTCGAATATGAGTCTCTTGTAAACATACTAAATCATTCTTAAATTGTTTAAGATAATGAAATATTTTCCTCCTCTTCTGTGGGGAGTTCAAGCCATTAACATTCCAAGTCAAAAATTTAATTCCCATCTCTGGGCTTCTGAAGCGTTTGGAGCACATCCTGAAGATCTAACTTGGATCTTTCTTTTGGTCTCGCTCCTCCCACCGCTTCTGATTTAGGAATTTCTTGGAGTACTGTCTGAAGTCGCTGCTGTCTTAATTCTTCTTTACGTTTAGCGGCTCTGGTCTGTCTTTGTTCTTTAATCATTTCCTGTCTATTAATTACCTCCAAACTTTGATCCATTTGAATAGCCAGCAAAGCTCCCCCTTCTTGAACTACTTTCAGCAGTTCTTCTCTCTCTTGTTGTGTGCCATCTTCCTTTCTTTTTCCCTCTGGAGGTCTTGATGTGCCAGCCTTTAAAACATCTTCATAAAAATCTCTAGCTTTATCTACCATATTAAGTTGATATCTCATTCCCAGGTGTGTGACCACTACACCCTCTGGAATTTCCCACCTGTATTGTACTTGTTGTTTTCTCAATTCTTCCACCAGGAAGGCGTAATCCTTCCTGGCTCTCAACATTTTTGGGGGAATTTCTTTCATTGTCATCACTTCCTGGCCTTCCACTTGGAGCTTATTTATAAAAGTTGCCTGTAAAATATCATTGCGCAGTGTTCTTGTAGAGAAGTATATTACAATATCCCTTGGCAGGTTTCTGTTTTTAGCCACCCATGAATTAACTCGATATATTTTGTCAATCTGCCACGCCAAGTCTTCTTTCCTTGCTCCCAATGCATGCACAAGAGCTTCCAACATTAATTCTCTCAAGTTCTCCTGTTTGTGCTCTTTTACTCCTCTCACTCTTATAGCAAACTCCATATTTCTATATTGGATCATAGTTATGTCAGCTTCGTCTTTTTCAATCTTGTTTTCAATTTCTCCAACTCTTCCCCCCAAAATTACAGTGGCTTGTTTGATTTCCTCTACCTCTTGGTCCAAAATTTCATAATTATTGGCCAAACCTTGAAAAGCTGTGATTATATCCTCCCTAATCTCCTTGTTACGATTTCTAATCTCCTCAGAGACATCCTGTATTTTCTCATTAGTTTCGTTAATTTTCTCATTAATTTCAGTAATTTTGTCATTAGTTTCAGTAATTTTGTCATTAGTTTCATTAATTTTAACATTAAATCCAGCGGCCAATTCACCTTGCATCATTTTCAGTGCATCTTGTAACATTGCAAGCGTTAAAGTCTGTGTAGGGGGGCTGACATTTTATGACTGGGGGAGCTATCCGCGCTCCCTGCTCCTTTAGAGGAAACAGTTTTTTTAGAAGCCATTAGGATTTCAGCAGCTCTTTATATTTTACAGTTTAGACTTTATACTTTGATCAGAAGCCAGAAACCAGAAAGAAATGTTCATCAAATAAAGACAAAATCAGAGTCAAAGTCAGAAGTTTTCACAGGAAGGGCAGCTAGTGAAGCAAACTTTCCTCTTAACTTTCACTTTCCACGCCCTCACAAGCCTCCAGCACCATTTTTTTTAGAACTTTGCTAATTTGTTACTTCCGAAATGAATCCACATTGGAGTTAAATTTAAATACTTGCCGTCCAAGCCTCCTGGCTTTTTCCACCTGCTGCAATCTAGATGTAAGATTCTTGTTGATAGCAGGGATTGGACACAACTTCTTGCTCCGCTAGAGGGGAGACATCCCAAGTCCGGAGCGGTGACAGGTTCCTAGGGAGCCCTCACCCTTCGCGCCCCAGAATTTCTCCTGAGGCACTTGGGGGGCTCTACCTTTACCCATCGGCTCTCCTCACTCCCCTTTGCCCAGGGAGGAGATGTTCGAGCCACCAGACAGCTGTTTTCCTGCCGTTCTGGCAGCTGTACGGTGCTGGGGATTGGGCGCTCTAAAAAGAGCGTCTGCGAAGCCGCGATGCCAAACCGGAAGCCTCCAAGCTTTGCATCTCTTAAAAGAGGCATTGGAGAATCGCTGGGCCAGAGAAAGGTATGCACTACCAGCCAGGAAGGGGGCTGAAGAGCTTGGGGAGGAGGAAGGGGCCTCAGCTGCCCAAGAAGTGGGCTCAGAAGCCCAGGCAGGCCCAGACAGGGCTACTGGAACCCCATCTGGGGGGGCAGCTCAACCCACCCCTGCCAGGAGGGTGGGGCCCCGGAGGCATCACATTCCAAAAATTCCTCCGTTGGGAGTGAAATACAATGGGGATCCCAAAACCCTGGGGTTCTTCCTGACCCAAGTGTGGAATCACATGCAAGAGTACGGGGAGGATTTCCCAAATGAAGCCTCAAAGGTGCGGTATGTAACCATGGCCCTGGAAGGCACTGCAGCTGACTGGATGGTGGGTCTCCATAATGAGGACAACCCAGTAATGAGGGACTATGATGCTTTTATGGCGGCCCTCCGAGTGCGCTTCAATGACCCCCTGGCTGAATGCAAGGCCAGAACTAGAATGAAAACCCTGATCCAAGGGAGGAGATTGGTGGCTGAGTACACCCAAGAATTTTGCAAGTTAGTGATTTATATGTGTGGGTATTCGGCTGAAGCCTTGATGGATTGTTACAAAGATGGCCTTAATGAGGATGTCTACCAAGGTTGTTGTGCAAGAGGGTCCCCCAAAGATTTACAGCATTGGTATGTGCTGGCAGTGGAGGTGGAGATTGACCAGGCCAGAAATCGCTATAGAGGGGCCCGTACCTGGGGCAAGCCTTCCTCCTCGGCAGCAACCGAGGCTCCCAGAGAGGTGAAGGGGGGCCCAGGGCCAAAGCCCAGGTCATCTGCCTGCTTCCGATGTGGGAAAGAGGGGCACCGGGCAGCCAAGTGTTTCTCCAGGCCTGCCCCAAGGATGACCTCTGCTGGCGGGGAAAAACCTGACAAGTCAGTAGCAAAAGCCCGCGAAACGGCCCTGTAGGGCGTGGAAGTCGTTGAGGTCACCCCCCCAGGCGGGGAGGAGCTGGGACCTCCGACCAACCCAAAGGACAGCTACAGCGAATCGGACAATGATTCCTCGGTAAGTCTACCCACGGGGCCCCTCAACCTCCCAGTAGAACTACGGGTACCATCATCCAGCACCCAGGGGAACATGCTGGCTCTTTTAGATTCGGGGTGTACTAGATGTGTAATTAGCCCAGAAGTGGTGGAGAAAATGGGATTGAGGCTGACGTCCATGAAAGTGCCCATTGCCTTCTGCCAGTTGGATGGATCGGTGGCTGGGGGGGGCTGCCCATTTTGAGACTGAGCCAGTGGAAATGAGGATAGGGGACCACCAAGAGGCCCTAAGTTTTATCGTGGCCCCTGGGATGGAGCGCCCCCTCATACCTGGGTTACCATGGCTACGAAAATGGAACCCCGACGTAGATTGGTGCACGGTGATACTGCACATCCGTTATGACCAACAGGGGGAGCCATTCCACGAGCCAGAGCAGACGGAGGAACAAGTGGCAATAGGGGCCGAACGCATAACAGGGGAGGAGAGAATACCTAAGGAATACTGGGACTTGAAGGGGGCTTTCAGTGAGAGAGCATCAGACATGCTGCCCCCCCCCCATCGGCCCACAGACTGCAGTATAGAGATATTGCCAGGGGCGACACTCCCCAAACCAAAAATTTACAGCATGACCCCCCGCGAGTTGGATGAACTGCGAAATTTCATTGACAAAAACCTGAAACGGGGGTTCATCCAGCCAGCAAGGCCACGAGTGTCTGTCCCCGTACTTTTCCAAGAGAAAAAAGATGGCTCTCTACGCTTGTGTGTTGACTACAAGAACTTGAATGCCATTTGCGTGGAAAATGTATACCCCCTACCCCTGATGAAGGACATGTTAGCCCATTTGGCAAAGGGGAGGATTTTTACTAAGTTGGACCTGAGGGAGGCCTACTACCGAGTCAGAATTAAGGAGGGTGATGAGTGGAAGACTGCTTTCAACTGCCCCCTGGATTGCTTCCAATTTTGAGTGCTCCCTTTTGGCCTACAGGGGGCGCCAGCCATATTTATGCAACTGATCAATGAAGTACACCATGAGCATCTTTATAACGGGGTTTTGGTTTATCTTGATGATATTCTCATTTATACGGATACAATGGAGGAACACGTGAAACTGGTGCGATCGGTCCTAAAGAAGCTTAAGGCTGCCAAACTATATGCCAAGTTGTCAAAGTGTGAGTTCCATCAAAGCAAAATTGACTATTTGGGTTACCGCATATCGCATGAGGGTATTGAAATGGACCCTGAGAAGGTACGAGCAGTCCTGGAGTGGGTAGCCCCTCGCACCCGTAAGCAATTGCAGAGCTTCCTGGGCTTTGCCAACTTTTATCGGCAATTCATCCCCTCTTTTGCGCAAATTGCGTTGCCAATCACTAATTTCCTAAAAACTAAAGGAGACGCCAAGCCTAAACCTAGTAGGCCCTTAGATTGGACTATGGAATGCCAAGCAGCTTTTGAGAAGCTCAAACACCTATTTGCGGCCGAACCGGTCCTCAAGCACCTGGACATGGATGCTCCTTTTGTGGTTCAGGCCGACGCCAGTGACGTGGACATGGGAGCAGTACTACTGCAAGCCAATGCCGATGGAGTCTTACAACCCTGT
Source organism: Diadophis punctatus similis (assembly GCA_023053685.1). NCBI lineage: Eukaryota > Metazoa > Chordata > Lepidosauria > Squamata > Dipsadidae > Diadophis > Diadophis punctatus. The sequence goes on from JALIGW010000085.1 coordinate 1,410,829, forward strand.
GCCTACACCTCCAGGAAGTTAACGGAAACCGAGAGGAGGTGGGCCATTTGGGAGAAAGAAGCTTTTGCTGTCCGATGGGCCCTACTGACCTGGAGGCATTTCCTCGAAGGCGCCAAACACCCCTTTGAGGTGTGGACTGATCATAAAAACTTAGAAGCCCTGAAAACCCCTAGAAAGCTGTCACCTAAACAGGCCCGCTGGGCGCAGCATTTTAACCGATTTAATTTCTCCCTATGCTACCTACCTGGGGGAAAGAATTTTATGGCTGACGCTTTGTCTAGATTGCCTCAGTACAACTAGACAGGAAATAGTCCGACCTGTGATCCCTTCTAAGCAATTGGCGGCTCCAGTAGTTACACGGGCTCAAAAGAATATGGGGTCAGACCGGTCAGCTGACCTAAACTCTCGACTCGCGAACGCACTGAAAACGGATGAATGATTTCTGTCCCATTCAAATGACTGCACCATTCGCGACGGCCTAGCCTGGGTGGGAGCTAAGCTTTATGTCCCAGCCCAAGTGAGGGAATTAGTGCTGCAAAAGGCCCATGACTCAAAGGTCGCAGGTCACTTTGGATTTGTGAAAATGTTACATTTAGTAAAGAGACAATTTTGGTGGCCCTCATTGAAAAAGGACATCGAAGCATATGTTGCTAGTTGCCCAATCTGTGCCTCAGCTAAGAGGCCACCGGGGAAGCCACAGGGACTGCTCCAAAATGTTGCTACACCAGGGGCCCCATGGAAAGAAATATCCATGGATTTCATTGTCCAGTTACCTGAGAGTGGGGGAAATACAGTCATTTGGGTGATCACTGATCTTTGTTCCAAGCAGGTCCATTTTGTACCTTGCTCCAAGATTCCGTCTGCAAAGGTGTTGGCTAAACTGTTTATTCAGCATGTATACAGACTACACGGAGTACCTGAATGGATAATCTCAGATAGAGGTGTCCAATTCACCTCCCAGTTTTGGAAGGAATTTCTCACCTTGTTAGGCTCTGCCCAGGGCTTAAGTTCCACCCATCACCCCCAGACCAATGGGGCATGTGAGAGAACTAACTCAGTCCTGGAGCAATACCTCAGGTGTTATATTAATTACCAACAAGATGATTGGGCTGACTTGCTACCTTTTGCAGAGGTGGCCTATAACAACTCTGTTCATAGTAGCACGGGCTTTACCCCATTCAGGGTGGTCTATGGCCAGGATTTTGTACCCATCCCTGAATTGCTGCAAGAAAAACCGCAGATCCCTTCGTTAAAGGAGTGGATCGAGCAGCTTCAGTTGGTCTGGCCGGTGACTCTCAAAGCACTAGACGACGCTCACCAGCACTATTCCCTGTAAGGTGCGCAGCTGCACGGTAGCGCAGGCGACAGCAAACTGCAGCGCAGGACTTTTGATCTGTAGCACAGTTCGGGCTCGGTGGGAGGAGCAGTTGGGGGAAACTAGACAGGAGGCTAAAAAGGTTTTGTGCTTCCTGATGGGAATGGTAGTTTCTTATTGGCGTATGTCGAAGGAATGCTTGGATGGAAAACTACGTGTCCCAGGATGCTCTGGGAGAGAAAACAGATTAGGGACAATGAGCAAGAATAAAAGAAATCTCTTCCCTCCACCCTCCCCCTCCCCGTTTGCCTCCTGCTTTGAGACTGCAAATGAGGGGAAAGTGGGGTGGGGGAAGCGAGGGCTTACTTGACTGGGAAAGGAGAGGGCTAGAAATAACATCTGTAAATAAATAAAGAATTGGGGTGATCTTTTCGCTGGTTTCTGTTGTGGTCTTGTTCCATCTGCATCCTTTCAAAAACGAGCTGTTTCTGCATTGGGGATAAGCCCCCTGGGTTTTCTTCCACCCCCACCCTCACACTTCTAGGGTTGCAATAAAACCATCCCGGCCTCCTCCTTAGGATTTCCCCCTCCGGCCCCCACCCCTTTCTCCAAAGTCTCCGATGCAACTCTGTTCAGTTCCACGTGCAAAGAAGTGCTTCAGGCTCCCTCACCGGGTTGTTGCAAGAGCTCGCTTTGCTGCAAGAGCTCACTTTGCGTGGGGTTCTGCTCTTTTTCCTCTGCCAAGGTAAGTAGTCCCCAGGGAGTAGGGCGGTATATAAGAACACTAAATAAATAAATAAATAAATAAATAAGTAAATAAATAAATAAATAAGTAAATAAATAAATAAATAAATAAATAAATAAATAAATAAATAAATAAATAAATAAATAAATAAATAAATAAATAAATAAATAAATTCAGGTGCTCATGGAAGAAAACGTGCCGCTCAGACACTATACTTTTCTGCTCACACCGAAAAAAAATTAGAGGGAACATTGCTCACCAGGCCCATAAAAAACAGGCTGACAAGAAAAGAATTAAACCTAAGGAATACCACATCGGGGATAAAGTTTTCTTGTCTACAAAATACCTACAAACTACCCAGAAGTCGAAAAAAACTCGGTCCTATGTATGTATGTATGTATGTATTTATTTATTTATTGTTTGTTCTTCTATGCCGCCCTACTCCCGAGGGACTCAGGGCGGAGTACATCAGTTTTAGGAGAACATTAATAATAAGTAGTAATTTAAAAACAACAGTTAAAAAATATACAAAAAATTAAAAAATGTTCACAATCAGCCATACCAAGGGGGGAATTCAGATGGATTTAATCGTTCCCCCCTGCCTGCAGGAAGAGCCATGTCTTGATGGCTTTTTGGAAGGCCAGCAGGGTGGGGATGGTTCGGGTCTCTGGGGGAAGTTGGTTCCAGAGCGCGGGGCCCCCCACAGAGAAGGCCTTCCCCCTGGGGCCCACCAGCCAGCATTGTTTGGCTGACGGGACCTGGAGGAGGCCCAGTCTGTGGGCCCTAACCAGTCGAAGGGAAGTGTAGGCCCTTTTCCTATCGTGAAGATTGTAAACCTAGTTGCTGTACAGTTGGACCTCCCAAAAACACTTCAAAGAATTCACCCTGTATTTCATGTTAGTCTTTTGAAACCTGAACAAACCTCCTCGCTCCGACCTACCCCGACCCCTCCTCCTGTCCCTTTGCTCATTGAGGGGGAACAACATTTTGAAGTTAAGGAAATTTTGGACTCCAGAAAGCATAGGGGTAAACTGCAATATTTGGTAGCCTGGAAACATTTCCCCTCCTCGCATTCTGAATGGGTGAATGTCCAAGATGTCAGAGCCCCCAAAGCAATTCAATTGTTTCGGTCCAAATATCCTGATAAGCCTTAATTGCCTGCTCCTTTACTATATATATTTAATGTGGTTTGTTGCTGTTCTGTCTTCATCCTAGGACTGACCCTGTTGCAGGAGGGCCGAATGTCAGACTCCGAAAGTTTTGCTTGCTTTGGCTGTCATAAGAAACGGGGGGAGGGGGTTGGGATAGGTATTTGGGCGGTTGGGAAGTTGCTGGAGATGTCCCGGTTTGTCTCTGATAGTGCTCTGGGGAGGAATACTCTCATCAGTTCTACCAGGCTTCAAAGACATGTTTATTGCCTGCTCAAGGTCAACGGCTTCGTCAGACCAGATGTGGACGGCCAGGCAGGCCGCGCACCCACATGACGCCTCGGCACATGAGGATTGGCTGGGTTGCCCATGGGGGTGATGAGGGAGGGTTTTGGGGTGCTTTGTATATGCAATTTTGCGCGCTTTTTTCAGAACTTGCTTTCCTTTTGTTGCTATCACTTCTTGTCTAGTAAAATTACTCATCTCTATAAACATGGAGTTGGGGTTTTTATTTCCTGGACTTTGAATGGAGGCACACATGACACCGGGATAATGAAAAGGCACTTAGCATAATTGGACTGACACTGAGTGATCAGCAGCTAGTCCATATTCGTGGTGAAGAATCTGCTGCCAGGTGTTGGGACATTTTGAAAAGACTTTATGTTCGAGATAGTGTGGGTGCACACATACACCTTACAGGTAAACTGTTTAGAGCTCATCTTCTAAAAGGTGGCGATATGTTAGCTCATTTGGAGTTTATGAAAAGGACTTTACAAGAGCTACAGGAAAAGGAGCTGATTTTCTCGGAGTTGCATCAAGTTTACATCATTCTTTCTTCTTTGGATGAAACTTATGTGTTTATGTGTCTTCACTGGAAATTTTAACCAGAGATGAACTGACATTGACTGGCATAATTGGAAGACTATTAGAAGAGTCTAGAAGAAGGTCAGATAGAAATCAACTGAGAGAAAGACAACCACAGGAAGAAAAACTGTCTTCAACTGCCTATATTGTTAGGAAATGTTTTTCTTCTGGGGCTAAGGGTCATCTAGCCAGATTCTGTAAAAAGGGTAAGAAACAGAATGCTAGTAATATACAGAGAGCTTATAAAGATGTTAGTTTAACCATATCAAGTACAACTACAACTGTAAACCATGATATATGGGTAGTTGACAGTGGAGCATCGCAGTGTATAACTAAAAGTAAAGGGAGGTTTATTAACATGACAAAGAGTAAACAGCATGTATCATTAGCTAATGGATGGTAATTGAGAGCATCTGGAGAAGGTAATGCATATTGTTCATGTATTAATGAATGTTTACCAATGTTATATGTACCTACACTGATATTTAACTTGCTATCTGTAAGAGTAATGGTAAAAGCAGGATTTGTTGTAACCTTTCAGGGAGATAAATGTTTAATTGAAAAACAAGGTAAAAGAGTTACTGCAAGATTGGATAATGGTTTATATATTATACATGATAATCCATTAATCAAGGCTAACTCAGTTTATGAGAATAGAAAGCCTCATGATGAATGTATTCATCTGCTCCATAGACTTTTGGGACATATGAATTTCAAAATTCTAAACAAAACTGTTGAGTTATCTAATGGCATAAAATTAAAACCTTGTACAAAGTATTTAAATTGCAATGCTTGCAATCAAGAAAAAAGCAAGGTAACTTCTGCAAACAGGGTTAATGGATTCAAAACCAGTGAACCATTAGAGGTTGTATTTGCTGATATTATTGGACCTAAGAAACCTAGTTTAGGTGGAGCCTGTTACATATTAAGTATAGTTGATCATTTTACAAGATATGGTTTCTGTTATTTAATGAAAACAAAGGCTGAAATATACCAGCATTTTGCAAACTGGCTAAAATTTGCTGAAAGGAAAAAGAAACAGAAAGCTATTAGCTTAGTAACAGATAATGGTACTGAATTTACCAATAAGAAATTTGAAGCCATGTTACAGAAAGCTGGAATTGAACATAAGCGTTCTGCACCTTATAGACCACAACGTAATGTGTATATTGAGCGTAGAGGACAGACATTACAGGCTATGGCTAGAACTATGATTTTGGATTCTGGTTTACCAGAGAAGCTTTGGGGTGAAGCTATAATGTGTGCTAACCATGTTCTGAATAACATTCGTCTTGTGCACCAGTTGCGTCCCTTCTTGGACCGGGAGGCACTACTTACAGTCACTCATGCCCTTGTTACCTCACGCCTTGACTATTGCAACGCACTCTACATGGGGCTACCCTTGAAGAACGTTTGGAGACTGCAGCTAGTGCAGAATGCGGCGGCGCGTGTGGTGATGGGTGTCCCTAGATACACCCATGTGACACCCATCCTTCGCGAACTGCACTGGCTGCCTATAGGTCTCCGAGCGCAATTCAAGGTGTTGGTGATTACCTTTAAAGCCCTACATGGCTTAGGACCAGTTTACCTCCAAGACCGCCTTCTCCAACATACCTCCCTAAGACCGATTAGAGCCCACAGAGTTGGTCTGCTGGTGGTCCCGTCAGCCAAACAATGTCGGCTGGCGGGCCCACGAACGAGGGCCTTCTCTGTGGCAGCACCGGCTCTCTAGAATACACTACCCCCCGAGATCCGCATTATTCCCACCCTGCCAGCCTTCAGAAAAGCAGTTAAAACATGGCTTTGTCGACAGGCCTGGGGCCAATGATTTTAATACAACACCGATCATTCTTGGCCCCATGAATAATTTATTGTATGGGTTTTTAAATTGTGGTTTTTAAAGTTTTTTTAAATGTTTTAATATCTATTGTTTTTAATGCTTTTTATATTTGTTGTTGCATGTGAATTTTTACTGTTGTGAGCTGCCCAGAGTCTCTGTGGAGTGGGCGGCATACAAATGCAACTAATAAATAAATAATAAATAAATAGTAAATTCAATGACTGGTGAATTACCATTTACTCATTGGAATGGGAAGAAGCCAGATCTCAGTTATTTACATACATTTGGAGCCCCAGCATGGGTTCATATTCCCACGCAAGTAAGGCGAAAGGGACAACATAGAGCAAGACAATTATATTTTGTAGGTTATGAAGCTAATCATAGATCATTTAGATTCTGGGAGCCAGGTACTACTAAAGTATATTGCAGTGCAAGTGCTAAATTTCTGGAGCATGTTGGCTGGAGAAAGCTTGAACAAGAATATAATAAGGTACAGGATAGTGTTGTTGTTGATACTCCATTGTTTACCGATAATCCTGATGATAATAGTATTGATGATAAGATAGTGGAGGAATCCTCAATGGAGGAATCATCAATAGAAGAACCCTCTATGACTGTAGAAGAAGAGGATTCGATAGGGGAGGTAAAGGAAGAGGATATGCCAACAACATGTACTGAGTTGCCTAGGAGATCAACTAGGGAAAGACGTCCACCTGACAGATTTCAGGCAAGCATTGTATGTCAGGTTAATACAGAACCGTCTAATTTCAATGAAATAAAGCTGTATCCTACAAAGGATCAGATAGCTTGGCAGGAAGCTATGAATAGGGAATTAAAATTGTTAAAGGATTAGGGGTGGGTTCCAGGATACTGTAAAATCTCCATTCCCACCCCACTCCAGGGGATAGGATACTGTAAAATCTCCATTACCACCCCACTCCAGGGATAGGATACTGTAAAATCTCCATTACCACCCCACTCCAGGGCTAGGATACTGTAAAATCTCCACTCCCACCCCACTCCAGGGATAGGATACTGTAAAATCTCCATTACCACCCCACTCCAGGGATAGGATACTGTAAAATTCCCATTCCCACCCCACTCCAGGGATAGGATACTGTAAAATCTCCATTCCCACCCCACTCCAGGAATAGGATACTGTAAAATTCCCATTCCCACCCCACTCCAGGGATAGGATACTGTAAAATCCCCATTCCCACCCCACTCCAGGGAAAGGACTCACTCCCAAGGAAAGCCCTCTGGAACGGCAACAAGAGGAATGGCTGCAAGAGGAAGAGAGGCGGGGTGAGACCAAGATGCCAGGAGGGAGGAGGGAGAAGTGGACAGAAGCATTAACCCCTCACTTTCCCCTCTTTGCTAGCAGCCGCCTTGTTTTTCAAATGGGATGGGCAAAGACAGCACCGGAGCCGTCGCGCCAAAATTGCGCAATTGGCAGGCCACTACCGGAACAGCGTTCCGGACCGCACCAGTAGGAACCCACCTCTCATTTAGAGGTGTATGAGGATGTAAAGTTACCACCAGGTGAGCGTGCAATAGGTTGCAAATGGGTGTATAAGATAAAGACTGGTGTGGATGGGACTGTTACCCATAAAGCAAGATTAGTTGCTCAGGGATTTGCTCAGTCAGATAAGGACTAGGATGAAGTGTTTGCACCTAGTCTGAGAGCAAATACATTGAGAGGAGCATTAGTTTTGGCAGCTAAGAATAAATGTAAAATAAACCATGTAGATGTTGAAACTGCATATCTACATGCACCTTTACAACATACCATCTATATGAAAAAGCCATTAGGTTTAAAGGATGATGGAAAAACTGATTATTGGAAATTAAAGAAAAGTCTTTATGGTTTAAAGCAGCGATTCTTAACCTTTTTAGTGGTCCGCATCCCCTTGAATCTGAAAATAAGCTCTTGCACCCCCTTAAAAATGTGTGTATATTTTTTATTTAAGAAAAAACATTTATTGCATAAACAAATGTCGTGTTTATAGGTTTATAGGTTCGCCATCACTGGCCTAGTGGTTAAGTTGTTGCCTTACAAGGCAGCCGGCCCGGGTTCAAATCCCAGTAAGGGGTATGGCTATCTGCCGAGAGCAAAATAAGCTCGAAATAGATCTATAATAGTCTCCCTTTATTTTCATTTATCAGCAAAAATTCCTACACATATACATGCATACATACATACATACATACATACATACATACATACATACATATATACATACATACATACATACATACATACTTATTTATTTATTTATTTATTTATTTATTTATTTATTTATTTATTTATTTATTTATTTATTTCTGTTTTATTATCCTGGTGTAACCAAATATGGGAGAAGGCATCACAGCTTTCATTTCTTCCATATTTGGGTACACCAGGATAATACGACAGAAAAACATATATAACCCTTTCCTGGTGAAGAGCTGATAGGGAATAGAGCCTGTGGCCTAATGGCTAAGCTGCTGCCTTACAAGGCAGGCAGCCCAGGTTCAAATATTATTATATTATATTATATTATATTATATTATATTATATTATATTATATTATATTATATTATATTATATTATATTATATTATATTATATTATATTATATTATATTATATTATATTATATTATATTATATTATATTATATTATATTATAATATTATATTATATTATATTATATTATATTATATTATATTATATTATATTATATTATATTATATTATATTATATTATATTATATTATATTATATTATATTATATTATATTATATTATATTATTATATTATATTATATTATATTATATTATATTATATTATATGCTTGGGCCCCGGCCCCCTTTACTGAGTGTGAAAACAGAAGTGGAGGGGTTCTGGAGCCTGATCTCCGTTTTAGAGTGAGTGGTATGGATGGTTTGCCGGAAGAGAGGGAGACCAGTGGGGGCGGGGAGGGGATCTCTGGTACAAGGGGGAGCGGGAGTATTATGGTCATAACAGGGAGAGGTAGGTATGGCGGGAGCAGAGGGGTAGGCCGCTCTCGGGGAACGAGAACTCGCTGTCTCCAAGCGATTCCTTGTTCTGGCCCCTCAGGTTTGGTTCCATCTTGCTCAACCCGAGGTCCTGGTAACCAGGGATGTCAGGGCCCTGGGCTCAAGCTGCTACTGTTGAATGCCAGGTCAATTACCAACAAGGCCCCCCTTGTACGGGATTTAATCCTGGAAGAGGGGGCGGACCTGGCATGTATCACTGAGACCTGGCTAGGCCAGGAGGGGGGGGGTTCCCCTCTCCGAGATGTGCCCGGACGGGTTCTTAGTACAGCATCAGCCGCGACCCCAGGGAAGGGGTGGAGGAGTGGCGATTATAGCTCGCCAGAACCTTAATCCTCGAAGGAGCCCTGCCCCGGAGATTGTTGGGTGTGAGACGCTCCTTCTGAAGTTGGACTTAGGGGTCCAGGTGGGCCTTTTGTTAGCGTACCTGCCTCCTAGCTACGTTACAAAGGCCCTGCCTGTTCTGCTCGAGGCGGTAGCAGGGCTGGCGATTGAGTTCCCCAGGTTGATGGTGCTGGGGGACTTTAATTTGCCATCGCCCGGTGAAACCTCGGAGGCAGTCCAGGAGTTCATGGCTTCCATGACAACCATGAACCTGACCCAAGTAGTTCAGGGTCCGACTCATGAGGGAGGTCACACGCTTGACCTTGTGTTTCTCTCGGGGCAGTGGAGAGATGATCTGAGGCTGAGGGGTTTAGTCACAACACCCTTGTCGTGGTCAGATCATTTCCTTCTGAGGTTGGATTTCATGGCACCACTCCTCCACCGCAAGGAGGCGGGACCGACTAAGTGGTTCCGCCCCAGGCGCCTAATGGAATCTGAAGGATTTCGGAGGGAACTTGGGGAAATACCTGACTCCCTGGTACACGATTCATCTGAGGCTCTAGTTGCTGCTTGGAACCAGGCGGCAATGGGGGCCTTAGACCGGATTGCGCCTTTGCGGCCTCTCCGTGGCAGCGGATCCCGGAGGGCCCCTTGGTTTACTGAGGAGGTCCGGGAGATGAAGCGCCTAAAGAGACGCCTAGAGCGACGATGGAGAGCCAGTAAAGCTGAGTCTGACCGGACACTTTTAAGAACTTACATTAAGTCTTACTTAGTGGCGATAAGGGCGGCAAAATGCGCGTATTTTTCCGCTCTTATTGCGTCCGCCGACTCCCGCCCAGCCGCTCTGTTTAGGGTGACTCGCTCCCTCCTAGCCAAGGAGGGGGCTGAAGATCCCTTGCAGGGCAGAGCTGAGGAATTTTCCCAGTTTCTGGCGGATAAAGTCGTTCAGATTCGGACAGACCTGGACTCCATTTGGACAGGGCAAGCCGAGATGACAGGGGTGAGTCTTAGTCCTGTTATATGGGACGAGTTTGAACCTGTCACTCCTGAGGATGTGGACAAGGCCATAGGAGCGATGAGCGCCTCCACCTGTTTATTGGACCCGTGCCCCTCCTGGCTGGTTTCTGCCAGCAGGGAGGTGACACGCGGCTGGCTCCAGGCGGTTGTGATCGCTTCTTTGAGAGAGGGATCCATCCCACAGCCTTTAAAAGCTGCGGTGGTGAGGCCCCTCCTCAAGAAGCCTTCCCTGGACCCAGCGGATTTAAAGAACTTCCGTCCAGTCTCCAACTTACCCTTCTTGGGTAAGGTTGTTGAGAAGGTGGTGTCGCTCCAACTCCTGCGGCTATTGGAGGATACTGATTATCTGGATCCCTTTCAATCGGGTTTCAGGCGCGGCTACAGTACGGAGACTGCTTTGGTCGCGCTGATGGATGATCTCTGGCGAGCCCGGGATGGGGGTCATTCCTCCATCCTGGTGCTACTTGACCTCTCAGCGGCTTTCGATACCATTGACCATGGTATCCTTCTGCGTCGTCTTGGGGAGATGGGAGTGGGAGGCACTGTTTTACAGTGGTTCTCCTCCTATCTCTCTGACAGGACGCAGTCGGTGTTGACAGGAGGACAGAGGTCGGCCCCTAGGCCCCTGGTTTGCGGGGTGCCACAGGGCTCGGTCCTCTCGCCCATCCTGTTTAACATTTACATGAAACCGCTGGGTGAGATCATCCGACGACATGGGGTGAGGTATCAACAGTATGCTGACGATACCCAGTTATACATCTCCACCCCGTGTCAGTTCAGTGAAGCAGTTGATGTGATGTGCCGCTGCCTGGACGATGTGAGGGTCTGGATGGGAGTGAACAGACTCAGGCTCAACCCAGACAAGACTGAGTGGCTCTGGATATTGCCTCCCAAGGACTATGTCGACTGTCCCTCCTTGGTTCTCGGGGGAGAAAAATTGACTCCCTCAGAACAGGTTCGCAATTTGGGTGTCCTCCTAGATCCACAGCTAAAATTGGAGCAACATCTTTCAGCTGTGGCTAGAGGGACCTTTGCACAAATCCGTCTTGTGCACCAATTGCGACCTTACTTGGAGAGGGAGGCCTTGCTCACAGTCACTCATGCCCTTGTCACCTCACGGCTAGACTACTGTAACGCGCTCTACATGGGGCTACCCTCAAAGAGCATCCGGAGACTCCAGCTGGTACAGAATGCAGCTGCACGTGCAGTAGTGGGTGTACCGAGATACACCCACGTAACACCTATCCTTCGCCAGCTGCATTGGCTACCAGTCAGCCTCCGGGTGCAATTTAAGGTGTTGGTCGCTACCTTTAAAGCCCTACATGGCTCAGGGCCAGGCTACCTGCGGGACCGCATCCTACCACATACCTCCCTAAGACCGGTTAGGTCCCACAGAGAGGGCCTCCTCCGGGTCCCGTCGGCCAAACAATGTCGGTTGGTGGGACCGCGGGGGAGGGCCTTCTCTGTGGGAGCCCCGTCCCTCTGGAACCAACTGCCACCAGAGATCCGGACCATCCCCACCCTACTGGCCTTCCGTAAAGCCTTAAAAACATGGCTCTTCCGGCAGATGGGGTGAATAGGACAACCAGATTCCCCCTGAATGTTGTGTTTATAATGTCTTCTTTTTAATTATATTTTTAACTTAAATTAATGACGACTGTTTTTAAATGTACGCCTCTTATTCATGTTGTACGCCGCCCTGAGTCCCACGGGATTGGGCGGCCTATAAGAGCGTTTAAATAAATAAATAAATAAATAAATATTATGTTATATTATATTATATTATATTATATATTACTATATAACACTGATGGCGAACCTTTTTTCCTCGGGTGCCGAAATAGTGCGTACACGCGCTATCGCACACACGTGCGTGCCCACACCCATAATTCAAAGCCCCCCACTTGCCTCACTCCCCCACGCATGTGTGCATGACCCCCCCACTCCCCCATTTCCCAACTTCCAGTGGGCCCAGTAGGCCCATTTTTTGGCTCCCCAGGCTCCAGAGGCTTTCTTAGAGCTTGGGGAGGGCGAAATCGCTTCCCCCTGCCACCCCGGAGGCCCTCCGGAGGCCAAAATCGCCCTATCAGAGCCACCGCACGAGCCAAAAATCAGCTGGCGTGCACGCACATGCGCGCTGAAGCTGAGCTAGGGCAACGGCTCGCGTGCCAGCAGATATGGCTCCGCGTGCCACCTGTGGCACCCGTGCCATAGGTTCGCCATCACTGCTATATAACATAAAAACACAGTCGCCTCGTTGGTTTTTTTTTTTAAAAAAATTGAAATTTCTCTCGCACCCCTGGAAATGCTCTCTTGCACCCTCAGGGCTGCACGCACCCCAGGTTAAGAACCACTGGTTTAAAGCAATCAAGTTATGAATGGAATAAGTGTATTGTAAAGGAATTAGTTTCAATAGGTTTTGAAGCTGGTATAGCTGATCCTTGTTTGTTTCGAAGAGAAAAAAAAGATGGTTTAATTTCTCTATTACTGTTATTTACGGATGATACAGCAATTATAACTAAAACTGAACAAGAAGCAAATGATATTGTTTCTAGACTACAGAAAAAGTTCAGAATTAGAGATTTAGGGGAGATTAAGCATTATTTGGGTCTTGATATAGTGAAAACGAATAAAGGTTTTAAAATTTCGCAAGCCAAAAAGATTAGCCAATTATTAAAATGCTATAACATGGAGCATTGTAAATCTGCTAAGACACCAATGAGTCAGGAATTTACACATAGTGATATTAAAAGTCCTATGTTTGATAAGGAAATATATCAATCCTTAATCGGTAGTCTATCATATCTGGGTAATTGGTCTAGACCAGATATATCTTACAGTGTAAACCAATTAGCTAGGTATAACGCTGAACCAAATGAAAGGCATTGGCAAGCAGCTAAGCGAATAATTAGGTATTTAAAACACACAATCCATTATTCATTATATTTAGAACCAAGTACTGAACTAGTGTTAACTGCATATGCTGATGCAAGTTTTGCTACTGATATAATGACTCGTAAGTCAACATCAGGTATAGTGGTAATGTTGGGTAATGCTTTAATAGGATGGAAATCTATTAGGCAACAACATATTAGTTTATCCACTATGGAAGCGGAATTCTCATGTTTGTCATTAATGTGTACAGAATTAGTATATTATAAACAATTGTTGAAGGATATTGGAATGACTGTACATGAGCCGTTTATTGTTTATGAAGACAATCAATCTGCAATTAGTATGGCTACTAATTTAGCTATTAAAACAAGGTCTAAACATACTGATTTGAGATATTTGAATGTTAGACAGTGTGTTCAAAATAAATTGATTCAGTTAGAATACTGCATGACTGAACATCTATTTAACATCTACATGAAACGAAATGGCTATGGATATTTCCTCCGAAGGACCACATTGATGCTCCTTCTTTAGTCCTGGGGGAAGAGAGATTGACCCCCTCAGAGCGGGTTCGCAATTTGGGTGTCCTCCTAGATCAGTGATGGCGAACCTTTTTTTCCTCAGGTGCCAAAAGCACGCGCGCGCACACTATTGTGCATGTGCGAGTGCCCACACCCATAATTCAATGCCCCCCTGCGCATGTGCGTGTGATCCACCCATGCTGCCCTGCCCCCCGTGCATGCATGCACGATCCCCCGCTCCCCCGTTTCCCGACTTTGGGTGGGCCCGCTAGGCCCATTTTTCACCCTCCCCAGGCTCCAGAGGTTTTCCTGGAGCCTGGGGAGGGCAAATATGGCTTCCCCCGCCCCCGGAGGCCCTCCGGAGGCCGAAAACACTCTCCCGGAGCCTCCGCACAAGCCAAAAATCAGCTGGCCGGTGTGCACATGCGCACTGGAGCTGACTTAGGGCAACGGCTCGCGTGCCGGCAGATATGGCTATGTGTGCCACCTGTGGCACGCGTGCCATAGGTTCGCCATCACTGTCCTAGATCCACAGCTAACTTTAGAACAACATCTGACGGCTGTGGATAGGGGGACCTTTGCATAGGTTCGCCTGGTGCACCAATTGCGACCCTATCTCAATCAGGAGGCTTTACTCACGGTCGCTCATGCCCTTATCACCTCACGTCTTGATTATTGCAATGCGTTCTACATGGGGCCACCCTTGAAGAGTGTTTGGAGACTTCAGCTAGTCCAGAATGCAACGGCGCGAGCTGTGGTGGGTGTATCTCGATTCACCCACATTACACCCATACTGCGCGAGCTGCACTGGCTACCCATTGGTCTCCAGACACAATTCAAGGTGTTGGTTATGACCTTTAAAGCCCTACATGGCTCAGGACCAGATTATCTCCGAGACCGTCTGCTACCTCACACATCCCAGAGACCAGTAAAATCCCACAGAGTTGGGCTTCTCCGGGTCCCATCAGCCAAACAATGTTGGCTGGCGGGACCATGGGGAAGGGCCTTCTCTGTGGCTGCTCCGGCTCTCTGGAACCAACTGCCGCCTGAGGTCCGTACCACCCCCACCTTGCTTGCCTTCCATGCTGTTGCCAAGAAAATGTCACGTCCATAAAGTTACCAGGAATTGAGCTTGACCGGGAATCAGGTAGCAGTTGGGGGAAAACCAATTGTCTCCCATTCACCCCGCCATAACCAGGAACAAGGAAAAAAAGCCCTCCCGAGTTCAAATCTGAAACTTTTTTTTTAATTGAAAAAGTTTTATTACTACAAAGTACAAAAATTTTTAATCCCCCCTTCCCCCCAACCCCCTCCCTCCCCTTCCCCGACTTCCCAGAAAGAACACAGGATATAATCTCCAAATAACCATAAACTAAAATATGCTAACAAAACATAAATTCTATTATATATGTATACACTTTTTTTTTCCTAAGAAAAAAAAAGAAAACTCCACTCTATCTAAAATCTATTAAACCATTCTAAAATTCTAACCATATATCATTATTAAACTATATATATCTTCTTAATCTGATACTTTTTTTGAATATAATCAGTCCATCTACTCCATTCCAATATGTATCTTTCATTTGAGTGATCTTTTAAGTATGATGAGATTCTTGCCATTTCTGCCAGGTGTGTAACTTTTATTGTCCATTCCTCAATAGTAGGTATATCTTCTTTCTTCCAGTATTGTGCTACCAACAATCTGGCAGCCGTTATCAAGTTCAAAATCAATTTAGTCTCTATTACAGTAAAGTCCGTAATTATTCCCAGCAAGAAGAACTGTGGTGTAAACTTAATTTTTTTCTTCAAAATATTCTGAATATTTTAATCCAAAAAGCCTTAATTTTCTTACAAGACCACCAAATATGAAAATAAGTTGCATCTTCACATTCACATCTCCAACATTTAGGTTGTAAATTTGGATACATACAAGCTAGTTTTTTTGGATCAAAATGCCATCTATAAAACATTTTATAAAAATTTTCTCTTAAATTTTGAGCTTGTGTAAATTTTACATTTCTAACCCATATATTCTCCCATGTTTCCATCATTATAGGTTCACCAATATTTTGCGCCCATTTAATCATACAATCCTTAACTAGCTCTGTTTCAGAATCTAATTCCACTAACACATTATATAATCTCTTTATATGCATTGGTCCTTTATTCTTTATTTGATTTATCAAATTGTCATCTTGCTGAGAAATACCTGCTTTTGAATCCTCTTTCCATCTGGCCTGCAGTTGAAATCTGAAACTTTTAACATGCAAATAGGGAGTTGAAAATTTCCTCACCTGCAGCACCCACCTCTCTCTTTCCTGATGCCTTGCTAGAAAAGTTTCAGCTATAGTCACCACTTGGCTGCAGGTTTCAGGGACGAGTTCCCACACTTGGCTCTGGATCTCTTGGGGCAAGATCGTTAGGAACTGCTCCAAGATCAACAACTCCCAAGATCTGATCCTTGGTACTGCTCTCCGGCCTTAGCCACTGACAGCAAAGCTCCCGAAGCCTCCTGCAAGCATCCCATGGACCCCTGGCCTACTGATCTTGTCGGAAGTGTCTTCTTCGCTTCTCAGTGGCCACAGGTTCTTTCTTCAAGATGGCGGCCTTCACTTTCCCATAGTCCCATCTGTTGCTAACATCCAAACTCAGATAGGCCTGCAGGGCATCCCCATTCAAAGTTGGCAAAAGCCGGGCTACTAGTTCTTTCTTAGACCACTGACAGGCATAGGCTACATGTTCAAAAGAAGCTAGAAGCACTCGTGTGTCCTCCCATGGTTCAAATGCTATTGGCTACCTCCCCTTGCATCCAAAATGAAGGGGTGGTTCTGGATCTTGGCCTTGAATTTCCCAGTGCTGGATCACCCCTACATTGGGCTCTTCCTTTACCAGTGGAGATGACTTCCAACTCAAGATTTTTCCCACATGAAAGACACAAGGAATTTGTCCTGCTTTCTCTGGAGCTTCTCCCATATTGAAGTTTGCTGCTCCTTGTTCTTCTCTTTTGAATCCATGTAACCGCAGAGGCACTTTTAAGGGTCCCAAGTCTGCTTTTGCCTCTGTCTCCACTGCCATTTTCACTCTCATGGCACCACCTTCAAGTCTCTCTTCCGAAGACTCGCTTTCTCTAGCAAATACAGAAGAAAATTAACCTGCCTGTTGAATCCATTCTAATTTGGTCTCCTATTTGAAGGAGCTGTATGGGAAACAGTTGAAATATTTATTTATTTATTTATTTATTTATTTATTTATTTATTTATTTATTTATTTATTTATTTATTTATTTATTTATTTTTTATTTTTTATTTTTTATTTTTTATTTATTTTTTATTTTTTATTTATTTATTTATTAGTGAGACTTATATACCGCCTCAAGTGCAAGCACTCTCTAAGCGGTTTACACCATTAAGCAATGTATATTTATATTGCCCCCAACAATAGATGTTTACCTACCTCGGAAGGATGGAAGGCTGAGTCAACCTTGAGCCGGTGAGATTTGAACAGCTGAACTGCTGATCACAGTCAGCTAAAGTGGCCTGCAGTACTGCACTCTAACTGCTGCACCACCTCGGCTCTTATTCAATTAATTGATTATTAATTATTAATTAATTATTAATTATTTGTATTTATATGCCGCTCAACTCCGCAGGGACTCTGAGCGGCTAACAAGAATACAAATAGCATTAATATAAAAAAGAATTAAAAACAGATTAAAAGACAATATAATATTGATTATTGATTATTAATTAATTAATCAATTACAAAGTCTTATACAATTAAATGTTTTCCCTTTACAGGTTACAGATTAACAGAGTTGGAAGGGACCTTGTAGGTCATCTAGTCCAACCCCCCGCCCAAGCAGACCCTACACCATTTTTGACAGATGGCAGTCCAGTCTCTTCTTGAAAGCTTCCAGTGATGAAGCTCCCACAACTTCTGAAGGCAAGCTGTTCCATTGGTTGATTGCTCTCACTGTCAGAAAATTTCTCATTATTTCCAGGTTGAACCTCTCCTTGTTCAGTTTCCATCCATTATTCCTTGTCTGGCCTTCAGTTGCTTTGGAGAATAGCTTGACCCCCTCCTCTCTGTGGCAGCCCCTCAAATACTGGAATACTGCTATCATGTCTCCCCTGGTCCTTCTCTTCACTAGACTAGCCATGCCCAGTTCCTGTAACCGTTCATCATATGTTTTAGCCTCCAGTCCCCTAATCATCTTGGTTGCTCTCCTCTGCACTCTTTCTAGAGTGTCAACATCTTTTTTATAGTGTGGTGACCAAAACTGGATGCAGTACAATAGGTGTGGTCTTACTAAGGCTTTATAGAGTGGTATTAGTACCTCACTTGATCTTGATTGTGTCCCTCTCTTAATGCAATTTAGGATTCCATTGGCTTTTTTGGCTGCCGCCGCACACTACTTGCAATTATTTAATTGGTTGTCCACTAAGTCTCCAAGATCCCTCTCACAGTTACTGCTATTAAGCCTGGTTTCACCCAGTCTATGTGTACTTTTGGTTTTTCTTGCTTAAGCGTAGGACTTTACTTTTCTCTACATTGAATTTCATTTTGTTAGATAGGGCCCAGTGTTCAAGTCTGTCAAAATCCCTCTGGATCTTGAGCCTATCATCTAGGGTGTTGGCTATTCCTGCCAGTTTAGTATCATCTGCAACTTTGGTAAGTTCCCCTTCTATTCCCTCATCTAAGTCGTTTATGAAGATATTGAAGAGTACTGAGCCTAAGAAAGGGTATTCCCAGCTCCCCGACCGACTGGTTTTTCCCCTGTAGCTCTTTCTCTGCCTTTCAGCGTAGGCCGTCAAAAATAAGGATTTTCTGGGAAGAAAAGCTTGCCCCACCCACCACACACAGGTGCCCTCGCTTCCTCCAAGCCTTTCTTTGCCTACCGGTACTTGATTTCCAGCACCGTCGACTTCCCCCCCAACCTCGCCTACTCACCTCATGCTGTCTGCACTCCAAGCAATGAGGAGGCCCAGTGATGCGTGGGGCGCATCGCTGGACCTCCTGCTGCTTTTGCAGCTGCAAAAGCGGCCACGCTTGCTGGAGGAGGCGGCCTGAATGGCACTGGCAAAGCAGCTCTTTTGTAGATGGTGGGATGGCCTGCTGCGACCATTGCACCATTACTGGTAGGTAAGGAGGGGGGTGAAAGGAGCGTCGCTGGGCCTCCCGCTCTTTTTGCACCCGCCACTAACAGAACGGGTGTGGTGGCTAGGGTTGTGGGAGCAGCTGCCGCAAGGCTGTTCCACGTGGATGGCAGGTGCGTGTGGAGCATGTGGGGCATTTTCCTCCCCGCTTCCCCCCCTCCGACCTCGCCTCCTCACCTCGTGCTGTCTGTACTCCAAGCAACGAGGAGGCCCAGCGATGCGTGGGGCACATCGCTGGCCCCCCTGCCACTTTTGCAGCTGCTAAAGTGGCCACGCTTGCTGGAGGTGGTGGCCTGAGTGGCCTGAGCGGCCTGATGGCAGGTGTGACCGTTAGGTAAGGGCATGTGGGGCGCGTGGGGCATGTTCCTCCCCCCTTTCCCCCCCTCTGGCCTCGCCTCACCTCGTGTTGTTTGCACGGCAAGCAACGAGAGGAAATGGGGACTGGCTGTGCAGGCGCTTAAATACCGCATTTTTCGGAGTATAAGACGCACCTTAGTTTTGGGGGAGGAAAACAAGGGGAAAAATCTGTCTCTGCCTCCCAGCAATTTGCCTCCCGGCAAACAGCAAACAGTACAGATGATATACACTGTTTGCTGTGCATTTCTGTGAATATGTGCCTGACCCATAGAAATAGCAAAGAATTGGAGAAATGTACATTATGGCAGTATATTAATGCCAGAAAGTTTTCTTAAATGTAGTCACACTAACTCCTCCCAATTATTTAAATAGATCTACTCCAAACATGACTAAGTCAGGGTTTAACTCAGCTGCCTTATCCTAATACTAAACAGGACACTGTTACATTTCAGATTATACTTGTACAGATGCTGTTAAAATTGATGTGGCTTTCTTGAAGTATACATTATTCTCTGCTATTTAAAAGAAGATACAATAGCACTGGGCCTCTTCAGATCAAGCATTTATTTTAAAAAGCTTCTTCATTTTGTTAAGTTGTCTAGAACAATAATAAAGCAGTCTTTAAAAAATAAGTCTAATAATTTGAACATTCTATAGACATTTATAGTTATTGACTTACCTCCTTGCATCCAGTTTCAGCAACTGATTAGCACAAGAAAATAAAATTCTGCCTCTGCCTCTCCCTCAGTTTTAGTTTCACTTTCATTTTAGCACGTGGGCCTACCTGCAAGCCTCAATCAGCTGCTGGTCGGGAGGCCGATAATCAGTTGCTTGGCTTAACAGGCTCTGTTCTGTTTGCTGCAAGAAGGTAAATTGCTGGGAGGCAGAGGCCAAAGGGTGGGGGTGGCTGGGTGGGGCTACATTCGGTGTATAAGATGCACCCAAGTTTTCACCCTCTTTTGGGGGGTAAAAAGGTGCGTCTTATACTCCGAAAAATACGGTAGGTCTTATTTTCGGGGTAGGTCTTATTTTTGGGGAAACACGGTATATTATGTCCACAGTATTTTGCTGGTCTACTAATTTAGTCACTATGTTGAAGAATGAAATAAGATTGGTTTGGCATGATCTGTTTTTAACAAACCCGTGCTGACTTCTACTGTGTTTCTCAGAAAATAAGACCGGGTCTTATTTTCTTTTAGACTTGAAAATAAGCACTTGGGCTTATTTTCGAGGAGGTCTTACTTTTTTGAGGTGCAGCAGGCCAGACTCGGTGAGCTGGACGTGCTGTGGATGCACCTTGCCAGACTCAGAAGCCAGGGATCCTGCAGGCATCCCGGGCACATAAAGGCTGCAAAAATCCCCGGGCTGTTTGCAACTTGAGTGAGCCGTGGTCAGGAGTGGCGGCACCACCTTGAGGTTTGTCATACCAGCGCAGCCTCTTGGAGCAGGACCCTGCAAGGCTTGTTGTGGCGTTGCACTCATGAATGGCAGCACCTCCGCCAGCTTCATCACACCGGTGCAGCTGGCATCATGCTGTGAGTGGCTGCGCCGGTGTGTCCAAACTCACGGCGGTGCTGCCGCTCACGCATGCAATGGCACAGCAATCCTTGCAGGGTCCTGCTCAAAGAGGCTGTGCCGATGTGACGAACCTCACTGCATTCCTCTGCTCGCATGCACAACGCTACAACAAGCCTTGCAGGGTCATGGGATACGCTGAAGGTTTGGAATGGAGCCTTTTTTGCGAACAGCAGGAAAATGGGGAGGGAAATTTTCCTGCCTGTCATCCATTCCTTGAGCTCAGCACAGACTGAGGGAAGGATGGTAGGAAGAAAATTTTCCCTCCCCATTTTCCTGCCTTTCGCGAAAATGGCTCTAATCCAAGCCTTCAGCGTATCCCAGGATTGCAATGCTGAAGGTTCGGAATGGAGCCTTTTTCGCAAAAGGCAGGAAAATGGGGAGGGGAACTTTCCTGCCTACCATCCTTCCCTCAGTCTGTGCTGAGCTTGAGGAATGGATGACAGGCAGGAAAATTCCCCTCCCCATTTTCCTGCCATTCACAAAAAAGGCTCCATTCCGAACCTTCAGCGTTGCAATCCTGGGATACGCTGAAGGCTCGGAATGCCTCTGCTTCAGCGCAGAATGACTTTTGCCCGTCTCTTTCTCGGCGTGGCGCTTCTGCCTGTTGGGCCACTTCCCGAAGCCGGCAGCTCCGCAGCCAGCTGCTTTGCTTTTTCCCTCTTTTTCCTCATGGGAGGCTTGCGTGGTGGCACCAGCAGCAGGTGAAGACAGAGGCATGGGGGAGGCAGAGGCAATCCCAATGCACTGGCCCCTTTGTCCCACTGTCTCTTGGTTTGCCTGCAGCTGCACAGAACAAGCACCAGCACGGGGCGTCTGGATTGCCTGCCTCCCCCATGCCAGTGCCGGTGCTGCCACGCAAGCCTCCCACAAGCCTCCCAAAAAGAGGAAAAAGAAAAGCAGTTGGCCGCGGAAGCGGCCCAACAAGCAGAAGCGCTGCACTCAGAAAGAGAAGGGCAAAAGTGGTATTTGCGCTGCCCCAAGGGGCCAGCTGGCTGCAGTTGTAGCCAGACAGTCCCCCCCCGCACCCGCGCCACCACTCGTGCTGGCCACACACATCCCCCTGGGCTTATTTTAGGGGTAGGGGTAATATTAAGCCCACCCCTAAAAAATTAGGGTTGGGCTTATTATTGGGGTGGGTCGTGTTTTCGGAGAAACACGGTAGTTATTACTTTACTCATTTCTAGATGTTGGCAGATCTGGTTTTTTTTTATTCTTTTCCAGTATCTTCCCAGGTATTGATGTTAGGCTGATTGGTCTGTAGTTTCCTGGGTGTTTGTTTTTTCCCCTTTTTTGAAGATGGGAACAACATCAGCTCTTTTCTAGTCTTCTGGTAGTTCCCCGGTGCTCCAGGATTTTTGGAAGATGTGGTACAATGGTTCTGAGATGACATCTGCCAGCTCCTTTAGAACTCTGGGATGTAATCCATCAGGTCCCGGTGATTTGTATTCATCAAGATCAGACAGGTGTTCTCTTACCATTTTTTGCTTATTTTAACTTTTATTTCTAGTCTGTCTTTTACAGTTATGTTTTTGGTAGGTTGGACTATTGTTTCTTTTTGCGTGAAGACCGATGCAAAGAATGAGTTAAGCAGCTCTGCTTTCTCTCTGCTGCCTGTTACTTCTTTGCCGTCTTCTCTCTTTAGTGGACCGACTGTTTCCTTGATTTTTTTTCTTGTTATTTGTACAAAGAAGAACTGGGTAGACCATTCCACAACATACAGACAAAGAGCATGCAGTGAAAGGCCAAGCCTTGGGGAAGGTATGGCGTCCTTTTATACCTTCAGACATCAGCTTAGTACCCAATTCTGGCCCCCTGGCCCATGCCTTCCTTGTAGCCCTGCATTGGCCGTGCAGCAAGGAACAGGGGGGCTGAGTGCTTAGCAACACAGGTATTTTCCTAGTGTAACTCTGCCAAACTATGGCATATTCTGCACCAGGCACTGAGTTGTACACAAAAACAAGATAACAAGAGTTAGATCACTGGTAGAAGCAAATGGCAGAGGCAATTCTAATTCTTACAGGAGCAAAGCAATTCTTACAGAAGCGAAATAGCAGATTATTATTATGTCCCGGTAATTCTACCTATTCTACTATTATTATGTACCTTCACTTGTTTTAGACAAAGGACTATTTTTCAATGGGTATGTTTGGGAGATTGGGAAGGACTGATTTTTTTTAAAAAAGTACACATGCTTTACAATGAGCCAGATGGAGTCAGCATCACCTGATCTTGATAGATTTAGGCCTCTCAGTCCTTCAGCTGAATATGTTCTCCTCTGACACTGTTCTTCCATCATCTTCCAGATCACTTTAAACTCACCCCCATAGTTCACACCGTAACGTTCCCACATCCCTGTTGCAACACCCGATTCCCACCACCACAGAAGGCGGAGCAGGAAGGACTTTAGTTCTCCTCCCAGCCCATTCGCTCACTCTTGCCCTCTATTATATTAACTCCTGGAAAATTTAAGTTGTACGAATTGTGTCTGCAGAAAGAAGAAACCACATCTGGATTGCCAGTGCCCGTGATTTGAAAAGTAGTTTTTCCGCATAATGAACTACTCAAAATTATAAAAAATAGCAAGAGAGATAAACATGCAAACCGCAATTGGATTCCCAAATTCAGCCTGGAAGTAACGTTGCTTGGGGAAGTGGCAGACTGGGACGTTTAGGCACAGACCCTTGGCCGCGCCTCCTTCGCCTCCAGCCACCCGCCTCAGCCCATTCACAGCCAGCTTTCCTTCTCTGCTGGCCCTCTCTCGGCCATTCTCCATGGCCAATGGGCCCCTGGCCCTCTGCCCCTGGCCCTTCGCCCCTGCCCATTGGCCCAGGCACCATTTGACACGGGCCTTTGGCTGCAGGGGACAAATAACCCCCAGGCAGTGGTGAACTCCAAATATTTTCCCTACCAGTTCTGTGGGCGTGGCTTAGTGGGCATGGCTTGGTGGTCAGGTGACCGGGTGGGCGTGGCCAACTTGTAAAATGTGGCAAAACTCACCAATGCTCTTGCTTAGCAACCAAAATTTTGGGCTCAATTGTGGTCATAAGCTTTCTTTCTTTCTTTCTTTCTTTCTTTCTTTCTTTCTTTCTTTCTTTCTTTCTTTCTTTCTTTCTTTCTTTCTTTCTTTCTTTCTTTCTTTCTTTCTTTCTTTCTTTCTTTCTTTCTTTCTTTCTTTCTCTTTTTCTCTTCCCCCCTCTCTTCCTCTCTCTCTCTCTCTCCCTCCCCCCTCCCCTCCTGCTTCTTGCAGGAGAGGCAGCTCTGATATCTGTCTACGCCCATGAAAACAGCTCCGTCTTTCCAACCCTCGTCCAGCCGAAGTCCTCTTTCCACCTCCGGCTGCAGAGCTTCCGAAGTTTCCCTTTTACCCTAAGAAACGACCTCCACCCTCAGAAAAGAAAGTCCACCCATAAGTCCGTGCGGGGCCCACCTTGGTGTACAGGGGCCAAGAGCCAGCCTGCAAAGCTGGCCCGCCTGGCAAAAGGGGCTTGGCTGGGACTGGACCCCCCCCCCAATGCCGGTGGGTGGGCAAGATTCCTTTTGGGGACATCTAAGCGTTTTTTCGGGAGGTGGAGGAGCGTGAGGTTTGCGCCTGGTAGCAGTCAAATTTGGGGGCGCAAGAGCTAGGCTCGCCCCGGTACAGAGGTTCTGGGCCTTGGGGGTGTTTTAAGTCTTTGCGAAGCTTTTTGTTGAGGTTCGATTCGTCAGGTTGGGTTTTTTATTTATTTCTTCCTTTAGTTGGGGGGGCGTGAGAGAGGGGACGGATGGACACACACACACAAAAGGAGAGAGAGAGAGAGACACACACACACACGCAGGGAGGTGTGCTGAGAGCTGAGGAAGGCAAAATTCCCAGGAGACCGAGAAGGGAAAGGCTCGGAGTACTAGCACTATGAGTGCAGAATTGGCTGGGAAGAATCTTTCTTCCTAAAGAGAGCTGCGGCTTGAGTGCTAAGGTGCCGACCCAAGTCTGCTTATCCGCAGAGAGAAGTTTCATTGGCTTAAACGGGAGCCTGGGTTTTTATTCCTGAGTAATGCAGGCACGGAGGCTACCTGCAAGTACAGGTGGATACAGTTGGGCTCCATCAAAAAAAGTTTAAGTTGGAGTCTATTGGATTTACTCAGAAGTAAGATCCATGAATCTTAAGGTGTCTCCAGCATGTCCCCTCCTCGCTTCCCCCCTCCATTTCTCTTTCCCCTTCCTCACCTGCTCGGGAGAAGGGCTGCCCATAATCGTCTTATTACGACCCCCAAAGCTCTTTCTTTCTCTTTCTTTCTTTGTCTCTCTTTTCTTTTCTTTTCTTTTCTTTTCTTTTCTTTTCTTTTCTTTTCTTTTCTTTTCTTTTCTTTTTTTCTTTTCTTTTCTTTTCTTTTCTTTTCTTTTCTTTTCTCTCTCTCTCTCTCTCCCCCTCTGTATCTGTGTGTGTGTATGTGTGTGTGTACCTGTGTGTCTGTCACTCTCTCATGCGCATGCGCGGGGCAGCCGGCTGCTCGCTTAAGGAGGGTTTGAACAGGACGCAAAAGGACGTGGATTCTCTCCTACACTAAGGCTCTGGCCATCGCCTTGCCGTGTCGTCCCTCCCCCCCCCCCCCCGCAGCTCTTCTGCCGAGTGCGGAGGATGCGAGCTCAAGCCCGAAGTGGCAGGAAGTGAAGGCAGGTACAGGGCTGCTTTGCTCCTGCACTAAGGCTCCGGCGACCCTCCCTCTCCTTCTCTTCTCATGTGGGGGGGACAACATGGCAAGGCGATGGCAGGAGCCTTAGTGCAGGAGCGAAGCCAGCCGCTCGTTTAAGGAGGGTCTTAACAGGACGCAAAAGGACGCGGCTTCTCTGCTGCACTAAGGCTCCAGCCATCGCCTTGCCGTGTCCCCCCCTCGCATGAGAGGAGGAGGAGGAGGTTCTCCAGAGCCTTAGTGCAGGAGAGAAGCTGCGTCCTTTTGCATCCTGTTCAAACCCTCCTTAAACGAGCGGCCGGCTTCGCTCCTGCACTATGACTTTGGCCATCTCCTTCCTGCCACTTCGGGCTGGAGCTGCCTGCCCTCCCGAAGCAACCCTGCTGCCATTCGCATTAGTTTCACAGCGGGAGAAGGAAGAAAGCAAAAGGCGGCAGCGCGGCAGTGCTCTGGAAGGGCAGGCTGGCGCAGGCGGACATGTGCAGCCGGGTGGGGAGGGAGTGTGGCGGCCCCTTCCAAGCGCAGCGCATGGAGGCGAAGGTGGGCAAGGTGGCCCCAGCATGGCTGTTGCTGCGGAGGCATGGCGATTGCTCGGCCAGGGCAGCCTCGGCGGGGGCTGCATCGGCCTCTCCGCCCGGGCCATGTCCCACTCCAGCTGGCTGCGCGACTACAAGTGCGGCGACCTGGTTTTCGGCAAGATGAAGGGCTACCCACACTGGCCTGCCCGGGAAAGCGCCACGGGCTCTGCCGTGGCACGGCCGGGCCTGGCCCTCTCTCTGCGTGGGGGCTGCTGGCCTGCCGGCCGCCAGCAGCTTCCGCAACTCTCGCTTTGCTGGTGGGAAGCGGCACCATGGCTGAGCCTCCTTCCCCCGGAGCGCCGAACTCCATGGGCCAAGTTCCCAGAGTGGTGGCAGTGGTCAAAGAGAGCAGGCAGGTGGCCAGGTGGGAAGCCAGTGGGCTGCTTCGGAGCCCCAAGTGCCGCAGAGCCGGCCCAGGAGGCACACAGGCCCGGGTGGAAGGCAGCCTTTTCTGCAGCATCCCCCTCCCCTCTTTGGATTGCCGTGAAGGGGCAGCATGTAATGCAAGATTTTTTTAAAAAGTACTTTGGCTTCTCCAAAAGTTTTGGGGACTTGCAGATCTGTCACCAGGAGCGGAGGGAGGGGAGTGGTGGTGAGAGTAGCAGCCGCCGGGGCCACTGGGGGGACAGACAGGTGAGAGTGTGTTGGGGGGCACCAGGAAGGGAGGAAGGGAGGGGCACCTCAAGGGGGTTTCACAAAGACAGCTTGGCTGGCAACTCACTCACCTCCAACGAAAGAGGGGAGGAAGAGCAAGGCCGGCACAGCTTCTGGCGTTGTGGGGTGGGGCAGCGCAGGCAAGTGGTAAGGCCAGAGCTGCTTTTGGCATTGTGGGGGAGGCTGGGGGGGGTTGTGCAGGCGAATAGCAAGGCCAGCGTGGCTTCTGCAATTACAGGAGGGGGGCTGGGGGAGCACGGCAGGCGAATGGATTATGTTAAGGAGTTATTGTGCTGTTGAGCACATACACAGCGGAATGGTAATTGTGGTTTTGGTGTTGCAGTTTGATATGAATGCTATTCAGTCAATAAACAGAATACATTTAGTATTTACAAAATAGTTTACTTCTAGTAGTAGCAAAGTTCAATAGGAAGTCCAAGTCATACACAGTTAGTTCAGTCAATGCGAAGTTTCTTCTTCTTGCCTATCTTTGTTTAACTAACAAACAAAGATTACAGCTAACATTCAATTCTACACTATCACAGATAGTTAGTCTTTACACAGCAACTCTTCAAGTAATTCTACACAGACACTAAGTCAATTACTCAACAGTGAAGTAGCAGAGAGATTCAGCAGTCCAGAACACACGGTCATCAATCATCAAACACCATCAAACACAGAGTCAATCACAATCACAGAGACATTCTGAGCATGCTCTCTTGCTGCCTTATATAGTTATCAGCCTTAAATGTTCTTAAAGCAATATACACATAACATTGATTTGTGGCTTGTTCATATATTAGCATACCCAATCATTTGAACAGAGTTCTAATAGATTACAAACATTATAAACTCGTGGCAGGATGCTGCAAGGCTTGTGCCATTGCGCACAAGAGTGGCTGCACCAGCAGGATTAACCTCACGGCATCGCAAAACGAGCATCGCAAAGACCCATTTCTAGCAGAGTTTGGGGGAGAGAAACAAGCCAGGGTCCACACCTTGCGTATTAACCGCTATTTATTTATTTATTTATTTATTTATTTATTTATTTATTTATTTATTTATTTATTTATTTATTTATTTATTTATTTATTTATTTATTTGTTTGTTTGTTTGTTTGTTTGTTTGTATTTATATGCCGCTCAACTCCGCAGGGACTCTGAGCGGCTAACAGGAATACAAATAGCATTAATATAAACAAGCATTTAAAAACAAAATTAAAAACAATATAACAATTTAAAACATTTCAATCATCCAATCAATTCATTCCATAGGCCAGCATCCATAAATCATTCATTGGCCCCAGGCTTGCCGAAAAAGCCAGGTCTTCACGGCTTTTCTGAAGGCCAATAAGGTGGGGACAGTCCTGATCTCGGGGGGTAGTTGGTTCCAGAGGGTAGGAGCCGCCACAGAGAAGGCCCTCGCCCGCGGGCCCACCAGCCGATATTGTTTAGCTGACGGGACCTGGAGTAGGCCAGCTCTATGTGATCTAACCAGTCACAGGGAGGTATGTGGTAGCAGGCGGTCCCGAAGATACTCTGGCCCTGAACCATATAGGGCTTTAAATGTGATCACCAACACCTTGAATTGTGTCCGGAGACCAATGGGCAACCAATGCAGCTCGCGCAAGATGGCGGTAGTGTGGGTGTATCTAGGTACACCCACAACAGCACGTGCAGCCGCATTTTGCACCAACTGAAGTCTCCAAATACCCTTCAAGGGTAGCCGCATGTAGAACATGTTACAATAATCAAGCCATGAGGTGACAAGGGCATGAGTGACCGTGAGAAGTGCCTCCCGATCCAGGTAGGGTTGCAATTGGTGCACAAGACGAACTTGTGCAAAGGTCCCCCTAGCCACAGCTGACAGATGTTGGTCCAATTTAAGCTGTGGATCCAGGAGGACACCCAAATTGCGGACCCGTTCTGAGGCGATAAGTTTTTCACCCCCCAGAACCAGGGAGGGACAGTCAACCAAGTCCTTAGGGGGCAATATCCATAGCCACTTGGTCTTGTCCGGGTTAAGTTTGAGCCTGTTGACTCCCATCCAGATCCTCACGTCGTCCAGACACCGGCACATCACATCAACCACCTCACTGAATTGACGCGGGGTGGAGCTGTAAAGCTGGGTATCATCAGCATATTGCTGAAACCTCACCCCATGTCATCGGATGATCTCACCCAGTGGTTTCATGTAGATGTTAAATAGGAGGGGAGAGAGGACCGAGCCCTGAGGCACCCCACAATCGAGGGGCCTAGGGGTCGACCTCTGTCCGCCAGCCAACACCGACTGCGACCGATCAGAGAGATAGGAGAACCACCGCAACACAGTGCCTCCCACTCCCAACTCCCTTAATCGGCGCAGAAGGATACCATGGTCAATGGTATCGAAAGCAGCTGAGAGGTCAAGTAGCACCAAGATAGAGGTATAAGAGATCATCCAACAGCATGACCAAGGCAGTTTCTGTGCTGTAGCCGGGCCTGAAACCCGACTGAAAAGGATTTAGATAATCCGTGTCATCCAACAGCTGTAGGAGTTGGAGCGCCACCACTTTCTCTACAACCTTACCCACAAAGGGTAGGTTGGAGACTGGACGAAAGTTTTTTAAATCAGTTGGGTCCAGGGAAGGCTTCTTGAGGAGGGGCCTCACAACCGCTACCTTAAGTGGCTGCGGAACGAACCCCTCCCTCAAGGAGGCGTTGACTATCACCTGAATCCAACCTCATGTTACCTCCCTGCTAGAGGAAACCAGCCAGAAGGGGCATGGGTCCAACAAACAAGTGGAGGCGCTCATCGCTCCTACAGCCTTGTCCACTTCCTCAGGAGTAGCGGGTTCAAACTCCTCCCACAAAATAGGACTAAGACCTGTCCCTGTCATCTCGGCTTGAATTGCCCAATCGGAGTCCAGGTCTGTCCGGATCTGAGCAACTTTATCCGCCAGAAACTGTACAAATTCCTCAGCTCTGCCCTGTAAGGGCTCCTCCACCCCCTCCACATTAAGGAGGGAACGAGTCACCCTAAACAGAGTGGCTGGGCGAGAATCAGCGGATGCGAACATTTTGCCGCCTGTATCGCCACTAAATAAGTCCTAATAAAAGATCTTAGAAGTGTTTGGTCAGACTCGGATTTACTGGCCCTCCAGCGTCGCTCTAGGCGTCTCTTGTGGCGTTTCATCTCCCGGAGCTCCTCGGTAAACCAGGGAGCCCTCCGGGATCCACTGCCACGGAGAGGTCGAACAGGCGTAATCCTATCCAGTGCTCCAGACGCCGCCCGATTCCAGGAGGCCACTAGAGATTCGGACAGATTGTGTACAAGGGATTCAGGTATCTCCCCAAGCTCCTTCTGAAACCCTTCTGGGTCCATTAGGCGCCTGGGGCGGAACCACTTAATCAGTCCCACCTCCCTGCGGTGGAGGAGTGGTGCCGTAAAGTCTAGCATCAGTAGGAAATGATCTGACCATGACAAGGGAGAGCTGGCTAAACTCCTTAATTTCAGATCATCTCTCCACTGCCCCGAGAGAAACACCAGGTCAAGCGTGTGCCCCCCCTTATGAGTCGGACCCTCAACTACTTGGGTCAGGTCCATAGTTGCCATGGAAGCCATGAACTCCTGAGCTGCATCCGAGGATTTGCCGAGTGATGGCAGATTGAAGTCCCCCAACACCAGAAGCCTGGAGAACTGCACCGCCAGCCCGGCTACTGCCTCTAGCAGCACAGGCAGGGCCATTGTAACGCAGCTGGGAGGCAAGTACGTCAACAATAGGGCCACCTGAACCCCTAAGTCCAACTTCAAGAGGAGAGACTCACACCCAACAATCTCCGGAGCAGGGCTCCTACGAGGAAGAAGACTTTTTCTGACAATCATTGCCACTCCTCCACTTCTTCCCTGGGGTCGCGACTGATACAGAACTTGAAACCCGTCTGGGCACATCTCAGAGAGGGGAACCCCCCCTTCTTGTCCCAGCCAGATTTCAGTTATACATGCCAGGTCCGCTCCCTCCTCCAAGAGAAGATCCCGAAGGAGGGGGGCTTTGTTGACAATGGACCTGGCATTCAGCAGCAGCAGTTTGAGCCCAGGGTCCTGAGAACCCAAGTCACCATGTATGCGGGTTGAACTCGAGGGGCCGGAACATGGAATCTCTGTAAGGTAGCGAGACCTAGTTCCCCGAGAGCGGCCTACCCCTTGGTTCCCGCCATGTCTACCTCTCCCTGTTATGACCGTGATCCTCCGCCCCCCCAACCCCCCCAGAGATCCCACCTCCCACCCCATCGGTCTCCATCCTTTCCGGCAAGCCATCCATAACATTCATACCAGCCCGGGAATCGAGGGGGTGCCCCCACCTGCTTCTGTTTACACACTCAGCAGGGGGGACGTCCTCCCTCGTCCCCGGCACAAACATGCATCCAATTTATCACAATAATTACTCACACATTCTAATCCATCCATCCAAAAACATACATTCAATTAAAGAATTAATTAAATTAAAGAATATCTCAATGAAAGCAATTTGCCAATCGTGCTGGAGGAGGACAGGAATATGCTAAATGACAAGATTACTCTAACGGAATTAAGAAATGCCATCGGTAAACAAAAGAATAATAAATCACCAGGTCCGGATGGTATCCCCTTTGAAATATACAAAAATTTACAAAGCTCATTAGAATTAGTAATGTTAGACTTATTCAATGAAACAATGGAAAAAGGGGAACTACCCGAGTCCTGGAAAGAAGCATATTTAACTCTGATATCCAAGGAAGATTCGAACAAACAACAGATTCAAAATTACAGACCGATTTCATTACGAAATACGGATTACAAAATACTCGCATCAATAATGGCTGAACGATTCAAAAAAATCTTAAATCGGATTATCCACTCAGATCAAAACGGTTTTTTACCCCACAGACAGATAAGGAACAACACTAGAATAATACTCAATATACTAGAGTACTACGATATACACATAGATTAACAACTAGCGCTTATATTTGTCGACGCCAAAAAAGCGTTCGACAACCTTTACTGGCAATTTTTTATTATACAACTAGAAAAAATGAAATTTGGCGAAAAATTTATGGGGTTGATCAGAGCTATATATAGTAATCAAACAGCAAAAATAATAGTAAATAACGATATAACAGGGAAAATAGATATTAAAAAGGAGTACGTCAAGGATGCCCGTTAGCCCCATTAATTTTCATATTAGCATTGGAAAGCCTACTGAGGAAAGTAAGAAGCATGCAAGAGATAAAAGGCCTAAAAATCAGGAAGGAGGAATTCAAACTTCAAGCCTTCGCTGATGATATGACATTTATAGTTGAAGAACCTTTTAGACACTGGCCCGACTCTAATCAATGAAATTGAAAAATTTGGAAAGGCGGCAGGCCTAAAAATTAATAAGGAAAAAACAAAAATAATAACTAAAAACATGACACCGAAACAAAATAGCAAAGTGGAAAATTCATTAGGTATGAAAATAGTTAAAAGAGTTAAATATCTTGGGATATGGCTCACTGCGAGATGTAGCTCATTAAAGGAGGATAATTATATAAAACTAATACAGAAAATTAGTAAGGACCTTGACGGATGGTCAAAACTTCAATTATCATTTATGGGTAAAATTGCAACAATCAAAATGAACATCCTACCCAAGATCTTATTCCTATTCCAGGTAATCCCAATAAAGTTGAATAAAACAGTTTTTTCAAATTTAAATAAAATGATTCACAAATTCATATGGGCCAAAAGAAAAGCGAGGATCAAACTGAAACTTCTTCAAGACCATAGGAGGAGAGGAGGATTTGGTCTCCCCAACTGGGAGCTATACCACCAATCTGCTACACTCAATTGGATGAGGGAATGGATCACACTTAAAAACAGAAGGATATTAACCCTAGAGGGTTTCGATTTGCAGATTGGTTGGCATGCCCTCTTATGGGGGGACACCTATAAAACACATACATATTTCCGTCGACATTATATAAGAAAGAACTTATTAGACACATGGCTAACAATAAGGAAGGACCATTATAGAAGTGTTCCAAAATGGATATCACCAACTGAAACAATTATATACCCGAACCTCTTAGACATAAATAAGATTATAACATATCAACAACTCCTAGACGAACACAATGAGATGTTCTCAAAACAAGAACTCAAAGAAAAAGGAATAGACCAGGGGTCGGAAATTGCGGCTCGCGAGCCAAAAGTGGCTCTTTGGGCCCTCTGCCACGGCTCCCTGTCCCATCACTGATTGCCCCGTCCCTCGCCCTCCCTTCCCTTGCCTAGCCCAGGGAGATTCCACGCCATTGAAAGCTCTGCGCTCAGCCGCTGCTCCTCCTTCTGCGTTCCATCTTTTCCCCAGAAGCCCTTCCCGCGCCTTCCGTCAGTTCCGCCTCCCAGCCCGGCAGCGAGGAGGAGCTTGTCCTCTGTTCTGCTGCTTCTGGTCCTTCCCCCTTTCCTCCGCCGGCAGTCCTCACCACGCCCCAGACCTGCCGCGGCCGCAGTCACTTCCTGCCCTACTGTTGGGACGCTCTGCGGAAGCACTTCCCTTTCCCCCTCCTCCTTGGTGGAGGCAGGGTCGGCACGGCTGCCCGTGAGAGGACTCGGCCGGCGCCCGCTGTCACCTGCTGCTGCCTGGAGAGCCTCGGGCGCTTGGTGCCGGCCTCCGGCTTGCCTTCCCCGCGCGCTGCCGTCCCATCAAGAGCCGCCGAGCGGAGTGCGCTTGGTGGGCTAAATAGCTGCCTTTCTCCTCCTCCTCCTCCTCCCCCGGCTGGGCTGATGGCTGCCCGTCTTCCAGGAGCCGCTGGAACTTCTTCAGCCAGCCCCTCTCCACAGCCACGCTGGCTCAACTCCCGCGAAGGCTGGGAGCTGAGACTTTGTGCACGTCTTGTGTGTGTGTGTGTGTGTGTGTGTGTGCCGATGCTGCCACTGCCACCCCCGCGCCTCTCGCCCCGCTTGCTATAGATAGATAGATAGATAGATAGATAGATAGATAGATAGATAGATAGATAGATGATAGGTAGATAGATAGATGATAGATAGATAGATGATAGGTAGATATGGATGGAGAGAGAGAGATAAAGAGATGGAAAGGGAGAGATGAGAGGGAGAGGGAGGGGGAGAGTGTCACGATGTGATTATTGCCAGTTTGTGCATCTCTATGTTTCCTACTGTTTCTTGTATTTATGGTCAAGCAGACATGTGATATGTTTTACTACGCATGCATGCATTCCAGGAGTCAACTCCTTCTTTCTCTCTCTCCATTTCTGCCGAAGGCAGACGTGACTTTCATTAGCCGATAAGATGTAGTTTATTAAGGATTTTTTTATTACTTTTGTACTGAAATAAATATTTTGTTAATTAGATTTGAATCTCGGTTTTATTTTCTAATGAGAATGACTTCAAAAGAAGCAAAGATCCACAGATCGCCTCTACGGGGGAATGCCCCCCTTTACATGGTAGCGAGGATGGTTGTAAAATTTATAGCTTCCTTTTGAAGGTCTACTTGCGTTTTAGGATAGTTAGCTAATTAGAGTGATTTATGGCCAGCCATGTCCTCCGCGAACGGAGATAAGCTGGAAACAGAAGCAACAGAAGCCCTGGAAACAGAAGCAACCTCTTTTGCAGACAACTCTAATCTGCAAGAAATCACACCACCTCTTTTTGGGACTCAAACGGAAGATATTGCCGGGGCATCTTCACAAGCGGAACAGGATTTATTTACAGAGGTTAGTAAAAGTTACCCAACCACATCGTTTGTCCCCAGGGGAGATTTAACACATCTTGGTGCTATTCCAAAAAGTTCCCAGTATGAAACTGCCTCACGCTATCAATATGAAACTCGCTCCCCAGACCTGTCTTCGTCAGGTCAAACTAGTGCAGAAAAACAAATTAATTCTCATACGGTCTCTCATAAACAACTGTCTCTCGAGCCTGCAGTAATATCGAGGTTAATAGTTCTCCTTGAAACAGAGATGGATCTCGGCGGAACCAGTAAAGCAGAGACCAATGATGCCTCCCCCTGCGAAAATAGCCTTGAGGCATCAGAGGTCCCCTCCCTGAAGATGCATCACTGTCCTCTCGACAAGGTCTCCGCCAGGCAAAACAACGCCGGCCAACATCTTTGGCCCCCGTGTCCTGTTCCCATCTGTTGCCAATCGCCCCCCTAATAGTGATGGTAAAAACGTTGAAAGTCGGCAAGATAAAGCCGCGTTACGAAGTGAGGCTAGATCCAATATAATGGGCCTCACGGCGGCCTCTATATCCTCTAGCACACGCTGCAGCGGAGATAACAATCGTTGCGGCGGTGATGACCTCAGCAGCTGCGGCAGCGACGGCAGTGCCTAATTTCAAAGTGGTAATAGTTCCACAAGCCGAGATCGGGTTCTCAAAAGTAGGCTGTAGAGAATATTGCCCTGGGCGATAAAGCTGATGACAAGAAAGTTGTTTAACATGCTGTTTCGACCGCGACATACTGAAAGATCTACGTGGAGTCCATCACGTCCCACAGACCGCTCACTCCAACCGGGCTCAGTTCAAGGCAATGTGTGACTCACAGCAGTTTATCTGGTCGCCCTCCTGTCCCCGCTCTGCTCCGCTGCTCGACAAATAGTCTAACTCTCAAGGCGCTGCAGCCGCCTCTAAAATGGCGACCTCCTTCTTTCCCGTTTCAAGCCAGAGACTTTAAGGTTCCCCCGTTCGCATATCGGGCAAGTCTCTGCTTACCCCGATGTTCCTCGGGTACCTTGTTGGTTCCGGTATATCCCTATGTTAAATATGTCTTCATAGGGGCCCCCCATTTAGCTTGAAAATGGTCGGGCTTCAAGTTTGAGGCTCCACCCCGGAAGTATATAATAATTCCACCCCGGAAGTATATAATAATATACTTTCTTTCTCAGCCTACTACCCAAGCAACCCTCCCCTCCTGCTGAGGCTTTAGGAATACCTCGCAAGCGAATTCATCCACCATTTCACCATGAACCACCCCGCTCCCGACTGAGGGCAAAGCTAAAGCAGGAAGCAGCTGCAGCTGTGGCTCCAATCGCGCCTGCTTGCTGGCCTCGAGCATGCTCAGAGAGCGCCAGCAATGTCTTTTGTGGCATCAGAGGCTGGAGCCGAAGCACCATTTTCAGCTTGTCTGGGATGCTGAGCTGCCCTGAAGGGTAGGGCAAAAAAAAAAAATTAAGACACCCCTGAAAATAAGCCTTGGCGCTTATTTTGGAGGTAAAAAGAAAATAAGAAGAGTGGATTGGATGTGGGACTGGGAACGAGTCAGGCTCCCAAAGGTCCTGACAGAGCCCCTGGGGAGGTCCATAGAGCAACTGAGGAAGGAATTTGACCGAGCCACCATTCGGGAGGTGGAGCCATCATGCCGGCCAAAAAAGAGGGGAGGGGCAGCTGATCCTTTTGGAAGGAGGAGATGCACACAAGAACACAGTCCCCCCTCTTCACCCATCAGAAGGAGAAAGAGCCCGGGACTGAAGCCAGTACCCCTCCCCCATAGTTAGCAGGCCACCCAGGGCAGACAACCACCTCCCTCTCTCTGAACCAGAGCTGAGGAAGAGGGCCAGCTGCAGCGAGCGCATGCCTACAGAGGCCAACAGGAGGAGGGAGGAGCAGTACTAAACGAACCGCCCCACTTTAGGGGAAAATTTGATGGAGACTCAGACCAACTAGCCTTATTGCAGAAACACCGCCCAGGCAGGAAACCCCACAAAAGACCCCACCAGAACAACTGGCAGCCACATCCGACATGACCCCAGAGGCCGTTCAGATTCCGAGGGAATATAAAGACCTTGCGGGAGTATTCAGCGAGGCCAAGTGCGACGTCCTGCCTCCCCACTGTGAGACAGACTGCGCCATTGAAATCATCCCCAGGGCAAAACTACCCAAACCTAAACTGTACGCTATGACACCCCAGGAAATGCAAGAGATGCGCAAATACATAGACAAAAACCTAGTTGTCGAAGCCTACCTGCAGAAAGTCCAAAACCTGTGGCACTGTCGCTGTGGTAGGTAATAAGTTCCGAGTGGCACACCAACGACTAAAGGCCACCCAGGTGGCCTCGTATATCCTGGTCGCCGATGCCCTTCTGGAAGCCAGAATGGTGGAGATCACTTTCCTTCCAGAGTGTCTCCCACTCAACCGCCAAACGGCTAGTTTGAGCCACTGGGGATCCGGATGTTGCATGGCTCCTTGGCGAAGGGAGACCTTGTGAGGGGAAATCCTCCAAGGGCATGAGATGGACAGTGTTATCAGGTCCACGAACCATGGCCTCCTCAGCCAATGAGGAGCCACCAGTATCACCTCTGTTTCTTCCTCCATGATCTTGGCGAGGTGGGAGTGGGAGGCACCATTTTGCGGTGGTTCTCCTCTTACCTCGCTGATAGGATGCAGTCGGTGTTAACAGGAGGGCAGAAGTCATCTCCTAGGCCCCTGACTTGCGGGGTGCCACAGGGTTCGGTCCTCTCGCACATCCTGTTTAACATTTACATGAAACCGCTGGGGGAGATCATCCGCCGACACGGGGTGAGTTTTCAACAGTACGCTGA
Organism: Diadophis punctatus similis; assembly: GCA_023053685.1. Classification (NCBI taxonomy): domain Eukaryota; kingdom Metazoa; phylum Chordata; class Lepidosauria; order Squamata; family Dipsadidae; genus Diadophis; species Diadophis punctatus. The sequence continues at coordinate 1,448,105 of JALIGW010000085.1, forward strand.
TGACACCCAGCTGTACATTTCCACCCCATCTCAATTCAGGGAGGCAGTGGACGTAATGTGCCGATGCCTGGACGATGTCAGGATCTGGATGGGGAGGAACAGACTCAAGCTTAACCCCGACAAGTCTGAGCGGCTCTGGATATTGCCCCCTAAGGACTATTCCGACTGTCCCTCTTTGGTTCTGGGGGGAGAAAAATTAACCCCCTCAGAACGGGTCCGCAATTTGAGAGTTCTCCTAGATCACTGATGGCGAACCTTTTTTTCCTCGGGTGCCGAAATAGTGCATACACGCGCTATCGCACACACGTGCGTGCCCACACCCATAATTCAAAGCCCCCCACTTGCCTCACCCCCCCCGGTGCATGTGTGCGTGACCCCCCCACTCCCCCGTTTCCCAACTTCCAGTGGGCCCAGTAGGCCCGTTTTTTGGCTCCCCAGGCTCCAGAGGCTTTCTTAGAGCTTGGGGAGGGCGAAAACGCTTCCCCCTGCCACCCCGGAGACCCTCCGGGGGCCAAAATCGCCCTATCAGAGCCACCGCACGAGCCAAAAATCAGCTGGCGTGCACGCACATGCGTGCTGAAGCTGAGCTAGGGCAACGGCTCGCGTGCCAGCAGATATGGCTCCGCGTGCCACCTGTGGCACCCGTGCCATAGGTTCGCCATCACTGTCCTAGATCCACAGCTAAAATTAGATCACCATCTTACAGCTGTGGCTAGGGGAGCCTTTGCACAGGTTCGCCTGGTGCACCAATTGCAACCATACTTAGAGAAGGAGGCTCTACTCACGGTCACTCATGCCCTTGTCACCTCTAGACTGGACTACTGCAATGCGCTCTACATGGGGCTACCCTTGAAGAACATCCGGAGACTTCAACTGGTGCAAAATGCGGCTGCGCATGCTGTGGTGGGTGTTTCAAGATACACCCACGTAACACCTGTACTCTGCCAGCTGCATTGGCTGCCCATTGGTCTCCGGGTGCAATTCAAGGTATTGATCATTATCTTTAAAGCCCTACATGGCTTAGGACCAGGCTACCTCCGGGACCGCATCCTTCCTCACACCTCCCTTCGACCGGTGACGTCCCACAGAGTGGGTCTCCTCCAGGTCCCATCAGCCAAACAATGCCGACTGGCGGGGCCTAGGGGGAGGGCCTTCTCTGTAGGGGCCCCTGTTCTCTGGAACCAACTTCCCCCAGAGATCCGTATTATCCCCACCTTGCTGGCCTTCCGAAAAGCCATTAAGACATGGCTCTTCCTGCAGGCGGGGTGATTCTGAGACAACATTACATCTGATGTATCCCCCATGTATGTTTGGTGTTATAGGTGTTTTAAATTGTTTTTTAAATTGTTTTTTAATGATTTGGTTGGTTGTTTTCTTAAAATGTTGTATGCCGCCCTGAGTCCTCAGGGAGTAGGGCGGCATAGAACCACCTCCAAATAAAATAAATAAATCTTCCTGACGATGGAGAAGGGGTGTGGCCAACATCGCAGCGGTACGGATTTCCTCCGTGCTCCGCGGGGAACCCCGAATCCCAGCTGCTAGGAGACCTGGAGCCAATTGGAACCAGGTCAGATCTGCCCTGGAGGGGCGGTGAAGAAGAGAGGCACCTGTCTGGCATCTGGGGGGTCTTGCAAACCCCCCAGGGGAGCCAGCACCAGCCTCTCGGCCAGCAGCTGAGGAAGACGACTCTGTCACCATTAGCTGGGACGGTCACGAACGGACTGATTGAATGGAGAGATCATGAATTGCCTGGGGGACAAGATCTAAGCGTTTGTGCTGGAGAGAGGTGAAGAAGTGCTTAAGCTGGTGAGTGTGTGGCTGACTTAAAGTTTAAAAGAAGAAATTTAAAACTTAAAGGGAAACAAAAGAGGTTTTAAAATGGAGTGAGCGGCTATCTAGCAATTGGAAAGACCATAGAGAGACTTAAAGGAGCAGGATTAAAAGCCCAACTTTGTGGACATTTTTATAACTTATTTGGTGGAAGTTAAAGTGACTGGAAAAAACAAGAATTCGAAGAAAACATTTTATAAGTGCTAAGTGGATTTAAAATACATAGACTTTTTTTTTTAAAAAAAGAGCTGCTTCGTTATATTGCAGTGGTTCCCAACCTTTCTAATGCCGCGACCCCTTAATATAGTTCCTCATGTTGTGGTGACCCCCAACCATAAAATTATTTTCGTTGCTACTTCATAACTGTAATTTTGCTACTGCTATGAATCGTAATGTAAATATCTAATATGCAAGATGTATTTTCATTGTTACAAATTGAACATAATTAAAGCATAGCAATTAATCACAAAAACAATATGTAATTATGCCAGATCAGAAATTCTCGGGCCACTCTTTGCAAGAGCACAAGAAATATCATCTTCCACAACAAGTCTACTTCTGTATTTAGACTTGATAACCAACAAGTGTACAGCAATATTTCTCAATCTCAGCAACTTTTAAGGTGCCTGGACTTCAACTCCCAGAATTCAAAGCAAAGCTGGCTAGGGAATTTTGGGAGTTGAAGTCCAGGTATATTCAAGTTGTTGAGGTTGAGAAATTGTGGCCTGCAGTGTCGAAAAACTAGAAATCAGATAAGCTTCCAGCAAAGTAATCCCTGTTTAGTAGCTTTCTCCCAGGACTCCAAAGTTTCAGGAGGCAAACAGGGGGCAAAAAAACCCATGATTGGTCCAAAAACATTGCCAGGGTCCCCAAAGCCAATTTTTTCTTTTAAGCTCTTACTTCTTAAAACAGCCCCATATTCCTTCCTCCCCCATGGGGCCTGCTCACCCACCCTTCCCAAAACCCCTGAAAAGACAACAATTTTAATTTGCAAGGCTCTTCTTTCAACAGTTTCTTTCTTTCTTTCTTACTTTCTTTCCCTCTCTCACTTTTTTCTCTTCCTTCCTCCCTTCCTCCGAACCTTCCTCTTCTTTCTTTCTTTCTTTCTTTCTTTTTCTTTCTTTCCCTCTCTCTCGCTTTTTTCTCTTCCTTCCTTCCTCCCTCCCAACCTTCCTCTTCTTTCTTTCTTTCTTTCTTTCTTTCTTTCTTTCTTTCTTTCTTTCTTTCTTTCTTTCTTTCTTTCTTTCTTTCTTTGTCGCTTTTTTCTCTTCCTTCCTCCCTCCCTCCCTCCCTCCCTCCCTCCCAAACTTCCTTTTCTTTCTTTCTTTCTTTCTTTCTTTCTTTCTTTCCTTTCTTTTTCTTTCTTTCCCTCTCACTTTTTTCTCTTCCTTGCTTCCTTCCTCCCACCCTCCCACCTAACATTCTTCTTCTTCCTCTTCTTCCTCTTCTTCCTCTCCTTCCCTTTCTTCCTCTCCTTCCCTTCCTTCCTTCCTTCCTTCCTTCCATCTCTGGTCTTCCTTCCTTCCTTCCTTCCTTCCTTCCTTCCTTCCTTCCTTCCTTCCTTCCTTCCTTCCTTCCTTCCTTCCTTCTCTTTTCTCTTCTTCCCTCTCCTAGCCCTCAGCACCGCAAGTTCCGTGCCTGCCAAACTCTCTGGCAACCCAGACAAATAAGCGCATTGTGGTTATTCAGTCACTCCAGGAAAGCGGAGCGAGCAGGGAGGGGATCCTGCCTGCCCTGCCTACACTTGTAGCAAAGCCAGCCTGCCCCACAGAGCCGACCTTGTCCGGGGAACCAGCCAGCCAGCCAGCCTACCCCACCCTCGCCTCGCCTTCTCCAAAAGGCGCCCTCTGCTTGAGGGCAATCCTTTGGAGAAAGCTCCCAGTGCAAAAAAAAAAGGCTGGCCCCAAGAGACCCGGACACGCCCCGGAGAGAGCAGCCCTGGAAACCCGGCCATAATTTCCTGCTTCCCCCCACCCCTCTGCACCCCTTCCCCAGTCTGATCCATACCCCACCCGGGAGATGGGGGGCTGCAAATCCCCACCACCGCACAGCAATCCCGTCCACGACTCCTTGCTCCCCATTGCGCATCTCCAAAAGCGCACTTTGGAGAAGTTGCCCAACAGGAGGAGGGTAGAGTTGGAAGAAAAAGGGGGGGCTGCAAGTCATAGGGGCCCCCGATTAGAAACCCCCTCCCCCTGCTCTCTCTCCTCCCTCCTGGAGACCGGCAGCTGCATCGCGTTGCCGGACATCCTTATCTGTGGCGGAGGAAGAGCCCGGGTGGGCTTGCAAGGCAGGGCTTGGGCGGCTCGGGATCCTCCTGCCTTCCTTCCTGCTCACTCAGCCACCTCTGTGGCTCCTCTCCGCCCCGGTGGTGGCGCCTTTCCCTCCCCAAGCACGCCCGGGGGACCCTCTCCAAAGCCAGCCGTGCGCCCCGGGCGCGCTGTTGTGCACCTTGTAAATGTCGCCGTAAGTGCCAGAGCCAATGCGCTGGATGAGCACGTAGCGCAGCAGTGGGTCCTGCAGTGAGACATCCCACAAGGTGGTTATGGTCCCCTCGCAGAGCCGCCTTTTCAAAGATTCCCCTTTGTGGCTGGAGGACAATTCCTTCAAACTCTTCTGTTCCTCCTTCATTCTTTGCAAATTTGATTCATGAGAAGCGTCAAACTCTCTCCTTTCTTACACCCGTTTGTCCTCTTGGGTTTATATGTCTTCTGCTTTAAGAACTATATTTTATATTTTATTAAATCCTCCCACCCAGACACGCCCTGCTACCCCCTCCGGCATCCCCGTCTCCTCGCTTGCCATGTCCCACATCTCCGACTACAGCCGGGACTCGCAAACCGGGCCGGCCAGGGCTCACAGCTGGTGTCGAAGGGAAAGGGAGTCACGGGGGAACGGCCAGCCAACAACCACTGAAGTTTAACAGCGCACGACGGTGGGAAGGAGGACAGCCGGGTTGGGCTCATCTGTCTGCCCTCTCGCCCTTGGCTGGCGCGGAGACCCAGCGAACAAAGAGGCAAACAGGGAGGGAGGGAAGAGAGAGACTGAGAAATATTAGCACAGGGCTAGCCTGATCATACGGAGCAGGGCGGCGGCGATGGACCATGCTCCATCACCACCTCCTTCTCCAGTTCCCTCCGGCTTAGGTCCTCCTGCTCCCGGCGGTGGCGCCCTCAGCACCGAGGCTGTATGATCTGCCGCTTTGAGCAGGAGACAGGGGCGGCCACAGATGTCTTAAGCACTGCCTTGTACTCTCCAGCGCGCAATCTTGCGATGCCCCGCCCCTTAGCTGTTGCCGGCAAAGCTCGGCCGCCAGGCGTCACAAACGCCTCTCACTGAATGGCACCTCTCCCGACCAATAGGAGGGTTCGGGCGAGTTGAGCCGATATGGCCAGGCTTGTGGCAGTGGGGGGGGGGGGCTGAGGATGCCGGGGCAACCCCTGGGAAATGGTCATTCGACCCCCAAAGGGGTCCCGACCCCCAGGTTGGGAACCACTGTTATATTGGGAATTGACAATGCCATCTGCTGGTTAAAAGAAAATACTACAACAGATTGTGGAAGCATGTTTATTTATTTATTTATTATTAGTGAGACTTATATACCGCCTCATAGTGGAAGCACTCTCTAAGCGGTTTACACCAGTAAGCAATGTATATTTATATTGCCCCCAACAATCTGGGTCCTCATTTTACCTACCTCGGAAGGATGGAAGGCTGAGTCAACCCTGAGCCGGTGAGATTTGAACAGCTGAACTGTTGATCACAGTCAGCTAAAGTAGCCTGCAGTACTGCACTCTAACTGCTGCACCACCTCAGCTCTTATGTTTATGCTGACAGCTGGAGACTGACCTTGACTAGAAGAAGATATCTAGGAGTCTGAAAGAATTTAAAAGTAGTGTGTAACCTGCTATTGTGTTCGATGGTATAATGTTTTGATGATAGAAGATAAGAGGATTTTGAATTGGACTGGATTAGACTGGATTGAAACATAAAGAAACTATATGGACTTGAGATTCAAATAAAAAATTTGTGACTTTGTGAACTGGACCGGATTGAAACATAAAGAGACTATATGGACTTGAAGTCAAATAAAAAATTTCTGAACTTTGTGAATTGTGAACTAGACAATATGGAGGCGTGTGATTATGAAGAATTGCCTGGGATGTTAAAATATATTTATGAAGATCTAAAAAACTGTCTTTTGGAAATTAGAGGTGGAACGAAAATAGAAAAGAAGCTGGATTATAAACACTTAGAATTAACAATGGTGGGAAGTGAAAATGAAGAAAATGAAGAACAAGAAGACTACAAAGATGAAAAGAGAACTGAAGAGAAAAAACAGATTGATGATTACACTGGGATTTACAGTGACAAGAAAAATGAAAATGAAATTGAAAATAAAAGACAGATTGATGATTATATTGGGATTTATAGTGATTACACTGGGATTTACAGTGACAAGAAAAAAGCAAGAGGGGAATATTGGTATCAGAGAAAGCAATTTAATAATGAGGGGGGCAACAGTGAGAAGAGACTAAGAGGAATTGAGAGTAGACCTACACAAATAATATATTTAAAAGGAAGAAAAGGAGTTTGGGGAAAAAGAAGTTATTGGTATAAAAATAAAAGAAAGAAAAAGAAAAAGCTAAGAGAATGGGGTTGGAAGGAAAACATTTTTAAGAATGGAATATTTGAGAGATTAAAAGAGAATGGATGATTGATGGTGGAATGTCATATATTTTTTTAGAATTATTTTATTATACCTAATTGTGTTAACAATATTAGTTGTGTATATGTTTGTATAATTAATCAGTATAATTATTTAGTTAAAAGGTTTTTTATAGGTTAATAATTTTACATTAGATTGGTATATGATGGATTACATTTTGAATTAATTGAATTAAATATTGATGTTGACAGGGAAAAAAGAATAAAGAAAAGAAGGGAAATAAATCAGACTACAGTAGGTCAATTGTTGGAAGGATATATAATTTGAACAATTACTACCTTTTTATAAGATTTGTTTTATATAAGATTTGTATAGCTTACAAACCTGATTTAATATTGAAAGGATTCAGATGATTATTGTCATTGTTGGAATGATATAAAATCTGTAAAATTAATACTTTTAAAGGTCTTTATATAAGATTATATAATCAATAAGTTGGATTTTTTATTATGGGGAACTTAGAATGTTATTAACCAATGGATGGAACAGTAATGACAAGGATTGTATTTGTTTAAATATAGAGTCATTCTCTATATTTAAATTTAAAAAAAGAGTAAGAAAGCTGGAAGGGAGATATGAAAGGGGAAAAGAAATTAGAAATCTAGGGCATCTAGAAATGATAGAACTAAAAAAAAAGATGAGTAAAGATATCAATTGAGGAGAGGGAGGAATAAAGCCTAAAATCAAGAGGTATAAGTGATAATGAATATTCTTGGAAGTTAAGATATAGCGATTAATTTGGAAGAAAGTTGAAAATTAGGTGGTAGACCCAGGCGACAAAAATAGGAGGAAGGAGGCAGCATTAGAAAAATAGTAGATATACCAGGAAGAACATATTAAATATATAAATATAGATCTTCCTGAGGACCTGTGGAATCAGTGGGGTCGGAGGGAAGGCGTACAAGAGTTCTGCCAGCCAAGAAAGTCGTAAGGCATTGGTTCCCTCTGCTGCTGGATTGCGGAACCGGGGAAAAAATCGTGGAAGTTGCGCATTTTGAGGGCTGGTGAACAAGTCCAGAGACGGCCGGCCGAATCTGTCCACGATCTGGTCGAAAAGAGCTGGGTGGAGTTGCCATTTGGACTGGTCGAGTGTTGTTCTGCTCAACCAGTCCGCCTGGGTGTTGGCTACCCCTGAAATGTGGTCTGGCCATAAGGAGCATAGGTGAGACTCCGCCCAGGTGCATAAGTTCTGTGTTTTGCGCATCAACACTCTGGAGTGTGTGCCCCCTTGTCTGTTCATATGCGCCTTTGCTGTGACATTGTCCGTCAACAGAAGGACGTGTTGGTCTGAAAGAGCCTGTTGGAAATGGTGGAGTGCCAGGTGAGCTGCTCTCAGCTCCAGCCAATTGATGTCGTTGAGAAGGTCTTGCTGTGACCAACGACTTTGAGCGACCTTGGCGTTGAGGTGGGCGCCCCATCCAAACAGGCTGGCGTCTGACGTCAGCACCAGTCACAAACAACGAACCATTCTCCATGGCGGGTGACACCCACCAATCCAATGAGCGCAGGACCTGTCTGGGCACCTTGATGCGGGTGAGTGAATTGCTGCGACCTGACCTCTGGCTGGGCAGGAGCAGCCATTGTAAGGGCCTGGAATGGAGCCGAGCCCAGGGCAAGATGGAGAGGCATGATATCATTTTGCCTAACAACTGGGAGAGGAGTAGTAGAGGCACCAATTCTAATGATCGCACCTGCTGTATCATGTCCCTTATACTGTCACTGTCAGGCGGTAGGCGACCAGGTTGATGACCGCCTCAACAGGGAACGGGCCAAGGTACTGGTGATCTAGTTTCCTGATCGGCCGGTCTGATGGAAGGTGCCTGGTGGACAACCAAACACGATCCCCCACATCCAACGGTGGCGTCGCCCGCCGAGAGCGGTCCGCGACTCGTTTGTAGTCCTCCTTGGCCTTCTCAAGATACCATCGCACCAATTGATGGACTGCCTGCAACTCGGCCAGAAAGTCATCCGCTGCCGGAACCGGTGAGTCGAGTTGCGTGAGAGGAAAGAACCGAGGATGATATCCCACATTGGCTAAGAAAGGGGTCGTTTGGGTGGAGGTATGCTGAGAGTTATTAAATGCAAACTCTGCGACTGCCAAATACTCCGACCAATTGTCTTGCTGCTGGTTCACGAAGCAGCGCAGGTATTGTACCAAGATCCCAATGACTTTCTCAGTCACGCTGCCAGTTTCCGGATGATGCGCCGACGACAGGCAGATTTTCACATCTAAGGCCGTCATCAGCCCTTTCCAAAACTGGGCTGTAAATTGGGCCCCTCTGTCTGAAACGACCCTATCCGGTAGACCGTGTAGCCGAAAGACATGTTGGATAATGTCAGATAGGAATTTTCCTATCAAAGAGGTGATATAGGATCTTGCTTCCCTGAAGTCATTCGTACTTAGAAAATAAAACCGAGATTAAATTCTAATTAACAAAATATTTATTTCAGTACAAAAGTAACAAAAAATATATAAACCTTTAATAAGCTACATTTTCTCAGCTAAGAATTCATGTCTGCCTCGGGCGAGGCTTCGAAGGAGAAGAGGTAGGAGGAGACAAAACTCCTGGAATGCACACATGCGTAGTAAAACATATCACATGTCTGCTTGATTAGAAATTACAGTAAATCTAGAAATAGTAGAGATGCACAACTGGCAATTATTCACATTGTGACACCCCTTCTTTGTCAGTTGGGCTAATATAATGTGTCAGTCAACACACAGTAAATATCTGAGGTAATTATGCTGAGCAGTAGGTAATGGTTTGTTCAGAATGTCAGCTATCTGATATCTTGTTGGTACATACTCCAACTTTATAAGACCTTGTCTTACTGACTCTCTAACAGTTTTGTAACGAATGTCAATGTGTCTGGACCTTGAACCTGTGAAGTGAGTCCTGGAAATGTAAACCACTGATTGATTATCTTCCATCACAGTGATCGGTTGTTTCGGCTTCGTCCAGATATCTGTAACTAAGGAATCGAACCAGGTTAGAAAGTTACAAGCGTCAGACACACATGCATACTCTGCTTCAGTGGATGAGCAGGAAATAAAACTTTGTTTTCTCACGTTCCAGTAAACTGGACATCCATTCAGGAACATTATGTAGCCTGGTGTGCTTTTTCTTGACTCCTTATCACTTGCCCAATCTGCATCTGCATAACAATACATCTCTGCAAAATCTGTATTTCTGGTTCTAACTTCAATTTGAAATGTTTTGTGTATATCAAGTACCTCAATAACTTCTTAATACATGACCAGTGAAACTCTGTTGCTTTGCCTACATGTCTTGAAAGTAAATTAACACTAAGTGTTATGTCTGGTCTAGTCCATCCACTAATGTAAAGTAGTGAACCAATTACTGAACGATAAAGTGTTTGATCCTTGAACTCAGGACTGTATGCATCTTTCAAATTGTGAAAATCAGTTTGCATAGGTGTTTGTGTAGGTGTTGCATCTGTCATGTTGCAATGATGCAAAAGTTGATCTATCTTAGTTTCTTGTGAGAGGCTAAACCCCTTCTGTGTCTTTTCAATGTGAACCCCTAAATATTCATTGATGTGTCCTAATGATTTCAATGTGAAGTATTGTTGCAAACCTTTAACAAAATTCTCACTCATGTGTTTGTTTGGACCAATGTAAACAATGTCATCAACATAAACAAGAACAATTTCATTTATATTTCCATACCTTTTTGTGAACACGCATTCATCAGTGTCGGACCTAATAAAGCCCATTAAATTTAGTTTGTCTTTTAGACATATGTACCACATCAGACCTGATTGTTTCAGACCATAGAGACTCTTGTTTAGGAACCAAGTATCCCCTTCTCGGTCCCGGAAGCCGGGGGCACATCTGACGTAGATCTCTTCATCTAGATCAGCATGTAGATAAGCTGTTTCAACATCAAATTGGAAAATTTCAAGTCCAAGGATAGAAGCAGTGGTTAGAGCAATTTTCACACTTTCAGTTCGCACTGTGGGTGAATAAGTGTTTGTATAATCTTCTGGGTAATTTTGAGCGAACCCTTGTGCTACAAGTCTTGCTTTGTATAGTGACTCACCATTTGGCTTTTGTTTGATTTTGTAGACCCATCTTGTGCCAATGACTCTTTTGTGTGTTGGAGGTGTTGCAGATGTGTATACATTGAGTTTCTGCAAACTATCCATCTCAACTTGCATGGCTTCATACCATTTCTCTTGTTCATCTTCAGAAAGATATTTAATTTGTGAAAAGTTCTCCGGTGGGAGTGTAACATTACAGATCAATGGCGAAGGTGTGTTTCTCAATTGCATTGTGTATCTCTTTGGTGGAATACCTTTTGTAGTTCTCTTGGAACGTCTCGGGACGATTGTCCAGTCGTCTTCCTTGTTGTCCACATCTCCATCAGCGTCGCTAGCTTCAGCATCCACGGCATGGTAGGATGGGATATCAGGTGATGAACATTGGTCATCTGGTTGCTCTGTATCAACAATTTCAGTTCTAGGGAAATAAACTCCAGGGTCATTAGAATGTATCCTGGACCAATCTGAATCTTCTTCAAAATCAGCTGAATTAGAAATTGTTATCATATTGTGAGAGTCAATGAATTTTCCCCATTTAGAATTGTCATCAACACCCATGTATCTCAGTCGCTTTGCTATTGGGCCACCTTTTCTTCTTTGGGCCAATGGAATGTTGACCAGGGCATATGAACCAAAAATGTGTAAGTGTCTAAGATCTGGCTGGTAGCCATATAACATGTAGAAAGGTGTTTGGCCAATGACACTGCTCCATGTACGATTGACAATGTACCATATTTTTCGGAGTATAAGACGCACCGAAGTATAAGACGTACCTTAGTTTTGGGGGAGGAAAACAAGGAAAAAAGGCCTCTGCCTCCAAGCAATTTGCCAAACAGCAAACAGCACAGATGATATACACCGTTTGCTGTGTATTTCTGTGCATGTGTGCCTGACCCATAGAAATAGCAAAGAATTGGAGAAATGTACATTATGCCAGAAAGTTTTCTTAAATGTAGTCACACTAACTCCTCCCAATTATTTAAATAGATCTACTCCAAGGTAAGTCAGGATTTAACTCTAATACTAAACAGGACACTGTTACATTTCAGACTATACTTGTACAGAGCTGTTAAAATTAATTAAAATTTCTGGAAGTATACATTATTCTCTATTATTTAAAAGAAGATACAATAGCACTGGGCCTCTTCAGGGCAAGCATTTATTTTAAAAAGCTTGTTTATTTTGTTAAGTTGTCTAGATTTACAGGGGTCTCCAACCTTGGCAACTTTAAGGCTTGTGGACTTCAACTCCCAGAATTCCACAGCCAGCAAAGCTAACAAAGCTGGCTGTGGAATTCTGGGAGTTGAAGTCCACAAGTCTTAAAATTGCCAAGGTTGGAGACACCTGGCTAGAACAATAATAAAGCAGTCTGTAAAAAATAAGTCTAATAATTTGAACATTCTACAGACATTTATAGTTATTCACTTACCCCCTTCTATCCAGTTCAGCAAAAAATAAAAATCTGCTGTGTCTCTCCCAGCTATTTGCCTCTTTGTAGTTACTTTCACTTTCATTTTCCCACGTGGCAAACCTAATCAGCTGTAGATCGGGAAACTGCTACTGACTTGCTTGGCTTTACAGTCTCTTCCCTCTTTGCTGCAAACAGGTAAATTGCTGGAAGACAGAGGCCAAAGGGTGGGGGTTGCTGGGTGGGTGGGGCTGCATTCAGTGTATAATACGCACCCAGGTTTTCACCCTCTTTTGGGGGGTAAAAGGTGCATCTTATATTCCAAAAAATACGGTAATTTGCATACTTAACTGCTTCGCCCCAAAATGAATGTTTGAGATTAGCATCTTCTAGGAGGCAGCGCATCATGGTTTGGAGAACTCCTTGTCTTCTCTCTACCACTCCGTTTTGGCTTGGCATATAAGGGGCTGATGTTTGGTGTAGGATACCGTTTCGTCGCATCCAATCCTGGAAACGCTGAGACATGAACTCAGTACCACGATCACTCTGGATTCTTAGGATCCTCACTCCGTGTTGATTGTAGACTTGGACTGCAAAGTCTCTAAAGGTCTGAAAGGTCTCAGATTTCTCTTTCATAGGAAAGACATAACCATATCTAGAATGATTATCAACAATAGTTAAGAAATACTTTTTACTGCCAATAGTTGGGCCATAAGGCCCCACAATATCTGTATGAACCAAATCAAAAATGCGTGTTGACTTACGTGTAGCATGTTTTGGAACGGCTGCTGCCCTTGATTTTGCCTTTTTGCAAACAGCACAATCCAAATGTACCTTACATCCTTTGAAATTTAAACCTTGTGCGAAAAATGGCATTTTTAAAAGAACCTCGAAACTGGGGTGGCCTAATCTTCTATGCCACTTGTGAATACATCTGTAATGTAAAGGAGTACCAGTGAGTGAGGTTGCAGAATTAACATTAACATGAGGAACCTTGGGTTTGATTACCTGTTGCTTTGTGGCTTTAGGAGCCTTTGGAGTATTCACAGGATCTCTCTCTGGGGTATCTCTCTCTGGGCCTGTGGTACTCTCTAGTGAGATTTTTATGCTTGCCTGGATTTGAGGTTTTGACTTTGGCCTCAAATAGTAGACCTGACCAATCACAATTGTGTCAGCAATAATATGGCCATCCTTAAAAATATAACTGGCGTTACGTAAATGAAGGACATAAAAATGTAAAACAGCAGACAAATGATTCTGACTAAGCAAATTACAATTAGCTGTAGGAATATAATAAACGTCAGGTACTAGGGTACCTAACTCTTCAATAAAGACAGTCCCTTTTCCTTCAACTTTGAAGGGGTGGCCACCAAATGCGTACAGTTCACGATATTCTGGTTCAGGCTCATGTAGCTCTTTGAAAAGTTCTTTTCTGTAAGTAATGTGAACAGCTGCTCCACTATCTAAAGTCCACAAAAGACTTCTGTCGTATTGTTGATTTGGCTGTGGATCATGGGTGATTGCTAGCATGGCATATGGAGGTGGGAAATCACACCTAGGACCGGGTGGGTGCTGTCCTCTGCCTCTGCTGCCTCTGGGTGCTGTTCCTCTGGGTTGGTACTGGTCTCTGTAGTCTGTTCCTCTGGGCTGGTACTAGTCTCTGTAGTCTGTTCCTCTGGGCTGGTAATGGCCTCTGTAGACTGTTCCTCTGGGCTGGACAGGAACTTGAGTGCGTTGCAATTGAAGACAATCTCTGCTTGTATGACCCACACGGTCACAACATCTTGGCACCCTTGGTGCGTAGGTCCTACCTTCGTAGGATCATCTAGGTCAGTGATGGCGAACCTTTTTACCCTCGGGTGCCGAAAGCGCGTGCACGCGTGCTATCACATACGTGCAAGTGCCCACACCCATAATTCAATGCCTGGGGAGGGCGAAAACAGCCTCCCCCGCCCCCGCAGAGGCCCTCTGGAGGCCGGAAATGGCTCATTTCCCGACTTCCGGTGGGCCTGGTAGGCCCATTTTTCGCCCTCCCCAGGCTCCAGAGTCTTCCCTGGAGCCTGGGGAGGGCGAAAATGCCCTCCTGCCTCCCCGGAGGCCCTCCGGAAACCTAAAATGACCTCCCAGAGCCTCCGCATGAGCTGAAAATCAGCTGGCTGGCGTGCACATGCGTGCTAGAGCTGAGCTAGGGCAACGGCTCGCGTGCCGGCAGATATGGCTTCGCGTGCCACCTGTGGCACGCGTGCCATAGGTTCGCCATCACTGGTCTAGGTGGTGCCTGTGGTCTTTGTAAGTGGGGCATAGCAAGCATATAAGCTTCATATTCTGTTAAAATTCTACAAACATGATCAACAGTTCTTTGGGCAAGAGGGACTTGATTAATTTGTGTGATGGCCTCCCTCCATGTGTAATTCAAGGAATTGGTAATAATATTGACCACTTGATTATCGTCCATTGGGTAGCCACGTTCTGTGAGATCTTTCCTCATGCCCTTCATCTTTGTTAAGTGTGCCCCCATATTTTCAGTAGGTTTAAGTTTTGTTCCATGAAATTGTGACAAAAGTAGGTTTGTGGACTCAGCTGAAACTGGCCGAAAACAACGTTCTAATTGAGTCCATATTTCTTGGGCAGTTGCATTTGGAGCAAAGGTCTGCTGCATTTCGGTGTCCATTGACATCAATAAACTCGTGGACGCTTTAATATCTAACAGTCTTATGGCATCTGGCCAGGGTCGTGGAGGGGGGTTCTGAATTATGTCATATGTCCCTTCACGACGAAGCAAAATAGTTATTTCAGAGACCCAGGCTTTGTAATTTTGTCCCGATTGCTTTAATTTTGCATTGCCAACTAATGGGACGATTTGTGATTGTTGTGTCAAAATAGGTTGAATTACTTGGGCCTGCAGTGGTGTGGCCTGTGGAATCGCTTGTGGCAAGGCTTGGGCCTGAGCAGGTTGAGGTGCTGCTTGAGGTACCTGGACTGGCTGTTGTTGAGCAGCTGGTGCAGCAGCTTAAGCTGGCTGCAAAGGTGGGGCTGCCACAGGTGCCTGGACTGGCTGTAGCTGAACAGCTGGTGCAGCAGCTTGGGCTGGCTGCAAAGTTTGGGCTGCCACAGGTGGGGCAGGCATAGGTGCTGGAGTAGGAGGTGGTCCAGCTTGTGGTGGCTGCACAATCTGTGCCTGCATAGGTTGTGCAGGCGGAACAATTTGTGCCTGTACAGGTTGGGCAGCTAATGATGAGCGAAGCATTAGTGCATCAAGCCTCAATTGGGTCATTCGGTTCTGAGCTTGTAAATTTTGGACTTGCTCTTGAAGAATAGTATTCTGTTTAAATAGGCTCTGGTTCTGCTCGTGTAAAGCTTTTATAATTGATTCCATTTTATCATCGCCACTAGATGGCAGTGCAGCATTACTTTTGGGAAATGCATAGTTCCTTTCATCAAAGTGTTCCAGTCTACGTGACTCCACCTGAAGGCGTGGTTCTAAGTTGTATAAAGAAGGGAAGAGGGAGGGGGCATGGCCCCGCTCTGGAATGCCCGAAGGCGGGCGGACATCTTGTTTTTCAGCATGGAAAAATGCATATAGTCTAGTGTCTTGCAATTCCCTTTGCAAAGAATTAATCTGCTCCTGCTGTTTTTTTTATCAATTGACTGTAGCTGAAATTAATCTGTTTTTCTGCACTGTTCTGTCCTGACGAAGACAGCTCTGGGGAGTAAGTTTCATGTTGATAGCGTGAAGCAGTTTCATGTTGGGAAATTTTTGGAATAGCTCCCAGACGTGTAGAATAACCCCCAGGGACGAACGATGTGCTTGGATAAACTTTACTAACCTCAATCAATTCTTCCTCCGCTTGTGAAGGTGCTTCGGGGATATCTTCCGTGTGAGTTTCAAAAAGAGGTGTTGAAATCTCTTGCAGATCAACGTTCTCTGCAAGGCATTTTTCTGTTTCCAGGACTTCACGCTGAAGATTTTTTTCTTCGTCAGCCGACATGGCTAAATGATAGAGACTTTCTCTCTTTGGTAGCTATAAATCACCCTAATTAGCTAACTGGCCTAAAAACGCAAGAAGGATGTCATAAATTTTTCTAACCATCCTCTGCTACCATGTCAGATAGGAATTTTCCTATCAAAGAGGTGATATAGGATCTTGCTTCCCTGAAGTCATTCGTACTTAGAAAATAAAACCGAGATTAAATTCTAATTAACAAAATATTTATTTCAGTACAAAAGTAACAAAAAATATATAAACCTTTAATAAGCTACATTTTCTCAGCTAAGAATTCATGTCTGCCTCGGGCGAGGCTTCGAAGGAGAAGAGGTAGGAGGAGACAAAACTCCTGGAATGCACACATGCGTAGTAAAACATATCACATGTCTGCTTGATTAGAAATTACAGTAAATCTAGAAATAGTAGAGATGCACAACTGGCAATTATTCACATCGTGACAGATAAACATGCGGGTGGTGGCGCGAGCCGTCGGTAATCCATGACAGGGAATAAAATGCACCATCTTTGTCAGCATGTCTACCACCACAAACACGGTTGTGAATCCAGAAGTCGGAAGCAAATCCATCAAGAAGTGCATGGAAATGATGCCCCAGGGTCTCTCCGGTGTCAGCAAGGGCTGGAGCAGCCCTGGGGGAGCTCCCATGGCCGACTTGGCCTGTTGGCATCGTAGACAGGACGTAACGTAGGCCTGGACATCGTGGCAGAGTCGGGGCCACCAGAAGGTCTCAGAAATGAAGTTTAAGGTCTTAAAGAGGCTGAAGTGCCCCGCCGCAGCATTATCATGGCACTGTGACAGGATAAGATCCCGGAGCGGCCCCACCGGTACATAGAGTCTATCTCGGTACCTCAAGAGGTCCTCGGTAAACGTCCAGGGAGAAGCGGGCCCTACCTCACTCTTCCGTTGCTCCATGTAAGCTTCCTGCCGCTGCGCTTCCCGGATCTGAGCCCGTAAGTCCACTGGTTCCTGAACTGCGGAGAACGACTCGACGGGCAGAATTGTCCAGGGTGGAAATGGGTCTTCAATTTGGGAATGCTTGGGTTTCCGCGAGAGGCATCCGCTCTTTGGTTGCGCCCACTGGGGATGTAGGTGTTGTGGCTTGCCCGTGTCCCGCGTAGTTGGTCATGGATTCGGAGGACCAAGAGCCGACTGTGGCGCGGCACTATCATCCCGTGCACCTGGCACCTGAGTCCGATAGCAAGGAGGACTCGGTGCCAGAGGATGAAAGGCAGCCAGGGTCTTCTGAACCTCCTCAGTTGGAGCTGAGTGACTCAGGAGAAGAGGAGGAGCCTCTGCTTGATGCTAGGGCATGCAGGGCAGCTAGCAGGCAAGAATGGCTCTGCAGGAGGAGGTCTCCTCGCATGTAGAGCTGCGGGCTAATTGGCCATGCCCTAAGGCTATTTAAGGCTTCAGCACACTGACGTTGATGCTGGAATCAACTCGTTGCATTCTTCTCACCACGTTCGTTGCTCTTGGACTTTCTAAGGCTTTGATTTCTGGATTTTTGGTTTGTGCAATACTTTATTTCGGGCTTTCTGCCAACTTCTGAGAGTTACTGATAACCGAGGACTAATTGCTTGTTTTCTTTGGGGGTTTGAATTCTGGCCAATTCTTAAGAAGCAACAATATCGGACTTTCTGAAAAAAGAACCTTTTCTGTTCTTTATGGACTTTAAAACCTAGCTACTAAGAATCTTTATTAGTACTAAAGGAGTATTATTTGTAAACAGTTGTGTGTGCGTCGTTTCTGAGGGGTCTCCGTGCTGGGACACAACAGTAGGTGACACGGAAATTGAACCTGGCAAAAAAGAAGGACCACCGGATCTGGCGTTGGTTCCGTTTCCGAGCGGTCCGCAGAAACTCCAGGTTTTTGTGGTCCGTCCGGACTTCAATCTGATGTCTGATGACCCCTGGGAGTTGGGCGGCATAGAAATCCATTTAAATAAATAAATAAAATAAATGTCGGGTCCCCTCCAGGTGATGTCTCCAGACCTCAAACTCAGTCTTAATGGCCAGTATCTCCTTCTCCCAGATGGTATAGTTGCACTTGGAAGAGTTAAGCTTCCGCGAATAATACGCGCAAGGGAAGAGGGTACCGCCAGATGCGTGAGCCTGGAGTAACACCGCTCCAACAGCAACATCCGATGCATCCGCTTCCACCACAAATGGACGGTGAGGGTCAGGATGTTTCAAAAAGGACCTACGTGTTGTGGATGAATTTTTTCGATCGATCAGAGGGAAGACGGAAAGACGGCAAAACAGCAAGCTCGGATGGCGTGCCAGTTGCTGGTGGCTAGGAGCATTGCTGTACTACGTCTGTGATAGTGGCTACCGTAGGCATGCGGCCTGGCTCGGCATTTCAAATAGACGATCGCGAGGGAGTTTTCCTTCCAACTAATCCCCTCTGCGGTGGGCCAGCTTTGAATTTGAGTAGCTGGGGCGGTGAGTCAGCACTTCTGTTGCCGGGCCATGAGATCCTCCAGGTCGATTTTATTTCAACATCGCCGCCATTATTTTTTACTGCAGCGGCTTTTCTGGGCTTTTTCTCCAGCTGTGACTTCCGGAAGAGGGCTGTGTGCCGCTATTGTCGCCGCCATCATCGTCGTGGCTATTGCTGTTTTGACTGCACCTTAGAGGTTGGATTTGCATCAAGGGTGCGTAGAGGAATTTATTGAGCGCGGTACCCTCTATTATTCCTATTTATATGCAGAGAGACTTGTGAAACCCGAGGCTACTCAGCTGTTGTGGTCTTTCTTTTATCCATCAATGTCTCTGTGGATGCTGCTGGTCGCTTTGGCTATGATTATAATCTGGACGATGATGATGAGATATACTATTGGGACTATCACGGTGACTAGTACCCTTCCTTGGTGCTTAGGTGCCTTGGGGGGGAGCACCCCCTTTGAGGGGAGGGGGTTTCCGGGCCTTCAAAGACATCTGAGTAGGGGGACATTTCTCTGACCCCTGGACTATTGGCTCCCCAGAACTGGTCACTATGCCATGAGGAATGGTAAATGGACAAAGAATATAGGACTGGAGATTCTTTCTGCCTTTTTCGAAGATCTTCCTTGGGAGACCCCATAGACATTACGCAAAACCGCACACACTATTGGGAGGCCGAACCTACGGCAGAGGGCCTTCTCTCCCTTATATCCCCCCTACACCGACGGTTTCTCCTTTTAAACCTACGAATCTACCTCTGTTATAGTGTGTGGATGTGAGTGTATATCAGTGGTTCCCAAACTTTTTCAGTCCACCACCCCCTTGGTGCTACAAACTCATCCTCACCGCCCCCCACCCCCACTCAGGTGGGCGTGGCTTGGTGGTCAGGTGACCGGGTGGGCATGGCCAACTTGTAAATTGTGGTGAAACTCACTTAACAACGCTCTTGCTTGGCAACCAAAATGTTAGGTTCAATTGTGGTCATAAGTCTTTCTTTCGTTCTTTCTTCTCTCCCTTCCCCCTTTCTTTCTTTTTCTTTGTCTTCCTTCCTTCCTTCCTTCCTTCCTTCCTACCATCTTTCTTTTTCTTTCTTTCTTTCTGTCTTCCTTCCTTCCTTCCTCCCTCCCTTTCTTTCCTTTTTCCTTCTTCCCTCCCTTCCCTTCCCTCCCTTTCTTTTTCTGTCTTCCTTCCTACCATCTTCCTTCCTTCCTTCCTACCATCTTTCTTTTTCTTTCCTTCTTCCCTCCCTTCCCTTCCCTTCCCTTCCCTTCCCTCCCTTCTTTTTCTGTCTGTCTTCCATCCTTCCTACCATCTTTCTTTTCTTCCTTCCTACCTTCTTCTTTCCTTTCTTCCTTCTTCCTTCTTCCCTCCTTTCCTTCCTTCCTTCCATCTTTCTTTTTCTTTCTTTCTTTCTTTCCTTTTTCTTCCCTTCTTCCCTCCCTTCCCTTCCCTCCCTTTCTTTTTCTGTCTTCCATCCTTCCTACCATCTTTCTTCCTTTCTTCCTTCCTACCTTCTTCCTTCCTACCTTCCTTCTCCCCCTCCCCCCTCCTTCCTTCCTTCCTTCCTCCTTCTCTTTCTTCTCTTTCTTTCTTCTCTTTCTTCTTTCTTCCCTTCCCTCCTTCCTTCCTTCCCCCTCCCCCCTCTTCTTTCTTTCTTTCTTTCTTTCTTTCTTTTTCTTTCTTTCTTTCTTCTTTCTTCTTCCTTCCTTCCTCCCTTCTTTGTTTCTTTCTTCTTTCTTTTCTTTCAGAGCAATAGCAAGCAAGAGGCGGGACTAGATCGGCTCCTCTGGGCTCTGCCTACAGCAATTTAAAACGCGCTTCTGTCTGCGAGGAAGAGGATTGTGTTTGAAAATGCTGCTGAAGGCAGCCCAGAGCAGCCGAGCCAGTCCCGCGGGTTGTGCACGTAGCCACCTCTCGATTGCTCTAGCTCAGGGGTCGGCAAACTTAAACACTCAAAGAGCCATTTGGACCCATTTCCCACAGAAAAAAAACCGGGAGCCACAAAACCTGGGTGGCCGTGGCCAACTCAACATCACTCACTCCCACCCAGTCACATGACCCTCTAGCCATGCCTACCCATTAGGACAGAGAACTGGGAACCACAAAACCCTTTTCTTTCTCTCTCTTTCCCCCTTCTCTCTATCTATGTCTCTCTCTCCCCCTCTGTCTCTGTATCTCTCTCTCTCCCTCTATATCTCCCCCCTCTCTCTGTATCTCTCCCCCTCTCTGTTTGTATCTCTCTCTGTATCTCTCTCCCCCTCTCCCTCCCTCTCTCCCTCTCCCTCTCTGTATCTCTCTCCCCCTCCTCCTCCCCCTCTCACCCCTCTTCCAGCACACTTTATATAAACCAGCCCCTCCTTTACAATATGACTTATAACAGTTCATTTAGTGACCGTTCAAAGTTACAACAGCACTGAAAAAAGTGATTTATGACTGTTTTTCACACTTAAGTCTGTTGCAGCATCCCCACATGATCAAAATTCAGATGCTTAGCAACTAACTCATATTTATGACAGTTGCAGTGTCCAGGGGTCATATGATCCCCTTTTGTAACCTTCTGACAAACAAAATAAAAGGGAACACAAGATTCATTTAACAACATAACTTAACTGCAGTGATTCACTTAACAACTGTGGCAAGAAAAATCATAAAATGGGGAAAATTCACTTAACAACTGTCTCACTTAGTAACATAAATTTTGGGCTCAATTGCGGTCATAAGTCAAGGACTACCTGTATTGGTCCCATGCCAGAGCCTCCAAATTTTCTGAAGGTATATTTATCAAATGCGAAGCTATTCTAGGAATATATACCTTGTTTCACTTCCCTGGCTAAGCAACTTTCAAGGCCTATGAACAGTAAAAAGAAGGCTAACAGATCTTAAAGAAAGCAAAATGAAACATCGTTCTGAGCAGTAATAACAGTCCTCAAATAAATTATACCGGTATTATAAAATAAAATACAAATATATTCTAACAGCCTCACTAGATCAGATGACTAGCAGGTATGACATGGGAATATGTTATAACTATTTGTGAAGAAAAAACTAGTCACATATGCACATGAATGAAAACGATAAAAGCTCAGGTTTTTAGATTTCTAAAAGTACAGAAACTATGAAATGTAATACACTCTTGATACATTAAGACAGCTTGATTTTGTCAGGCACAAAATTGAATAAAAATCTTCCTTGTTCTCAACTTCACGCAGAAGTAATTACTACTTTAATCAAGTGACTTCTGCAATAATTTAGGTACGCAACAAAAAAAATCATAATGCAAATGCATACTGTGAACTGTATTCCATGAAATAGCTAGTTGTACAAATACCAGAAAGCTGAAAACAATATACGCATTTCACTGGGGCAACCCGCCCCCCATTCAATTCAAAGGAACTTGAATTGGTATATACCTGGGATTGCACATGGGCATAGTTCCATTGAATTAAACAGTATTTACAAAGCAGTTTTAACGATCACTGAGCAAGGAGGCAATTCTAGGGAACAGCCCAGTTATTTTAAGGCCTGCTCTTAATGGGACGGGATGTTTATCTATTACCTCCGTTCCCTTCTGACTGTGCCCTTCGCAACCACTGCCTGCATGCCCGAGGGACGCCCGCGACTTTAAGGAAATCGAACTCAACTGAACATCCCTTTGAGCGCATGGCTCGTGTTCTTTCCCCCAACAGCCTTTTTCTTCACTGCAGGGTTACAAGCACGCGGCAACTCTCGGGGACTCTATGGCAGTTAACTCTTTACTATTGTTTTCAACTTCTTCCCTCCAAAGCTTCGCTTCCCGCTTGTTCGAAAGTCTCGCGGCCCACCCAGCCCTCGCCCTGCTCCGCTCCACCCCACCCGACCTGTCACCTCCAAACTGCGTCCCACCGCGAGACGGGCGTCTTACTGGAGTTTAACAGCTCCGTGTGTCTGTCGACTGGTCTCTTTAGGGAAAAAAAGCTTGAAAATACAGAAACTCTTCTCGAGAGGGCAAGCAATTAACAACTTCTTGCAGCGAGAAGAGTTTCTGTATTTTCAAGCTTTTTTTCCCTAAAGAGACCAGCCGCCCCCCTGGCCCCTCTTACCACCCCCCTGCCACCCCCTTGCCTCTTAGCGCCCCCCTACGTCATCCCAACACCCCCCAGGGGGCGGTACCGCCCACTTTGGGAACCACTGGTGTATATGGTTATGTCTGATGGAGATGCATGTGAGTGAGGTGGGGACCGAGGCTTGGCCCCCCTTCGCTGAGTGTGCAAACAGAAGCGGAGGGGGTCCCGGCTCTTTTACCCGGCTCAGTGTGAATGGTATGGATGGCCTGCAGGAAGGGAGGTGGACCAGCAGGGAGGGGAGGGGTATCTTTGGGGGGGTGGAGAGCCGGAACATACCGGTCGTGATCGGGAGAGGTAGGTATGGCAGGAGCAGAGGGGCGGGCCGCTCTCAGGGAATAAGACCTCGCTGTCTACAAGCGATCCCTTGTTCCGGCCCCTCCGATGTGGTTCCATCTTGCTCAACCCGAGAACCTGGCAACCAGGGTTTTCAGGGCCTGGGAGGAGGAGGGGGCGGACCTGGTATGCATAACTGAGACCTGGCTGGGCCAGGAGGGGGGAGTAGCCCTCTCTGAGATATGCCCAGACGGGTTCTCAGTGCAGCACCATTCACGACCCCAGGGAAGGGGGGGAATGGCTATTATAACGCGCCGAAATCTGCATCCTCGTAGGATCCCTGCCCCGGAGATTGTCAGGTGTGAGACACTCCTTCTAAAGTTGGAATTAGGGGTTCAGGTGGGCCTTTTGTAGCGTACCTGCCTCCCAGCTACGTTGCTAAGGCCCTGCCCAAGCTGCTTGAGGCGATAGCTAGCCTGGCGGTGGAGTTCCCCAGGCTCATGGTGCTGGGGGACTTTAACCTGCCTTTGGCGGGCGAAACCTCTGGTGCAGCTCAGGAGTTCATGGATTCCATGACAACCATGGACCTGACCCAAGTAATCCAGGGTCCGACTCATGAGGGGGGTCACACGCTTGACCAAGTGTTTCTTTCGGGGCAGTGGAGAGATGATCTGAAGGTAGGGTATATAGTCATCACCCCGTTGTCATGGTCAGACCATTTCCTAGTGAGGTTGGATTTCACAGCCCCACTCCTCCCCCGCAGGGAGGCGGGACCGACTAGGTGGTTCCACCCCAGGCGCCTAATGGAGCCGGAAGGATTCCAGAGGGAACTTGGGGAAATACCTGAAACCCTGGTACACAATTCATCTGAGTCCCTGGTGGCTGCTTGGAACCCCGAACAGCAGGGGCATTAGATTGGATTGCACCTTTGCGACCTCTCCGTGGCAGTGGATCCCGGAAAGCTCCCTGGTTTACCGAGGAGCTCCAGGAGATGAAACGCCACAAGAGACGTCTGGAGCGATGCTGGAGAGCCAGTAAAACCGAATCTGATCGAACACTTCTAAGAACTTTCATCAAGTCTTATTTAGTGGTGATAGGGGCGGCAAAACGATCTCATTTTTCCGCTCTCATTGCATCCGCAGATTCTCGCCCAGCTGCCTTGTTTAGGGTGACTCATGCCCTCCTTGCAAAAGGGGGGAGCGAGGAACACTTGCAAAGTAGAGCTGAGGAATTCGCGCAGTTTCTGACGGATAAAGTCGCTCAGATTCGGTCGAACCTGGACTCTGGCTGGACAGAGTCCATTGAGTTGACAGGGGCAAGTCTTAATCCAGCATTGTGGGAGGAGTTTGAGCCTGTTTCTCCTGATGACGTGGACAAGGCAGTGGGTGCGATGAGCTCTTCCACCTGTTTATTTGACCCGTGCCCCTCCTGGTTGGTTTCGGCCAGCAGAGAGGTGGCACGCGGCTGGATCCAGGCAGTGGTCAACGCTTCTTTGAGGGAGGGATCCGTACCGCAGCCATTAAAAGTTGCGGTGGTGAGACCCCTCCTGAAGAAGCCTTCCCTGGATCCAGCGGATTTGAAGAACTTTCGTCCGGTCTCCAACTTACCTTTCTTAGGTAAAGTTGTGGAGAAGGTGGTGGCTTTTCAGCTCCTTCGGCTATTGGAGGAAACTGATCATCTAGATTCCTATCAGTCGGGTTTCAGGCGCGGCTACAGTACAGAAACGGCCTTGGTCGCCCTGATGGATGATCTTTGGCGAGCCCGGGATGGGGGTAATTCCTCCATCCTGGTGCTACTTGACCTCTCAGAGGCTTTCGATACCATCGACCATGGTATCCTTCTGCATCGTCTCGGTGAGTTGGGAGTGGGAGGCACCGTTTTACGGTGGTTCTCCTCTTATCTCGCCGACAGGATGCAGGAGGTGTTGGCAGGTGGGCAGAGGTCGTCTCCTAGGCCCCTGACCTGTGGGGTGCCACAGGGTTTGGTCCTCTCGCCCATCCTGTTTAACATTTACATGAAACCACTGGGGGAGATCATCCGCAGACACGGGGTGAGTTTTCAACAGTACGCTGACGACACCCAGCTGTACATCACCACCCTGTCTCAATTCAGGGAGGCAGTTGATGTAATGTGCCGGTGCCTGGACAACGTTAGGATCTGGATGGGGAGAAACAGACTCAAACTCAACCCCGATAAGACTGAGTGGCTCTGGATATTGCCTCCGAAGGACTATACCGACTGTCCCTCCTTGGTTCTTGAGGGAGAAAAATTAACTCCCTCGTAACGGGTTTGCAATTTGGGAGTACTCCTAGATCCACAGCTAAAATTAGATCAGCACCTTGCAGCTGTGGCTAGGGGGGCTTTTGCACAGGTTCGCCTGGTGCACCAATTGCAACCATACTTGGAGAAGGAGGCTCTACTCACGGTCATTCACGCCCTTGTCACCTCCCGATTGGACTACTGCAATGCGCTCTACATGGGGCTACCCTTGAAGAGTATTCGGAGACTTCAACTGGTGCAAAATGCGGCTGCGCGTGCTGTGGTGAGTGTTTCAAGATACACCCACGTAACACTTATACTCCGCCAGCTGCATTGGCTGCCCATTGGTCTCCGGGTAGAATTCAAGGTGTTGATCATCATCTTTAAAGCCCTACATGGCTTAGGACCAGGCTATCTCCGGGACCGCATTCTACCTCATACTTCCCTTCGACCGGTCAGGTCCCACAGAGTGGGTCTCCTCCAGGTCCCGTCAGCCAAACAGTGCCGACTGGCGGGGCCTAGGGGGAGGGCCTTCTCTGTAGGGGCCCCTGCTCTCTGGAACCAACTTCCCCCAGAGATCCGAATCATCCCCACCCTGCTGGCCTTCCGAAAAGCCATTAAGACATGGCTCTCCCTGCAGGCGGGGTGATTTTGAGACGACCTTGCATCTGACGTCTACCCCATGTATGTATGATGTTATATGTTTTTTTAAAATTGTTTAAAATTGTTTTTAATGATTTGTTTGATGTAATTGGCAAACCCGAGGAGTCGCTGGACATCCTTCACTCGCTGGGGAGGTTGCCAACTACGCAAAGACTCGACCTTGCTCCGCTCCATTGCTATGCCCTCGGGAGAGATGCGATGTCCCAGGAACTCGATGGTGGTCTGATAAAACTGGCACTTTTCCAGCTTCACATACAGATGGTGCTCTCGAAGCCGTTGCAGGACCAGGCGCAGGTGATGTTGATGACTCTCCCGGGAGGCCGAGTAAATCAAAATGTCGTCCAAATAAACAACGACAAACTGGTCCAAGAGATCCCGGAAAATGTCATTCATGAAGTGTTGGGAGACGGCGGGAGCATTGGTCAACCCAAACGGCATGACCGTGTACTCAAAATGTCCATACCTGGTGCCGAACGCAGTCTTCCATTCATCCCCGGCCCGGACCCGAACAAGATTGTAAGCTCCGCGCAGGTCCAACTTGTGTTATGGGGTTGTGTTTGCTTTTAATCTTTATCTCTATGTGCCTCTATGAGGTGCTTCCGGTTCCTGGGTGTTGTCTTTGAGGATGCTTTATAAGCGTCGTTAGTTTGTTTTTAGCTCGTTAATAAAAGCTTATCAGAAACATGGTGTCAGAAGTGGTTTGGCCTTGAAAAGTGGAGCGTCTGAAGTAAGAAATATAGCACCATGGCAGATAATATACCACTGCCGCAACTCATGCGAGTAAGTGAGGACTCTAGCACTAATTGGGAAAATTTTAGGGCAGAGTTTGAAGATTACTCTTTGGCTACAGGCTTAAATGATAAGCCGGCAGCAGTAAAAGCTGCCACATTAAGAAGACTAATGGGTGCAGAATGCCTTCATATTTATAAACATAGTTTAACTCTTACAGAAGAGCAGAGGACTGATACTAAGGCTATTTTGGATGCTTTGGAAGCTTTCTTCAGACTGCATAAGAATGTTATATATGAAAGATATCTTTTTGGGAGCTGCACTCAGGAAGAAGGAGAAATGATTGACGCCTTTGTAATACGCCTAAAGGAAAGGGCGGCAAGTTGTGAGTACGGTTCCTTGAGAGATGAACTTATCCGAGACAAAATAGTTTTGGGTGTTGCCAAGGAAAGTACATGCTGCCGTTTATTAAGGGAACATGATTTAACCTTGCAATTAGCCATAGAAATATGTCGGACTATTGAACTTACAGATAAACGGCTGATGGCGTTGGAGCGAGATAAACAGACCAACTGTGTTAATGCAGCTTCCAAGCACCAGCCAAATGTGAGGAATCGTCAGTAACAGCAGCAGTTCAAACAGAAGCCTCGCAATTTGTCAGTAGACAACCACACACCGTGTAAATACTGTGACAATGTGCATGCACGTGGGAAAGAACGGTGTCCAGCGTATGGTAAAATCTGTAGGGCGTGTGGGAGGCTGAACCATTTTGCTGGGGTGTGTCTGGCAGCAAAGAAATTGCATATGGTCGAGCAAACACCGGATTTAGAGGATGTATCGCTGTTTACCACTGATGTGACCTACACGAAAGAATGCATTGGTGCAGTACATTCAAAGGGTAAAAAGTGGTTTGTTAATCTTAAATTTAATGATATAACTCAATCACTTGTTGATGCCAGGGATGCCTTCTTACAGTGTAAACTGGATGAAGAGAGCAGCTATATGACCACGTTTTGGACTCCTTGGGGCAGAAAGAGGTGGCTTAAACTGCCCTTTGGTGTCTCCGTAGCACCAGAGATATATCAAAGGAAGCAGCATGAATTATTGAGTGGTCTCAGTGGAATTGAGCCTATAGCTGATGATATCCTTATAGTTGGGTGTGGCGACACTGATGATGAAGCAGAGCATGATCATGATGGGAAACTAATGGCACTATTGGAGCGGTGTAAGCAGGTGAAGCTGAGGCTCAGTATAAAGAAGCTGCAGTTTAAGGTGCGAGAAGTCCGCTTTCATGGACATATATTAACATCACAAGGGTTAAAAGCGGACCCAGACAAAATCAGAGCTATTGTGAACATGCCACTGCCTACTGATGCTAAAGCAGTGCAGAGATTCATTGGCTTTGTCACCTATCTAGCAAAATTCTTGCCACATTTATCTGAGGTGTGCCAGCCATTGAGACGTCTGGTGGATAAAGATGCAGTTTGGCACTGGCTCCCTAAACATGACCAGGCAGTGCAAGAGATAAAACACTTGGTTACTACTGCTCCAGTATTAAAATATTATGATGTCACAAAAACGGTCGCTATTCAAAGTGACTCAAGTAAGAACGGTCTGGGATGCTGTCTGTTACAAGAAGGCCAGCCAGTTGCATACGCGTCTAGAGCGCTTTCGCCAGCAGAGTTAAACTATGCTCAGATCGAGAAAGAATGTTTAAGTATTGTATTTGCTTGCCAGCGTTTCCATTATTACCTTTATGGTAGAAATACAATTACAGTTGAAACTGATCACAAACCACTAATAACCATATTCAAAAAGCCTCTTCTGTGTGCCCCTAAGCGTTTGCAAAGCATGATGCTCAGTTTACAGCATTATAATCTTGACGTCGTTTTCAAGCCAGGACGTGAAATGTATATTAGCGACACTCTGAGTAGAGCCACAGTAGATCAGACAGCTATGGGAGGAGAACATGAATACCAGATGGTTTGTTGGCTGCAACAGGAACAAACATGTTTTGCTGAAATTAACCAAGCAGATTATCTTAATGTTACGAATCAGCGGTTACAGCAGTTGAGGCAACACACAAACGCTGATGTGGCCCTACAGACACTAAAGAATATTGTGCTTAGTGGGTGGCCGGATGTGAAAGAGGCAGTTCCCATGATTGTAAGGGAATACTGGTCCTTCAGAGACGAGATCGCTGTACAAGATGGCATTCTGTATAAGAGTCCCAGAGTTATAGTGCCAAAGTTATTGAGACCGGAGATGTTATTGCGCATCCATTCAAGCCATATTGGTGGGGAGGCATGCTATAGACAAGCCCGTGACACATTGTACTGGCCGAATATGCGAGGTGAAATTGAGGATTTTGTCAGTAATTGTTCCATCTGTAATGAATATGCACATCGGCAACAGAAAGAAACTATGATGTCACACGAGATACCATCCCGACCCTGGCAGATCATTAGTATGGACTTGTTTAATTATGCAGGGAAAGAGCACTTGATAATAGTGGACCATTATTCTGACTTTTGGGAAATTGACCTCCTTCCAGATCTTTCAACTGAGACCACCATCAAGAGATGTAAGTCTCAGTTTGCACGTTACGGGCAACCAAATGTAGTGATTACAGATAATGGTCCTCAATTTGTAAGTCTGCAATTTAAAAAATTTGCTGCGGAATGGGAGTTTGATCATATTACTTCATCGCCACGTTATCCGCAAGCGAACGGAAAAGCCGAATCAGCTGTAAAAATTGCTAAGAACTTATGTAGGAAAGCATATGGCGAAGGTAGTGATCTATGGAAGGCTATTTTACATTGGAGGAATACTCCAACCGAAGGTATGGACAGTAGCCCAGCACAAAGATTAATGTCACGGAGATTAAAGACATCCTTACCCGTGGCAAATAAGTTGCTTGAGCCCGTGGTGATACAAGGGGTCCCGGAAAGGCTATGGCAGAAGAGGCAAGTGGCTAAGGCCAAATATGATAGATCTGCAAGAGACTTGCCAGAGTTAAAGGTGGGAGAACGAATTCGGATGAGACCACTGCCTGGAGATCGGACTGGCCGTTGGGAAAGGGGTACCTGTTTACAACAAGTGGCACCCCACTCCTATTTGGTGGAGATTGGAGGAACCCGATACCGGCGGAACCGTGTGGACTTGCGTGTGGCTGAGCAACCAGACTCCTCATATCCAGTAGGTGGGTCAGAGACAGTTGCCAAGCCAAACCTTCTTAAGGATAATAAAGAATGCCCGCCGGACATTGATGACAGTCCGGAGCAAGTTGGTGTGTCTGGTGATAGCCAAACATCCGAGGCCTCAGAAAATGGCAAGCAAAGAGATCAAGTCTGTGTGAGGGAGTCAGGTGTGCGAGAGTCAGTCGTTACTCGGAGTGGTAGATGTTCAAGCCCTCCTGATAGACTCTGTTATTAGAAAAGGGTAGATGTTATGGGGTTGTGTTTGCTTTTAATCTTTATCTCTATGTGCCTCTATGAGGTGTTTCCGGTTCCTGGGTGTTGTCTTTGAGGATGCTTTATAAGCGTCGTTAGTTTGTTTTTAGCTCGTTAATAAAAGCTTATCAGTGAACACTGTAGCCTCCCGGAGCCGTTCTAACAGTTCGGGAATCAGAGGCAGAGGATACCAGTTGCGCACCATGATTGCATTCAATTTCCAGTAATCACAACAAAGCCACAAGTCTCCGGTCTTCTTTTTTACGAACAGGACCGGAGCGGACAGGGGCGACGATGAGGGCCGGATAAAACCCCGAGCTAGGTTCTTGTCCACAAAGTCCCATAACACGGCCAATTCAGGGTCCAACATCAAATACAAACGCCCCACTGGGAGCAGCACGTCCGGAATTAAATCAATGGGGCAGTCGTACGGCCGGTGCGGGGGCAATTGGTTCGCCTCCTGTTCGCTGAAGACATCAGCGAATTCTGAGAGGTCTGAAGGCCTCGTCCATAAAGTTTGTGGTAGCTCCGGAGTCCACCAAGGCATGAGCTGGAATCCCCTGTGGGCTACTGCAAAGGAAGACTTGTGCTGCCAGAATCAAGTAATGAGGGGGTCCAGGATCCATGTCCGCAGGGCGTGAACCGGTGGTGGTGCACGCCCGACCCAGGGTCTCCCCTAGATCGGGCTCAGGGCATTTCTCGATAGGATTGTCGGCGGCTGTGGGGCAGGCCCAGGAGCAGATGCCCCTCGTCACTTCTTGGGGCAAGCGGCGGCCATATGTCCAGGTTCCCTGCAATACAAACACAACCCCCTTAGCGCCGTCTGTCCTTTTCAGTTACTGACAGGCGGGGTCTGGCTGCGCCTATTTCCATGGGCTCCTCCCGTGGAACCGGGGTCTCACGCATGACTAGTACCGCCCAGGTCTCCTGGGAGGCATGGTGACTGGTCCGTTTCTGCAACCTCTCATCAATCCTGAGGCACAGGTGAACCAGCTCGTTGAGAGTCGGAGGAATATACACATGGACCAACTCGTCCTGTAACTCCTCCAACAACCCATCCTGGAACGCGTCCATGAGGGCAGCCTGGTTCCAGGCTGAATCCTGGCTAAGCAGGCGGAATTCACTGATGTATTCCTGCGCGTAAACAATCCTAGCGGTGGTAGTTATATGAAGTATAACTCGATGGAGGGCCAGTAAATCCGAATTCGATTGAACACTACTAAGAGCATTTATTAGGACTTATCTAGTGGCGATAAGGGCAGCAAAATGTTCGCATTTTTCTGCTCTTATTGCATCCGCAGATTCTCGCCCAGCCTCCCTTTTTAGGGTGACCCGGTCCCTTCTCAAGGGGGAGGGGACGGAGGAACCCCTGCAAGGTAGAGCTGAGGAATTTGTTCAGTTTCTGACGGATAAAGTCACTCAGATTCGGACAGACCTGGACTCCGGTTGGGCGAAGCAAGCCGAGATGACAGGGGCAGATCTTGGTCCCATTTTATGGGAAGAGTTTGACCTGGTGACCCCTGAGGAAGTAGACAAGGCCATTGGAGCGGTGAGCTCCGCCACTTGTATACTGGATCCGTGCCCCTCCTGGCTTGTTTCTGCAAGTAGGGAGGTGACACGAAGTTGGTTCCAGGAGTTAATCAACGCTTCTCTAAGTGAGGGGTTCTTCCCCCAGCCTTTAAAGGTTGCGGTGGTGAGGCCCCTCCTTAAGAAGCCATCCCTCGACCCAACTGACCTTAAAAACTATCGACCAGTCTCCAACCTCCCCTTTATGGGGAAGGTGGTGGAGAAAGTGGTGGCGCTGCAACTCCAATGGCTCTTGGATGAAACGGAGTATCTTGACCCTTTTCAGTCGGGTTTCAGGCCCGGTCACAGCACAGAAACTGCCTTGGTCACGCTGATGGATGATCTCTGGCGAGCCCGAGATGGAGGTTGCTCCTCCATCTTGGTGCTACTTGACCTCTCAGCGTGTACGCTGACGATACTCAGCTGTACATGTCCACCCCATGCCAATTCAGTGAGGCAGTTGATGTGATGTGCCGGTGTCTGGACGCTGTAAGGGTCTGGATGGGGGTTAACAGGCTCAAACTCAACCCGGACAAGACCGAGTGGCTCTGGATGCTGCCTCCCAAGGACTTCGACATCTGTCCCTCCTTGGTTCTGGGGGGGGGGGAATTTCATCCCCTCAGAACGGGCTTGCAACTTGGGGGTCCTTCTGGATCCACAGCTAAAATTGGACCAACATCTAACAGCTGTGGCCAGAGGGACCTTTGCACAAGTTCGTCTTGTGCACCAGTTGCGTCCCTTCTTGGACCGGGAGGCACTACTTACAGTCACTCATGCCCTTGTTACCTCACGTCTTGACTATTGCAACGCACTCTACATGGGGCTACCCTTGAAGAACGTTCAGAGACTGCATCTAGTGCAGAATGCGGCGGCGTGTGTGGTGATGGGTGTCCCTAGATACACCCATGTGACACCCATCCTTCGCGAACTGCACTGGCTGCCTATAGGTCTCCAAGCGCAATTCAAGGTGTTGGTGATTACCTTTAAAGCCCTACATGGCTTAGGACCAGTTTACCTCCGAGACCGCCTTCTCCAACATACCTCCCTAAGACTGATTAGAGCCCAGAGTTGGTCTGCTGGTGGTCCCGTCAGCCAAACAATGTTGGCTGGCGGACCCACGAACGAGGGCCTTCTCTGTGGCAGCACCGGCTCTCTGGAATACACTACCCCCCGAGATCCGCATTATTCCCACCCTGCCAGCCTTCAGAAAAGCAGTTAAAACATGGCTTTGTCGACAGGCCTGGGGCCAATGATTTTAATACAACACCGATCATTCTTGGCCCCATGAATGATTTATTGTATGGGTTTTTAAACTGTGGTTTTTAATGTTTTTTTAATGTTTTAATATCTATTGTTTTTAATGCTTTTTATATTTGTTGTTGCATGTGAATTTTTACTGTTGTGAGCCGCCCAGAGTCTCTGTGGAGTGGGCAGCATACAAATGCAACTAATAAATAAATAATAAATAATAAATAAAGTATTATGTAATGGTCCTCTTTTTCAAACTTTTCTCTAAAAATTCCCAACAAGAACAGTTCCGGCTTCAAATCAATCGCCTGTTGTGTAATTTCTTCCAGCCAATTTCTTATTTTATTCCAAAATATTTTGATTTTAGGGCACATCCACCAAAGATGGTAGTAGGTCCCTTGCTCCTTCTTGCACTTCCAACATTTCGAAGACATAGTCGGGAAAATCTTTGCCAATTGTGTCGGAGGGAGATGCCAGCGATAGAACATTTTATATATATTTTCCTTATATGATGCCGCCAGAGTCAATTTGTAATTTACCTCCCAAATTTTATCCCATTCTGCTAAATGAATTGCATACCCAAAATTTTGTGCCCATGCTATCATTGTCCCTTTTACCACTTCTTCCTCTAATTTGTATTGTAATTGAAAGTTATATAATTTCAAAATCATTTTTTCTTCTGGGCCAAATAATATTTTATCTAATCCTTGATCATTTTGGAATCCAAATTGTGTTGCATCTTTCTTGTACCGTGATTGTATTTGTACGTAATGTCACCAATCCAATTCTATTGCTGCTGATTTAAGTTCTTGTTTTGTTTTAAGATTGTCTTGGTCTTCCAGGAGTTGTTTATATGTTACTATTTTTTCCTCATTCAATAAATTTGGGTAGATAATTGCCTCTATTGTCGATAACCATTTGGGGATTTTTTGATAATGCTCATTTTTAATTTTGAGCCAAATTTCTAGCAGGGAGCCTATTATATAGTGTCTTTGGAAGTAGGTGTGATTTTTGTGTGTCCCCCCCATATAAAGGCGTGCCAGCCAATTTGGAGGTCGAATCCTTCTAATGTTAAAATCCTTTTATTTTTAAGTGTAATCCAATCCTTCATCCAAATTAATACCGCAGCTCGATGATAAATTTCCCAATCAGGAAGTCCAAATCCACCTCTTTCTATTGTCGTATAGTAATTTAGTTTTGATTTGCGCCTTTTTTTGGACCATATAAATTTTAGTACCCTTTTGTTCAGTTCAGTAAAAAAAACTTTTTCTTAATCTTATTGGAGCAATTTGGAATAAAAATAATATTTTGGGTAAAATGTTCATTGTAATTACCGCTATTTTACCAAGTAATGATAGTTGTAGTTTTGCCCAAGTCTCCAAGTCTTTATGAATGTTCTGAATTAATTTAGTGTAGTTATCTTCTTTTAACGAGCTGCAATTTTGATGATAGCCATAGGCCTAAATATTTCACTTTTTTACCGTTTTGATACCTAGTATATTCTCCAAATTCCTAATTTGTTGTTCTGTTAAATTTTTCACTATTATTTTTGTTTTTTCTTTATTTATTTTAAGTCCCGCCACATTTCCAAATTTCTCAATCTCCCTAATTAGAATTGGCCCTGTCTCCAATGGGTCTTCCAAAATATATGCCATATTGTCAGCAAAAGCCTGTACTTTGTATTCCTCCCTTTTGATTTTTAATCCTTTTATTTCTTGGTTACTTCTTACTTAGTGTTTCTAGTGCTAGTATGAATAATAGTGGGGATAGCCTTGACGTACCCCCTTCCTAATGTTTACTTTTTCTGTTAGATCATTATTTACTAAAATTTTTGCCGATTGTTTTGTATATATTGCTTTGATTAATCTGACGAATCTTCCTCCAAATCCCATCTTTTCTAATTGCATCACCAAAAATTGCCAATCCAGGTTATCAAATGCTTTTTGAGCATCGATAAATATTATTGCCAATTGTTTTTCTATATGTAGGTCATAGTATTCCAGGGTGTTTAATATGATTCTGGTATTGTTTCTTATCTGTCTATTTGGCAAGAAGCCGTTCTGGTCTGAATGAATCAGTTGGTTCAATATTTTTTTTAACCTTTCAGCAATAATTGCTACAAATATTTTATAGTCGGTATTTAATAATGATATTGGTCTCTGGTTCTTAATTAATTGTTTGTCTGTATCTTCTTTGGGAATTAATGTTATATAGGCCTCCTTCCAAGATTCCAGTATTCTTGCTTTCTCCATTGCATCATTATATACATCCAACATTACCATTTCCAATGACTCCTGGAATTTTTTATAAATTTCTGAGGGAATTCCATCCGGTCTAGGAGTTTTTTTGTTTTTTTGTTTATTGATGGCATTCCTAATTTCTGTTATTGTTATTTTGTTGTTTAGCATAGTCTTGTCCTCCTCCGACACGATTGTCAAGATCCTTTCCTCCAAGTAATCCCTAATGTCTTCTTCCTTAACCTCTTCTTTTTTATACAATTCCGTGAAAAAGTTTTGGACGATGGTTTTTTTTCCTCTTCGGACCTACTATGCAATTTCCCATTCTCATCAAATAATTGGTCAATTGATCTCTCTGCCCTCTCTTTTCTAAGTTTATAGGCCAGCCACCTTCCTGGCTTATTTTTAAATTCAAAATAGTTTTGTTTAGACATCTTAATTTTTCGTGCCATTTCCTCTTGATTTGTCAGATTAATTTTATGTTTGGTCATAATCAAATCCTCTTTGGTTTTACTGTCTTTTGGGTCTTTCTGTAAATTATTCTCTAATTCTTTAAGTTTTGTATGTAATACAGTCTGTATATTTCTCTTTTCTTTATTATGATTTGCTACATAAGCTATTGTTAACCCTCTAATATAGGCCTTAGTGGTGTCCCATAGGTTTTGTGCCGATGTTTGCTCCTTAGTATTAACCTTAAAGAAATATTTTAATTATTTCTCAATCATCTGTATATAGTTTTTTTCTTTTACTATTCTTTGGTCTATTGTCCATCTCGCTTTCTTTCTCTTGTCTTGCCCTTTCCATTTTATTATCAATGGATTATGGTCCGCCCACGCATTTGGAAGTATTTCTAATTCTACTGTTTCATTAATTAATTCCAGATTCATCCAGGCCATGTCGATCCTAGACCAGGTTTTGTGTGGGTGGGAAAAAATGTATATTGCCTGCCCTCTGGATTTAAATGGCGCCATCCATCCACCAAGTTGAATTCCTGCCTAATTTCATCGAATGATCCTGGTAGTTGTCGCCTTATCTTTTTCCTATTATTACTTTTGTAACCTTTTCTCTTGCCTACTACTGCGTTGTAATCTCCAATTATACAAATATTTCCCCATTGTAATTCTGTCAGTTTTTGAGTAGTTTGGAATAAAAGGTTTTCTGGTTAATGTTGGGAGCATAAATTACCACAAGTAATATTTTCCTATAACCTGTATTTATTTCGACTATTAATATTCTGCCATCTTCATCGGTATATATGAGTTTTGGGTTTAACCATTTTTTTATGTACACTGCCACCCTTTTTTTAACTGTTGCAAGGGCCGAATATAGTTTACCTAATTTTAAGTATTCCAAAATACTTGTTCTCTTTTAAGGTGGACTTCCTGGAGACAAGTAATGTCCAGATTCTGTTTTGAAAGTCTAAGTAGTATTTTCTTTCTTTTTATAGGGGAATTCAATCCATTTATGTTCATTGAAATCAAGTTTATTTCTCCTTCATCCCTTTTTTCACTGTGCACTTTCCTTTGAACTTCCTTTCCTAAACTGTCTGCACTCTCGTTCTTGCACCTTCCCTTTCATATCTATCTACTGTCTTTCTCTCCCTCCTCTCCTGTACTGTCATTTTGTCTTCTGAGCTTTGTTCCTCCTGACTATCTTTTTCTCCCTCATCTTTACTGTCTTGTCCTTCCTCCCCTCTAATATAATTTTCGTAGAAGTCCCTTGCTTCATCAACAGAAGATATTCTAATTCTTTTTTCTGGCAATGAGATCAACAAACCCTCAGGTATTAACCATCTAAACGTTATCTTTTGTCGTATCAGTTGTGAGGACAGAAAGTTGTATGCTTTTCTTTTATCTCTTATTCTCTGAGGGATCTGTCTAAGAATGATAATTTCTTTTCCTTTGTAGGTAAGTGGGTTATCCCTTGAGGTATTGTATATTTCATCTCTTATAGTTCGTTTAATAAACCTTATATGTATACAGTCCCTCCCTGGGCAGTTTGTGTCTACGAGCACAATTGGTGTGTAGCCTGTAGACCTCATCCATTTCATCTAGTACAGTGGTTCCCAACCTTTCTAATGCCGCGACCCCTTAATATAGTTCCTCATGTTGTGGTGACCCCCAACCATAAAATTATTTTCGTTGCTACTTCATAACTGTAATTTTGCTACTGTTATGAATCGTAATGTAAATATCTAATATGCAGGATGTATTTTCATTGTTACAAATTGAACATAAAGCATAGCGATTAATCACAAAAACAATATGTAATTATGCCAGATCAGAAATTCTCAGGCCAGTCTTTGCAAGAGCCCAAGGAATATCATCTTCCACAACAAGTCTACTTCTGTATTTAGACTTGATAACCAACAAGTGTACAGCAATATTTCTCAATCTCAGCAACTTTTAAGGTGCCTGGACTTCAACTCCCAGAATTCAAAGCAAAGCTGGCTAGGGAATTTTGGGAGTTGAAGTCCAGGTATATTCAAGTTGTTGAGGTTGAGAAATTGTGGCCTGCAGTGTCGAAAAACTAGAAATCAGATAAGCTTCCAGCAAAGTAATCCCTGTTTAGTAGCTTTCTCCCAGGACTCCAAAGTTTCAGGAGGCAAACAGGGGGCAAAAAAACCCATGATTGGTCCAAAAACATTGCCAGGGTCCCCAAAGCCAATTTTTTCTTTTAAGCTCTTACTTCTTAAAACAGCCCCATATTCCTTCCTCCCCCATGGGGCCTGCTCACCCACCCTTCCCAAAACCCCTGAAAAGACAACAATTTTAATTTGCAAGGCTCTTCTTTCAACAGTTTCTTTCTTTCTTACTTACTTTCTTTCCCTCTCTCACTTTTTTCTCTTCCTTCCTCCCTTCCTCCGAACCTTCCTCTTCTTTCTTTCTTTCTTTCTTTTTCTTTCTTTCCCTCTCTTTCGCTTTTTTCCTCTTTCTTCCTCCCTCCCTCCCTCCCTCCCTCCCTCCCTTCCTCTTCTTCTTTCTTTCTTTTCTTTCTTCTTTCTTTCTTTCTTTCTTTCTTTCTTTCTTTCTTTCTTTCTTTCTTTCTTTCTTTCTTTCTTTCTTTCTTTCTTTCTTTCTTTCTTTCTTTCTTTCTTCTTTCTTTCTTTCTTTCTTTCTTTCTTTCTTTCTTTCTTTCTTTTTTCTTTCTTTCTTTCTCTTTCTTTCTTTTCTTTCTTTTTCTTTCTTTCCCTCTCTCACTTTTTTCTCTTCCTTGCTTCCTTCCTCCCACCCTCCCACCTAACATTCTTCTTCTTCCTCTTCTTCCTCTCCTTTCCTTCCTTCCTTCCTTCCTTCCTCTCCTTCCTTCCTTCCTTCCTTCCTTCCTTCTCTTTTCTCTTTTACCCTCTCCTAGCCCTCAGCACCGCAAGATCCGTGCATGCCAAACTCTCTGGCAACCTGGACAAATAAGCGCATTTTGTTTATTCATTCACTCCAGGAAAGCGGAGCAAGCAGGGAGGGGATGCTGCCCGCCCTGCCTACACTTATAGCAAAGCCAGCCTGCCCCACAGAGCCGACCTTGTCCGGGGAACCAGCCAGCCAGCCAGCCAGCCCACCCCACCCTCGCCTCGCCTTCTCCAAAAGGCACCCTCTGCTTGGGGGCAACCCTTTGGAGAAAGCTCCCAGTGCAAAAAAAAAAAAGGCTGGCCCCAAGAGACTCGGACACACCCCGGAGAGAGCAGCCCTGGAAACCTGGCCATAATTTCCTGCACCCCTCTGCACCCCTTCCCCAGTCCGATCCATACCCCACCTGGGAGATGGGGGGCTGCAAATCCCCACCACCGCGCAGCAATCCCGTCCATGACTCCTTGCTCCCCATTGCGCGTCTCCAAAAGTGCGCTTTGGAGAAGTTGCCCAACAGGAGGACGGTAGAGTTGGAAGAAAAAGGGGGGCTGCTAGTCATAGGGACCCCTGATTAGAAACCCCCTCCCCCTGCTCTCTCTCCTCCCTCCTGGAGACTGGCAGCTGCATCGCGTTGCCGTCTGTCCTTATCTGTGGCAGAGGAAGAGCCCGGGCGGGCTTGCAAGGCGGGGCTTGGGCGGCTCGGGATCCTCCTGCCTTTTTTCCTGCTCACTCGGCCGCCTCTGCGGCTTCTCTCCACCCCGGTGGTGGCGCCTTTCCCTCCCCAAGCGCGCCCAGGGGAACCCTCTCAAAATCCGGCTGTGTGCCCCGGGCGCGCCGTTGCGCACCTTGTAAACATCGCCGTAAGTGCCGGAGCTGATGCCGAGCCGCCTTTTCAAAGATTCCCCTTTGTGGCTGGAGGACAATTCCTTCAAACTCTTCTGCTCCTCCTTCATTCTTTGCAAATTTGATTCATGAGAAGCGTCAAACTCTCTCCTTCCTTACACCCATTTGTCCTCTTGGGTTTATATGTCTTCTGCTTTAAGAACTATATTTTATATTTTATTAAATCCTCCCGCCCAGACACGCCCTGCTACCCCCTCCGGCATCCCCGTCTCCTCGCTTGCCATCTCCCACATCTCCAACTACAGCCGGGACTCGCAAACTGGGCCGGCCGGCCGGGGCTCGCAGTGGCAATTTCTTCCCGCTGGTGTCGAAGGGAAAGGGAGTCACAGGGGGAACGGCCAGCCAACAACCACTTAAGTTTAACAGCGCACGACAACGGGAAGGAGGACAGCTGGGTCAAGCTCGTCTGTCTGCCCTCTCGCCCTCGGCTGGCGTGGAGACCCAGCGAAGAAAGAGGCAAACAGGGAGGGAGGGAAGAGAGAGACTGAGAGATATTAGCACAGGGCTAGCCTGATCATACGGAGCAGGGCAGCGGCGATGGACCATGCTCCGGCACCACCTCCTTCTCCAGTTCCCTCCGGCTTAGCTCCTCCTGCCCCCGGCGGTGGCGCCCTCAGTACCGAGGCTGTATGATCAGGCTAGCCCTGCAGTAATATCTCTCAGTCTCTCTCTTCCCTCCCTCCCTGTTTGCCTCTGTTCGCTGGGTCTCCGCGCCAGCCGAGGGCGAGAGGGCAGACAGACGAGCCCCACCCAGCTGTCCTCCTTCCCGCCGTCGTGCGTTGTGAAACTTAAGTGGTCATTTGCTGGCCATTCCCTCCTGTGACTCTCTTTCCCTTTGACAGCAGCGGGAAGAAACTGCCGCTGCGAGCAGGAGACAGGGGCGGTCACAGATGTCTTAAGCACCGCCTTGTACTCTCCAGCGCGCAATCTTGCGACGCCCCGCCCCTTAGCTGATACCATCAAAGCTCGGCCACCAGGCGTCACAAACGCCTCTCACCGAATGGCACTTCTCCCGACCAATCGGAGGGCTCGGGCAAGTTCAGCCGATATGGCCAGGCTTGTGGCAGTGGGGGGGGGAGCTGAGGATGCCGGGGCGACCCCTGGAAAATGGTCGTTCGACCCCCAAAGGGGTCCCGACCCCCAGGTTGGGAACCACTGATCTAGTATTTCTTGTTTTGTCTTGTTTCTTACTCCAGATATTATTTCTGCCATGGTTTCTGGGAGGTTCTCATCCTTATATTCTGGTACATTCTGGAACCGTAAGAAAAATGCCGCTTTCTCAATCTCCAGATGTGAAATAGCTTCCTCAAGGTTCCTATTTACCATCTCTAGTCTGTTCTCAGCTCCTTCCAACTTCTGGTCTATCTGTTCTGTTTTTTGCTCCATAGTCTTCATTCTCTTTTCATTAGTTGTTAATGCTTCCTGAATTGTTCCCATTCTTTCGTCTAATTTTTCCATCCGGTCGTCTACCTTTCTTATATCCCCTTTCACTTCTCCCATATTTCCTCTCATTTCTGTGTAATGTTTGTCCATAGATTCCTGCATTTTGAGCATGGTTTCTTGTATCCACGTTAATGTGGCCCGCATATTTTGCAGATTCATGCTACCACTCACTTTCTCTCCTACAGTGTTATCTATAGGACGTTGACCAGCCAGGGAAGGGGTTGTGGGAGTTATTTTCCCCCCTGTTTTAGTAGTTGTGGTTGTGCTTGTCATTTTTAATATATCCCAAAATACATTATATACCACTGTACCATATACAAGTTCTTATTCATTCTTATTAAGTAATTAGATAATTAAATAAGTAAGTTAATTCATATAAATATAAATAATTAATAATTAGTGTGATATACTATAGCACTACCAATATATAAATAGGACAATTCAGTTAATATAAATAGATAAGTCAATTCAGTTAATATAAATAAGTCTATATATATAATTTTTAAGTTGTTAATTTAAGTTAATTAATTTAATCACCCAGATGGTTACTTGCTTTGTCATCTTGCCACCTTCTGTTCTCTCTCAGGTCCTTTTCTGTTGGAATATTCATGAGCTGGAAGAGTCATGTGGTAACTATTTGTCTGAAGTAGTGTATGGTTTCCTGCCTAAGCAGGGGGTTGGACTAGAAGACCTCCAAGGTCCCTTCCAATTATTATTATTATTATTATTATTATTATTATTATTATTATTATTATTATTATTATTATTATTATTATTATTATTATTATTATTATTATTATTATTATTAACTCAGTCAGCCAATGTGAGTAAAGTGCTACTGAGCATGTGCAAAGAATTAAGCTAGGAGCTGGACGTGTTCTCCAGTCTCGGTCTGTCTCTGTATCTCTCTGTGTAAAGCCTTCATTGTGCTATGATGTCTGGAAGAAGTATGCTTTCTACTTGCTGTAAAGAAGAATGTATGGTACTGTAAATATTTTGATATGGTTATAAAGAAGTTATTTAATTCAGCTAAAGGCAGTCAACTGTGTGAGCTTCTGATTTATTCTTCAACAGAGAATTAAAATTCTCTGTTAGGTTATGGGCCCAGAGCACACTAAGGACTGCATAGTAATTTAAAGCTGGAAGAAATTGCCTGTGTTTAGAAAGTATAAAAACAAGGCAGAATTAGCAGAATGGCTGCAATGGAATTTAAGGAAAGCTCTGTGCCTCGTTTCGGCCAAAAGAATTATATTGTTTGGGCTGCGAAAATGGAATGTTTGCTGAAAGCTAAAGAGCTGTGGTATATCGTAGAAAATCCACCACAAATGTTTGCAGCTGCTGATCAGAAAAGCCACGATCGAGCAATGGCTTATCTCATCTTGAATTTAGATGATGAACAATTTCTAAATGTTGCCAATTTAAAGACTGCAAAGGAGATTTGGTTGAAATTAAGAGCTGTGCACGTGAATGTTTCTGCATGTAATGTCGTGCAATTGTCGAGAAAACTTTACAGGGCCTGTTTGCAACCAGGCAAATCTGTGGAACAGCATTTAAATAAAATGCAAAGTTTATTTTTGGACTTAGAACAACGTGGGATTAAATTCCCTGAGTCCCAGAAGGTTTTATTGGTGTTGAACAGTTTAGATAAAACCTGGGACACAGTTTCTGCGATATTTGAGTGTAAAGAAGAGCAATACTTAAATTTTGAGGCTTTAAAGGCATGCTTGCTTAATGAGGAAGAAAAGCGCCATTTCAGGAGCAGCCACGAGGTGAAATTCCTGAGGAGTGGGTCCAGACTGCAAGTCTCCGGAGAAGGAACAAGCAGCACATGGGATCAAGTTACAACACAGGAAAGATTGTGCAAGCAGAGAGCTCAGCAAGAGAGAAATTGCTACATTTGCGGTGCAAGCACACATCTGAAAAGGAACTGTTTGCAGAGGAACAATTTGCAGTGAAGGACAAATGTGCAAGCAAAGAAGACTGATTTGCAAAAAGAACATTTTGGTTTTGCAAAAGTTTGTTATAGTAATAACAGAGACAAGTGGCTAATAGATAGTGGGGCAAGTCAAACAATTGTTAATGACTCTGAATTATTTTACAGGTTTGTTCCAGTAGCTCAAGAAGCTGTAGCCTTGGCAAATGGCCAGAAGGCGAAAGTCATTGGAAGAGGCGGTGTGAAAATTCCATATTTGGAATCAAGGTTTACCGATGTATTATGTGTACCTGAGATGGAACATAATTTGTTAAGTGTGTCTAATTTAGACAAACAAGGTTTTGAGACCACTTTTGTAAATGGGAAGTGTCTCATCAAAAGGAATGAGAATATATGTGCACAGGGCATAAAGGAGGATAATCTTTATGTATTGCAGGGACAAAAGGTTCGATGTTCCCAGATATTTAAGAATGTTGCAGAGCATGATTTGTGCATTCATCTCCTGCACAGAAGACTTGGTCATGCTAGTTTTAAGGTTTTACAGCAAATGCAACAGTTTGCAGAAGGGCTAAAAAAAGGGCTTTCTCTTACTTTCTCATACTTTCACTTGCTTTCTTCACTTACTTCACTTTCTATTAATCCTCCTCGCACCAGACCTTATCCAATTTGTCCTTTAGCTCGCCAAACCATACACTTTCCCGAGCTCTTCACAAGTTTCTTCACTCCAAGATTCTTCTCCAATTCCACCAATATTCTTTACTCCTTTTTCTCACCCTTGCCTCTATGAGTTCCGTGTTCAAGATCCGAAATCAAGGTTAGAATTACATAAAGAGGGTATAGAATTAGAGTGGTGGGCTTATTTGCAAATTCAATCAAGATATATGAAAGATAAAAGGGAACCGGGCATAAAAATGGATGCAATGGAATTGGACAAAATAATATTAGGAGCAGAAGAAAAAATGATTAGGAAAGTATACCATTATTTACTAGAACAAGCATTATGGGATGAACAAGTAAAAGAAACGATGACACAATGGTGCAGAGATTTTGGGTTTAATATCGACCTTAACACCTGGCAAGAACTATGGCACAGAAACCGAAAGCTTACGTTAGCTACTTCATACAAGGATAATCTTTATAAGATGATTTATAGATGGCATCTCCCACCAACAAGGATAGCCAAGATGAACAAAAAATTTTTTAGCACTATGTTGGAAATGTAAAAGGCTACCTGGGACATACTATCATATGTGGTGGGAGTGCCATAAAGCACAGGAATATTGGAAAATAATAAAGCAATGGATGCAAGAAATATTAATAACAGAATTAGATTTAAAACCTGAACTTTTCCTACTTGGAATAACAACTGATAAATATGAAAAAAATAAACTATATTTAAAGATACACATCCTGACTGCAGCGAGGATAGCTTTTGCCCAAAAATGGAAAAATGAAGATATTCCCACAGAGGAAGAAATTCTAGATAAGATACTAACATGTGCTGAGATGGACAGACTAATGCTAGAATTGAAAGATAAATCAGAGACAGAATATTATGAAACCTGGAACAAACTATATGATTGGTAGGGAAAAAGGAAAGCCAAGATTAAGTGTTAGTGGTAAGATTGGAAAGATTTAGAAATTGTATTAAAATTAGATTCTATATGATAATAAAGTAAATGGAAAAAGGTATGATCAAATGTAAATATGCAAACTGGATAATCCGTCAAGTACCTACTTTTATGTATTTTGGTCTTTGTTTGTTTAGTTGTTTATATGTTTTGTTTTTAACTGTATTATAAATAAAAAACTTTTTTAAAAAAGATCCGAAATCAGTCCTCTACAATTCAAGATGTCTGCCTCCGTCTCTTTTACACAGCCACTGTCGCTATCTTTACTTCCAAACACAAACCAATCCTTCCTCTTTGCAAGCACCTTTTCCGATCTGCTCACCACCACAAACAAGTTCACTCAACTGGGTGTCATTTGTCAGCTCTGATGTCAGCTCCGATATAAAAAATCCCCGAGGTATCCACCTCTCGCGTTCTCCTCTTTTCTCCTATGATCGCTGACTCCTTCTCTGTCGTCTCTCGCTCTTTCCTCAAAGTCGCCGCCTCTCCAAGCTTAGAGA
This sequence comes from Diadophis punctatus similis, assembly GCA_023053685.1. Classification (NCBI taxonomy): domain Eukaryota; kingdom Metazoa; phylum Chordata; class Lepidosauria; order Squamata; family Dipsadidae; genus Diadophis; species Diadophis punctatus. The sequence continues at coordinate 1,492,867 of JALIGW010000085.1, forward strand.
CTCACTTGCCTGTCAGCTTTCAGTTTCGTCAATTTATCATTATAACACCAATAATCCTTTGTTCTCTCTCTCCACTGATTATCGTAGCTGCTTTACACTTTTTCCCCCTCCTTCATAATCAGGCCGCCGCGTCTCTAGACCTGGCCATGACAGCCGGTTTCTTCTACGCTGGAATTGAGGGGTTCCTCCTGTTACAGCGGGGGATCGCTCTTCTCCCCGCCATCCCTGGTGTATCCCCTCTACGCTGGCCGCCCCTCCAGGGCTTCGCCTCACCTCACCGGCCTCCTTCCTCAGGTGGGACATCACTAGCCTTTCAAAAGTTTTCATAACTACAGATGTTAGAGCAACTGGTCTGTAGTCATTCAGTTCCTTGATGGAGGGCTTCTTTGGCACTGGGATGATTGTCATTATTACTTCTACTACTATTACGTGTTGGAAGAAATGTCCATCTGGGTTCAGTTCCAAGTGGGGAGAAAGACACAGGAAACATGGAGACTGCTTGGAAAGATGGTTTATTGATGAACAAGATCACATGGCTTGAGATCCTGGGCAAAAAGGGAAGAGATGCTGAGAGTGCCTGGGTTTTATGCCCTCTCTGGGCTTTTGAATTTGAGCTAGTATTCTGATTGGTTGTCAGACTCCCATGGGGCCATGGAGGGGTAACTTTTTAGGTTGTATTTTAAGTCCCAAGCTTGGTTGAATCTTGCTGGGTGATGTAATCTTCCCAGGTGCCATGTGGTGAGATGGGTAGAGGGCTAATCCTATCATGTCCTGAAGGAAGGAGTGGGTTCTAACTTACCTCGCTGCCGGTTCGCTTCCTCCTGCGCCGAAAACAAGATGGCGACGCATGCGCAGTGCCAGAAACTCAGCTTCTGCGCATGTGCAGAAGAAAAAACCCCGGAAATTTTTTTAAAAAAAAATCCAAAAAATTTCCAAAAAAAGATGGCGACGTCCACGGACCAACACCAACAGAAACGGTTCTGTGACATCATTGTGACATCACCAGCGGCTTGCTACCGGTTTGGGCGAACCAGTCCGAACCCACCTCTGCCTGAAGGCCATGTCTTAATCCCATCACCCTGGAGCTGAAGGGGGGGGGCAGGGAGCTGCAGGGAGCTGCTTTGTCTTAAAAAACATGTTTCTCCTTTTCTCATCCAGGGAAATATAATATTCTGCCTTTTTAATATTTCCTAGAATATTTCATTTTTATTTTATTTATTTATTATTAGTTACATTTGTATGCCGCCCACTCCACAGGGACTCTAGGTGGCTCACAACAGTAAAAATTCATATGCAACAACAAATATAAAAAGCATTAAAACAATAGATATTAAAACATTTAAAAACATTAAAAACCACAATTTAAAAACCCATACAATAAATCATTCATGGGGCTTCAAGTTATCGGTGTTGTATTAAAATCATTGGCCCCAGGCCTGTCGACAAAGCCATGTTTTTACTGCTTTTCTGAAGGCTGGCAGGGTGGGAATAATGCGGATCTTGGGAGGTAGTGTATTCCAGAGAGCCGGTGCTGCAACAGAGAAGGCCCTCGTTCATGGGCCCGCCAGCCGACATTGTTTGGCTGATGGGACCACCAGCAGACCAACTCTGTGGGCTCTAATCGGTCTTAGGGAGGTATGTTGGAGAAGGCGGTCTCGAGGTAAACTGTTCCTAAGCCATGTAGGGCTTTAAAGGTAATCACCAACACCTTGAATTGCGCTCGGAGACCTATAGGCAGCCAGTGCAGTTCGCGAAGGATGGGTGTCACATGGGTGTATCAAGGGACACCTATCACCACACACGCCGCCGCATTCTGCACTAGATGCAGTCTCCGAACGTTCTTCAAGGGTAGCCCCATGTAGAGTGCGTTGCAATAGTCAAGACGTGAGGTAACAAGGGCATGAGTGACTGTAAGTAGTGCCTCCCGGTCCAAGAAGGGACGCAACTGGTGCACAAGACGAACTTGTGCAAAGGTCCCTCTGGCCACAGCTGTTAGATGTTGGTCCAATTTTAGCTGTGGATCCAGAAGGACCCCCAAGTTGCAAGCCCGTTCTGAGGGGATGAAATTCCCCCCCCCCCGAACCAAGGAGGGACAGATGTTGAAGTCCTTGGGAGGCAGCATCCAGAGCCACTCGGTCTTGTCCGGGTTGAGTTTGAGCCTGTTAACCCCCATCCAGACCCTTACAGCGTCCAGACACCGGCACATCACATCAACTGCCTCACTGAATTGGCATGGGGTGGACATGTACAGCTGAGTATCGTCAGCGTACTGTTGGACCCTCACCCCATGCCTACGGATGATCTCACCCAACGGTTTCATGTAGATATTAAAGAGCATAGGGGAAAGAATCGACCCCTGAGGAACCCCACATACAAGGGGTCTCGGGGTCGACCTCTGTCCCCCAGCCAACACTGACTGCGACCGGTCAGAGAGATAGGAGAACCACTGCAGAACGGTGCCTCCCACTCCCATCTCCATGAGCCGTCGCAGAAGGATACCATGGTCAATGGTATTGAAAGCCGCTGAGAGGTCAAGTAGCACCAAGATGGAGGAGCAACCTCCATCTCGGGCTCACCAGAGATCATCCATCAGCATGACCAAGGCAGTTTCTGTGCTGTGACCGGGCCTGAAACCCGACTGAAAAGGGTCAAGATACTCCGTTTCATCCAAGAGCCGTTGGAGTTGCAGCGCCACCACTTTCTCCACCACCTTCCCCATGAAGGGGAGGTTGGAGACTGGTCGATAGTTTTTAAGGTCAGTTGGGTCCAGGGATGGCTTTTTAAGGAGGGGCCTCACCACCGCAACCTTAAAAGGCTGGGGGAAGAACCCCTCTCTTAAAGAAGCGTTGATTAACTCCTGGAATCAACCTCGTGTCACCTCCCTACTTGCAGAAACAAGCCAGGAGGGGCACGGATCCAGCATACAAGTGGCGGAGCTCACCGTTAAGTCCATATTTCTTGGGCAGTTGCATCAGGAACAAAGGTTTGTTGCATTTCGGTGTCCATCGACATCAGTAAACTCGTGGACGCTTTAATATCTAGGAGCCTTGTAGCTTCGTCCCAGTTTCAGCTGAGTCCACAAACTTACTTTTGTCACAATTTCATGGAACAAAACTTAAGTTAAGAAGAGGGGGGAAATCAATCCCCCGTAGAGGTCGATGGATCTTTGCTTCCCTTTTGAAGTCATTCTCATTAGAAAATAAAACCGAGATTCAAATCTAATTAACAAAATATTTATTTCAGTAGAAAAGTAATAAAAAGAATCCTTAGTAAACTACATCTTATCGGCTAATGAAAAAATCACTTCTACCTTCGGCAGAAATGGCGGAAGAGAAGGAAAGGAGTTAACTTCTGGAATGCAGGCATGCGTAATAGAACATATCACACGTCTGCTTGACCATAAATACAAGAAACAGTAGAAAACATAGAGATGCACAAACTGACAATATTCACATTGTGACAGCTCCAATGGCCTTGTCCACTTCCTCAGGGGTCACCAGGTCAAACTCTTCCCATAAAGATCTGCCCCTGTCCTCTCGGCTTGCTTCGCCCAACCGGAGTCCAGGTCTGTCCGAATCTGAGTGACTTTATCCGTCAGAAACTGAACAAATTCCTCAGCTCTACCTTGAAGGGGTTCCTCCGTCCCCTCCCCCTTGAGAAGGGACCGGGTCACCCTAAAAAGGGAGGCTGGGCGAGAATCTGCAGATGCATTTTTCTAGGAGGGGGTGGGTGCTAACTTCCTACATACAATTATTGGTTTTCTTATTCCGTTGTCAAGGCAGGTGCCTGGAGACAGTCACTTTTCCAAAACTCTTCCACTTCAAACCTTAAACTAGTGCCCGGATCTGAAACCCACGAAAATAAAAAAAATCCGATCCTGGAGGTGGTGGGGTGGGTGGAAGACTGAAGAGAGGGTCGCGCTAAATCTCTGGACGGAGAAAGGGTTAATGGCCTCGCGCCCACGTGGGAAAGAAGGAAGAGGAGGCGGCGCCTTCCTGCCCCGCCTTTGGGTTGGGGGGAAAGGTGTGGTGTTGCCGCATCTGGTGCAAGGGGGCGGGAGGGAAGACCAGCTCTCTACTCCAAGGGTGAGTTACGGGACAGAGGCGGGCCTTCCCTTCTTATAAAGACACGTGCGAGACGACGAGGAGGAGGGGGCAAGGCAAAGGATTAGTTGGGGCGGGCGCTCCTTTTATCACCCCCCCCTATCAAGGTGGGTATAATATCAACGATCGGAAAGGGGTGGCGGGGTGGCTGGGTGGGAGAAAGCTTAGCCGTCTCTTTGCGCCTCCAACCCCCAACCACATCAAAGAGGCAAAATGGCTGCATTCCCCTTGTCTTGGTGTCATATAGGGGGAACGGATGGGCTGGAAGCGCCCCGAGAGGCTCTGCTCCGTGGGGCGTAGGGCAGTCGAAAGCCCCCCTTTGCAGGAGGGGGGGTGTAGCAGGGAGGAAAGTGAGTGCGCGGGGTTGGGGAATGAATGGCTCAAGGTCCTTTCCGTGGGGGCGCGTGTCTCTTGCAAAGGGGGTGGGGGCCCCGAACGGGGTTTGCAGTGGGAGAAACCCTTTGCGGGTGGTGGTGGGGAGGCAGAGATTTAGGAAGAAGGGAGGGCTGGGCAGAAAAATGTTCTCCTGGAAAGCGGGTGACAGGAAGTGGAGATGCAATGAGCGAAGTTAGAAGGGGAAAGTTAGGGGCAGCTGTGCTTGTGGGGAGAACAGGAAGAGGAGTTTGCAAAACGTAAAATGGAGGAAGGGGATCTTAGCGCCTGAAGTGGGGGGGGGGGAGAGGAGAATTCGTTTTATGAAAGCTCTCCCTTTCAACAATGAGGTGATGTTATGCTCAAGCCCTGTTTGGGAAAAAGTGACATGACTTGCTCATTTAGGAATAACTGAAAATGACCTGTCTTGCTTCCTGATCCTGTGTCATCGAATGAGTTCCCTAATGGAACAATCAGAGCCTCCATTCCAATTATTATAAAGATTGTGTGACTGCTTAATTCCTTATGAGTTGCTGTTACAGCAGGTACATTAAAAAAATCTACAACTGATGAGGTTGGTAATTGGTGAACGGGCCTTATCCTCTGCTCCCCTACCTTCTCTCTCTAGGGGATTCTATGGGTATTTTAGGGAGGGATGCATTTATGATCCAGAGATCTCTCTGGATGTTTGGAAAACCAGGGGTAGAATTTTGAATTTTTTCAGATATATATCTTGTCAAAAATTCCTTTGCCTCAAAAGTCTATGATTGAGTTTGCAAAATAAATCAATGAAAATAATCCCTTTGATGTTTTTGCTTGTTTGTCAAAGTCCCAAACAGAGGTTGCATCCAGTAAATTAGAATCAGTAAACCAATTCTGGCAATTGTTGATTCTGAAAATACCCTTTCCATGTACAATACATCTAAATGTGTAAATCTAAATATGAATATGCAAAAGTGCCCCTGCTGTTAATGTTGCTTGCTTTCATAATAGGTTTTGTTATGGATAGTAGCTTTATATTGTTTGATCGTTTGCATTTTTTGAAAGAGGAGGCTTTTTTTCTTTTAGAAAGATTAAATGTCTCAATGATTACTTTGAGCAGTGTAAAAATTACTTTGATATGATATCTCAGTTGGGAACATGTGGAGCCCTGCTCCAGATTTTCTTTTCAAATTCTTATTAATGTTGACGGAGTAACTTTAGTGGAGAAGCCAATTATAAATCAATACTTACAATGTGACAAGGAGCAACAGGGAAGAAGGATATGCAGTTTTTGAAATGAAAAATTGGGGAAATTTTTCAGATTTTACTCATTACTACTGTAGTTGAAAATGAAGATAGCTTCAAATTTGTTGTTTTGGGGGGGGGAATCCTTTAGAATTTGATGTATTCACCCTAAAGCATCATTGAGTGATTGTTGTCTTTCATACCATTGTCACTCATTGTCAATCAGCTCAAGTGTAGAGAAGCTAAACATAAATTATTTTTCTATGGTCTTGATCCTGAAGTGACACCATATGCCACTGGCGACATCTTCATGAGTGGGGAGAAATGAGAGGGACCAATGCATCCTTGTGATTTTGTGCAAAAATGATTTGTAAATGGAATTGCAAATCTATTTTGCCCCTGGTTTGGAAATTAGAAAATCTGAGAGAAAATTCCTGACTTTTTCTGTTGGTTAACAATGAATGGTTTAAAATTATCCTGGCTGTTGTGCCATTTTGTTTTACTGCATAGATTTGGTAGATTATTCATTTTATCACCATCTCTGTGTGGTGTTGTGCAAACAAACAGACTTGAACAGCAATAAAAGAAGGTAACTATTGTGGAACAGGTTTGCTATTTTCTGGGGAGATGGAGCAATGTTGTGTGAGCTCTAGCATTTCAAAACATGAGATGGATATAATATATTAGGTGATTTCTGCAATCAAAACATTTAGTTGAGAAACATACTGGAGAAAGTTTACCATAGTTCTAAGCTGTGGCTTTCAGAATGGTGAAGGACTTGAGTGAGGAGACAGCCTTACTGTAATGTGATATATTTATTTATTTATTAGATTTTTATCCCACATTTATTACTTTATAAGTAACTCAAGGTGGCAAACATACCTAATATCTGATACTCCTTCCTCCTCCTATTTTCCCCAGAACAAACAACCCTGTGAGGTGAGTTGGACTGAGAGAGTATCTTACCCAGAGTTGGCTTTCAAGCCTAAGATGGGACTGGAACTTACCATCTCCTGGTTTCTAGACCAGCACCTTAATCACAGCTCCAGATTCTAAAGTCAGAATCAGAATAGAATAGAGCTGGAAGGGACCTTGGGCTCAAGCAGGAGATCCTATAGGCATTTGAAACCTTTATTGGTCTTGGGTACCGTATTTTTCGGAGTATAAGACGCACCTTTTTACCCTCAAAAAGAGGGTGAAAACTTGGCTGCGTCTTATACACTGAATGTAGCCCCACCCACCCAGTCACCCCCACCCTTTGGCCTCTGCCTGCCAGCAATTTACCTCTTACAGCAAACAGGGCAAAGCCTGATTAGCACAAGAAGAAAGTATCTGCCTCCCGACACACAGCTGACTCAGAAGCCACGTGGTAAAATGAAGCTAACTATGGTGGCTGTGAGGAGACAAATTGAAATAGACTGCTGGGCAATGTTTGACTGCTGAAATTGAAAGGAAGTAAACTGCAAAATTTCTTCGAATCGGCAAATAAAACTGGCCGATGGCTAGCATATAAGTTAAGAAAAGATAGGGCTGAAAGGAGGATCGAACAGTTAAAAGATGAAACGGGGATGGTGTTTTTTAAGCAGGAGGAGAAAAAAGATATTGTTCACAAGTTTTACTCAAACTTGTACAAGAAAGAGGAGATCAACCCGGAGGATATTGAAGAATATTTAGGAAAAACAGATCTACCTGTTATATCGGAAGAGGACAGGACTTTACTTAATAGAGAAATAACCATTGAAGAAATTAGAAAGGCCATTAACAAACAAAAGAACAACAAGACACCCAGACCAGATGGGATTCCCTCTGAGTTCTATAAACAATTCTGCCATAAATTAGAACCATTATTATTAGATGTATATAATGAGGCATTGGCTGTTGCCAAGATACCAAACTCATGGAAAGAGGCTTACATTTCTTTAATCCCGAAAGAGGAAACTGATAAATCCAAGATCCAAAACTATAGACCAATATCCCTTTTAAATTCCGATTATAAGATACTTGCTTCCATCGTGGCAGAAAGATTGAAAAATACCTTAAACAAAGTAATATATCCAGACCAAAATGGGTTTCTACTCAATAGACAAATTAAAAACAATATTAGAATCATTTTGAATACTTTGGAATATTACGATATCCACATTGAGAAACAATTGGCGTTAGTATTTATAGACTTGCAAAAAGCCTTCGACAGCCTAGATTGGCAATTTTTAATAAAACAGTTAGTAAAAATGAAATTTGGAGAAAAATTTGTGAATTTAGTAACAGCAATATATAAGGACCAACATGCAAAAATTCTAATAAATAATGATCTGACTGAAAAAATAAGTATAGGGAAAGGAGTCCGACAGGGTGTGGTGGTCTCCCATGAGAAATGAGACACGTAGGCAGGTGTCTTGGGATGGGAGCACAGAATCTTCTGTGTAACCCTCTTTTATTACAGTTCAGTTCATATCCAGTTACATTCTTATGACAATGTTAGTAAGGGGTGGGTATATACCATATATGGTCATATTGTTAGTCTACTCCTGAGTACACATCTTTCAGGTAACTTATGCATTCGGGTCACGTAGGCTTTCAGGTCACGTAGGCACTGGGGTCAGCAGATTTCAGATGAGATGAGTCACATCCTGCTTTTCCTGTCCTGCTTAGTGCCATTGTCCTAATAGTTAACCATTACAGGCTGAAGTAAAGTACTTTGTTCCCAAATTAATCCCACATCTCCTCCTTTTTTGTTTTATGAAACGGTCCATCCTCCAATTCCAGAAGGGCTTTGGTTTCACTGATTAGAACGTCCTTCCTGTTGGAGAAAAGCAAGTTTTTGCACATCTGCAGGAGGGAGGGGAGACACTGGATACAACAACACAACAATATCAATAACAAAATACAACAATAAGTAAAACTGTTGGTATGAGTGACCTCAGCCAACTCCCATCAGGTAGCCAGGACCATAAGGCATCCCAAATGTCAATGATGCCACTTCCGTCTCCGGCCAGGGGGTTGACCATGTTCTCCATATGCTCAATTGTGTGTGTGATGTTATATTTATAGACAGATACATAAGCATAACAATGTGAATGAATTAAAACACAAACACATCCTTTAGCAGCCAATACAATATCTAAAGCATATCTATTCTGCAAGACCACTTTTCGAATTTCTCCTAATTCTTTGTTAATGAATTTCATAGCTTTAATAGTGTCATTAAACATAACCACAGTCCAGTTATTAAGTAAATGTAAGTCTCTATAATTCATCGCAACCCCAAGATTAGGGAGAATTCCCCGAGATATTTGAGTAGTCAGGGAACCCCCCAAGGTTAAGGGTTGATCTTCAATACCAGCTCTTTTGTTCCGCAAACGACCTGTTGGTAATGTTGAAACAGGGTAAGTAGCAGGCACCAAGAGACCCAGGGTGCAAATACCCTTCCAATCCCTTGGGACCAACCGATAGGCTCGCCGGACACAAAGAAGCCAAAATTGTGTTAGCTCATAATGTCCTGAATCAGAAGAATTAGCAAACATAATCATAGTCTCCATGTCTGAACATGCTGCATACGTGGAAACGTTTGTCCACTGATTAGACGTGCTGATACCATTTACAGTTGTAAGATTGTGTTTTATATGTGCACACCGTTTTGCTGAATCCCATACAATGGTTTGTTGGCAAGTAGTGTAATTGCCCATTTCCAAGGCATTGGCTAACAAGCCTGTGCTTTGAAAACAAAAGCGAGCAGGTTCTAAAATTCTGGTTGAAACCGCATATGTAAAGTTCAGCATAACTGGAGTGGAGTTCCATTTCTGATTCCATTAAAAGGTACAGCATGAAGTGCCAGTCCTGACTTGCTGTCTGATGGAATGTGCATACAAATTCAACAATCAGTTTTATTCAACAGCTGAGCCGCCTTATTCAAGTCTCTTACGAACGCATTGGTTTTCCAGGCTCTTGGATCACTGGTCTTAAGGTGTTGATGGGGTGACAAAATAAGGGTGAACGCAGCGAGCAGGAGTCCAGATGATATCACCATTGTCATTGACGGCAGCGTAGCCTCGACCCCAAGTGACAAGGGAGGCCGGGCCTTTCCACGTAGGATCAGGAAGATGGCGATAATAGACTTGCGGTCGCAGGGAGTCTATAGGAGAAGCAGAAAATTTTGCCGACTTGTGGCGGTTGAACCAGGGGTGCCAGAAACATTGAGAAAATTGAGGGTAAATAGGACAAGGTTCAAGGTATTTTGTATCCCAGGCAAGCCAGGGTGGTTTTCCCCTTTCTGTTTTTATTGTTTTTGGGATTGCCTAGAATACAGAAAGTCCGAATACAATGATTAATAACGTGTAGTGGCTTCACCCCTCTGGGGGGATGCCATAATTGACAACTCTCCGTACCCTGGGGATTAACCCCAAGGGGGACAGAGTGAGCTTGCAGACTGCAAGTGGGACATTGCTGAATAATAGCAGAAGCCTCTGCTGCAGAAAGAGAAAATTGTTTCAGCAAGGCCTTTCGATTTTGGAGAAAATAAGAGTGGCTAGTCCACGGAGTAATGAGTGACAAGGAAAAAATAGAAAAATCAGGGGGGGGGGGGCAAGAAAGGCAGCAGCATCTGCCTGAGAATTCCCCTCCTGGATAATACCAGGAAATGGTTGGTGACTTCTGATATGGGCCCGAAAAAAGGGTAAAGTCCTAGCATGAAGGAGAGATTGTAAGGTTAAAAAATAAGCTGAGAAGATTATCATCAAGAGATGGGGAAACTTGAGTCCAAAAGGAATGGAAGAACCTAGTAAACATCCATAAGATTAGCATTAATCCCAGATGCTAAATAAACTTCCAGGGAGAATCATGAACTAATTTACAGACATTATGAAAATCAGAAATAATTGCAAAGGTGCAGAAACAGTTAAAGTAAGACAAAGATCTTTAGGAAGATTAAAAGTAAATTTCCCTACAAAATCTGAAGCTTTTTAATCAAAATAAAATTCAATAGTGAAAAAAAGCAAAGTTGTATATTTAGGCAAGAAAAACAAAATGCACAGGTACAGTACATGTGGTATCTTGCTCAACAGTAGTAACTGTGAGATGGATCCTGGAGTTTTAGTGGACAACCTCTTAAATATGAGCCAGCTGTGTGCAGCAGCTGCCAAAAAATTAACACAGTTCTAGGCTGCATTAACAGAGGGAGAGAATCAAGATCACTTGAAATATCAATACCAGTTTACAATGCCTTAGTAAGCCACACCTGAAACACTGCATCCAGTTTCAGTTGCTACGATGCAAAAAAAAAAATGTTGAGAAACTAGAAAGAATGCAGAGAATAGCAACAAAGATAATTAATGAACTGGAAGCTAAAACATATGAAAAACAGTTGCAGGAACTGGGCATATGCAGTTCGATGAAAAGAAGGACTAGGGGACACATGATAGCAGTTTTCCAATATCTCTGGAGTTGCTATAAAAAAGAGAGACAAACTATTCCCCAAAGCTTCTGAGAACAAAAGCAATGGGTGGAAACTAAACAAGGAGAGAAGCAACTTAAAACTAAAGAAAATTTCCTCACAGTTAAAACAATCAATCAGTGAAAAAGTTTGTCTTCAAAAGGTGTGAATGCTCCAACACTGAAAATTTTTAAGAAGACAACAATTTGTCTGAATGGATTTCCATTTGCCTGAAGTGATCCAGGCTTGCCTGTCTAGGCAGGGGGTTGGACTAGAAGACCTTTAAGGTTCCTTCCAACTCTGTTATTCCATTCCACTCTATGGCTATTTGAAAAGACAAAAACTCTCTGAAATTCAAATTCAAATTTAAAAATAGAAAAAATGATTTAAAAATATCCTGGCAAACTCTAGCAAGTTGCAAAGAGCTCAGCTAAAGTCTAAAAATATTTTGATGAAAAACATATAATAAATATAGCCATCCTACAAAATAAATTCGTTGCAAGGACAACACAGCCAATACTTCCAGTAGGTGCTGGCAAACACAGCACCTACAACACCACACAATGTTGTTTAAAACCTTGCATTTTGGAAATTATCTATGAAAATATTTATGAGGAAAAATAAAGGAACATAATTTCATGGAAAAATCACAAAAATTTAAAATCTGCAAGCAGAAATAAACTTACTGTTGCAAAAGAAAAGCAAAGTTAATAGGTAATTTGAAATGTAATCCCATCAGCTGCAGTAGCAGTTTGAAACTTTGACTAGCTTTCTGAGGGATGAGATTAGATCACTAGGATGTTTAACTTTAGTTAATAATGTAAATAATGAACTTAACAAAGAAGTGGATAATTTAAAAAAAAGGACTACCCAATTAATAGTTCCCAACAATTGTAACTGAATTAAAATAATAATTGTGGGATAACTGATGCAGCATAAGATCAAGACATCTTATGTCCTAGATTCAAAAATTTTCTTGTAGCTAAATTTATTCTCTCTGGTGCAACATTTAAACCATAGGAGAGAAGGCTATACCAGATAAAACATCCAATTTAAGTTACTCCAAGTACGAAAGCTCTATGAGAATCAACACCTCTGCCAGGCACTCTGCACTTTTCCTTAAAACATTTCTGGTTACCACAATTGCAACAATTCCCTTGGGCTTTGTTACTTTGTCTCATGGCTGCAATTAACAAATTATTTTGATGGCTAGATGAACGTATATCTTGCCAAATTTTAACCATTTCAGCCATTTCAGGATTTTTTCCTAATGCTAAGATTTTCCAGCATTCAGAAGCAGCTTTTTTGTTAACGCAATCAGTGTCTGCTTGATTAGGTTTCTGCTGAATGTTTGAAAAGGTGTGTGCCGGCTTATCAGCTTTCTGAAAATTTTCAAAGGCACATTCAGAAGAAGCTTGCAAATTTGGTGCAGGAAGGTCAATTTTAACATCTACTGGACAATCAGCAAGCATTTGAACAATTTCATGATTCTTTTCTAATCTTCTTGCATTTTTTGAATCAGACCAGTATTTTTTACTACTGGAAAAGACTCATGAGATGAAACTTGGAAACCCTTTGCAAGTTTCATTCCTTTTTGGTGTTCTTCCTTAAATTCTGCCCTGTCTACGCTGAATGCCTCCTGTGGAGGAACAATAGATAAGGAAGCAGAAGCATCCAAAGTGCCGGATTTTAAAGCCTTTTGGTATGCCCCACGGATAAGGCCAGATTGCAAAACAGGAGCAGGGTTGGAAGCAGAAAAAACAGGGGTTTCGGGAGCCGTGGGTGAAAAAGAACGCACGACTGAAGGTAATGGGGTAGTCAACATGACCGAGGGAATCTGATAAGGTGGGGGATCTAATAAAAGCTGGCGAGGCGGGTCAGCGTGAGTCTGAATCATGATGTAAGCCTCACTTTTAGAAAAGGATGGGGTAAATTTTTGTTCTTGAGGGGAAAGGTATTTTTTCCTGCCCAATTATCTCAGCTCTTCCACGTTTTGAGCTGTAGACGTTCCACCCCCCATACTTACGAGAAGAGTCAGTCGCCAGCGACGTCGTCGGGTGCACCGTGCCTATTCCAGGCGATAAGTAGAGGGTCGGCAGGGACGTATTCCCATGAGGAATCACATCGAGGGGTCACCAAATGTGGTGGTCTCCCATGAGAAATGAGACACGCAGGCAGGTGTCTTGGGATGGGAGCACAGAATCTTCTGTGTAACCCTCTTTTATTACAGTTCAGTTCATATCCAGTTACATTCTTATGACAATGTTAGTAAGGGGTGGGTATATACCATATATGGTCATATTGTTAGTCTACTCCTGAGTACACATCTTTCAGGTAACTTATGCATTCGGGTCACGTAGGCTTTCAGGTCACGTAGGCACTGGGGTCAGCAGATTTCAGATGAGATGAGTCACATCCTGCTTTTCCTGTCCTGCTTAGTGCCATTGTCCTAATAGTTAACCATTACAGGCTGAAGTAAAGTACTTTGTTCCCAAATTAATCCCACAACAGGGCTGTCCTCTAGCCCCACTGCTATTTATAACAACATTGGAAGTACTCTTAAGTCTGGTAAGAAACAGTAGTGCAATTAAAGGGCTTAAAATCAAGAAGGAAGAATATAAGGTCCAAGCGTTTGCAGATGATATGACGTATATTTTGGAAGACCCATTAGAATCAGGAATGGCCTTGCTGGAAGAAATAGAAAAATATGGAAATGTAACAGGATTAAAAATAAGTAAGGATAAAACAAAAATAATAACTAAAAACCTTACAGAAGAACAAAACAGAGCTCTAGAAACAAGATTGGGAATCAAGACGGTAAAAAAAATTAAATATCTAGGATTGTGGCTAACAGCGAAGTGTAGTTCTATAAAAGAGGACAACTATACAAAACTAACACAAAAAATTAGTAAGGATTTAGAAAGTTGGTCCAAACTACAATTATCTTTTCTAGGGAAGATAGCGGCTATTAAAATGACTGTCCTCCCAAAAGTGTTATTCCTCTTCCAAGTAGCACCAATTAGACTAAGGAGAAATTACTTCCTGGAACTAAATAATATAATTAGGAGATTTATTTGGGCCAAAAAGAAAGCCAGGATTAAAACTAGCTCATTATATGATAAGAGGCAGAGGGGCGGTCTTGGACTTCCGGACTGGGAGAGTTATTACATTGCAGCGGCACTCAGCTGGATAAAAGAGTGGGTAATATTAAGAAATAATAGAATCCTAACTTTAGAAGGTTTCGACTTACAGGCTGGGTGGCACGCATTCCTATGGGACGGAAAGCAGAAGGCACATGCCTACTTCCAGAGGCACTACATAAGAGGGTCCCTAATTGAAGTCTGGCTTAAAATAAAGAAAGAGCACTATCCTAAAATCCCTAAATGGCTCTCCACCACTGAAGCCATTATTTACCCTAATTTACTAAATAATAAAAAAATCTTCACCTATAAACAAATTCTAGATGACCACTACAATATTCGATCAAGGCAGGAACTTAGTGCCACCAGTCTAGTTCAATTCCAAGTGTTCTATCTACAAATAAGTACGAGGTACACTAAGGATGTGATACAACCCGGCTTTCAAAATGAACATGCCCTTGATAAAATCCTACTAGGACCAGATGGAAAAATAATTTCTCGGCTTTATAACTTTATGATAGAATATAAACTCTTTGAAGAAGTGGTGAAAGGAAACATGATAGCATGGGCACAAAATTTTGGCTATCCAATTACACTTTCAGAATGGGACAAAGTTTGGGAATTAAATTATAAACTTACATTAGCGGCCTCATACAAAGAAAATCTATATAAAATGTTCTACCGCTGGTACCTCCCCCCTGCCCGACTGGCAAAAATGTTCCCAACAACCTCCCCAAAATGTTGGAAATGTAAAAAGGAGAGAGGAACATACTATCACCAATGGTGGACTTGCCCTAAAGCCAGAAATTTCTAGAACAAAATTAGAGCTTGGCTGGAAGAAATATTACAGAGAGAAATTGCACTAAAACCTGAATTGTTTTTATTGGGGATACTGCGCACAAGTTACTCAAAAGAAGAAAGATATTTAATTTTACACATAGTCACAGCAGCTAGATTAACATATGCTCAGAATTGGAAACTAGAACACACCCCCACTGCCTCGATGGTCATCAGAAAAATACTGGAGTGCGCAGAAATGTGCAAATTAACAATGCAGATACACGGAAAAGATGACACGGATTTCTACCAAATATGGAATAAGGTATATAATTGGATCAATCAAAACCCAAAATTAAAAATTTGGCAGATGAATTGAGATATATCTATAATCATTTTCTTTTACAAGTTGTAATTAAATAAACTAACCTATGAATGATAACCACCGATACCTACGACATGGAACATACTTAAATATATAGACTTTGATACAAAACGAATATTTTAATAACGCTGTTAAAGCATTGGACTATTCTGTGTTGTGTGTAAATATGTGTACTCGTTTGTGTTTTGTGTGTTTCATTTGTGTGTTGTTGTGTGCTGTTTGTGTCTTTTTTCTTATTGTAAAAATTCAATAAAGATTATTTAAAAAAAAGAAAAGAAAGGAAGTAAACTGCAAGCTGCTGTGGCCTAGAGCAGGGGTAGGCAAAGTTGGCTCTTCTATGACTCATGGACTTCAACTCCCAGAATTCCTGAGCTAGCATGATTGGCTCAGAAAGTCTGGGAGTTGAAGTCCACGAGTCATAGAAGAGCCAACTTTGCCTATCCCTGGCCTAGAGGAAAGAGCTCTTGCCTCACAATCACGAGGTTGTGAGTTCTATCCTAGGTAGAGGCAGATTCTGTTACTTTGTTAAATGTTTGTAGAGTGTTCAAATTATTAGACTTATTTTTTAAAGACTGCTTTATTATTGTTCTAGACAACTTAAGAAAATGAAGAAGCTTTTTAAAATAAATGCTTGCTCTGAAGAGGCCCAGTGCTTTTGTATCTTCTTTTAAATAGCAGAGAATGTATACTTCCAGAAAGCCACATAAAATTTAAAGATCTGTAAAAGTATAATCTGAAATGTAATAGTGTCCTGTTCAGTAAATTTCCTGACAGTTAGGACAATTGGAACTGAAGTTAGAACTGAAGTGGTGTAGGGTTCCTGCCTAAGCAGGGGGTTGGACTAGAAGACCTCCAAGGTCCCTTCCAGCTCTATTATTATTGGAGGAGTTGGTGTGATTATATTTAAGAAAACTTTCTGGCATTATGTACATTTCTCCAATTCTTTGCTATTTCTATGGGTCAGGCACACATGCACAGAAATACACAGGAAACAGTGTATATCATCTGTACTGTTTGCTGTTTGCTGTTTGCTGTTTGGCAAATTGCTGGGAGGCAGAGGCCTTTTTTCCTTGTTTTCCTCCCCCAAAACTAAGGTGCGTCTTATACTCCGAAAAATACGGTATGTTTCTTATATCTCCTACTTTGTAACTGGGATTTCCATCCTTTCCATCAATCTATTTCATTATGTTTTTCTTTTTTAATTATTTTTTCTCTTTACTCCCTTCCTCCTTGTGTGATTGGTTATCTAGTGATTTTTACTTGGAATTAGGTTCTATAGGTTTAGATTTAGATTTAGATTTATTATTAGAGTTGGAAGGGACCTTGTAGGTCATCTAGTCCAACCCCCTGCTCAAGCAGGAGTTCCTACATCATTTGAGACAGATGGCAGTCCAGTCTCCCCTTGAAGGTCGCAAGTTGGAGTATTGAATGAGTATTGGACGATTTTAAATATTGTGTTTTTAATTTTTATATCTGTTTTTTAAATGTAATATTTATGAATTGGTGTCTTGTATTTTCTCTGTTGTACGCCGCCCTGAGTCCTTCGGGAGTTGGGCGGCATATAAGAACACCATAATAAATAAATAAATAAATAAGTGTTGGGGCTTTCACAACCTCCGCTGGCAAGCTGTTCCACTGGTTGATTGCTCTCACCGTCAGAAAGTTTCTCCTCACTTCCAGGTTGAATCTCTCCTTGGTCAGCTTCCATCCATTATTCCTTGTTTGGCTTTCTGGTGCCATAGAGAACAGCCTGACCCCCTCCTCTCTGTGGCATCCCCTCAAGTATTGGAACACTGCTATCATGTCACCCCTGGTCCTTCTCTTCGCTAGACTGGCCAAGCTCAGTTCCCGCAACTGCTCTTTGTATGTTTTATTTTCGAGACCCTTTATCATCCTGGTTGCTCTCTTCTGCACTTTCTCTAGAGTTTCAATGTCTTTTTTGTAGTGTGACCAAAACTGGATGCAGTACTCTTGGTGTGGTCTGACCAAGGCTTTATAGAGTGGTACTAGTACCTCTCTGGTCCTTGATTGTATCCCTCTATTTATGCAGCTCAGGACTGCGTTGGCCTTTTTGGCTGCTGCTGCACACTGCTGGCTCATATTTAGTTGGCTGTCTACCAGGACTCCGAGATCCCTCTCGCAATCGCTGTATTGAGTGTGGTTTCACCCAGTTTGTATATTTTTGATTCTTCTTACCTAGGTGCAGAATTTTACTTTTCTCCGTGTTAAATTTCATTTTATTGGTTTGGGCCCAGTGTTCAAGTCTGTTGAGGTCCCTCTGGATTTTGAGTCTGTCCTCTGGGGTGTTTGCTACTCCCGCCAGCTTGGTGTCATCTGCAAATTTGGTTAGTTCTGCTATTCCCTCATCTAGGTCATTTATGAAGATATTAAAGTGTACTGGGCCTAGGACGGAACCTTGTGGTACCCCACTGCTTGCTTCTCTCCATGTGGACTTAGAGCCATTGAGGACTACTCGCTGGGTACAGTTGGCCAGCCAATTGTTAATCCATCTGGTTGTGTAGCTGTCTATCCCGCTTTTTTCTAGCTTATGGAGGAGTAGGTTGTAATCTACTTTGTCAAATGCTTTGCTAAAGTCCAGATATATTATGTCTACTGCATTTCGCTGGTCTACTAATTTGGTCACAGTGTTGAAGAATGAAATGAGGTTGGTTTGGCATGACTTGTTCTTAACAAATCCGTGTTGGCTGTTGGTTATTACTTGGTTTGTTTCTAGATGATGGGAGATCTGGTTTTTAATTATTTTTTCCAGTATTTTCCCAGGTATTGATGTTAGGCTGATTGGTCTGTAGTTTCCTGGGTCTGTTTTTTTTACCTTTTTTGTAGATGGGGACCACATCAGCTCTTTTCCAGTCCTCAGGTAGTTCCCCTGTGTTCCAGGATTTGTGGAAGATGTGGTGCAGTGGTTCCGAAATGACTTCTGCTAGTTCTTTTAGGACTCTGGGGTGTAATCCGTCTGGTCCTGGTGCTTTGTATTCGTTAAGTTCAGATAGGTGATCTCTTACTGTATTTTTGCTTAGGTTGAGTCTTGCTTCGAATCTGTTTTTTTATATTTGTGTTGCTGGGTAGTTGAGCTGCAGTTTCCTTTTGTGTGAAGACTGATGCGAAGAACGTGTTCAGTAGCTCTGCTTTGTTTGTGTTGTCTGTTACTTCTTTGCCGTCTTCTCTCTTTAGTGGACCAACTGTTTCTTTGATTTTTTTCTTGTTAATGTGTTGGAAGAAGCTTTTTTTGTTGTCTTTGACTTCTGTTGCGAGTCTTTGTTCGTTCTGGGCCTTTGCTGTCCTGATTTTTTCTTTACAGATTCTGGCTGTCTGTTGGTACTCTGCCTTGGTTATGTGCCCCTCTTTCCATTTTTTGTATTTATCTTTTTTTTTTCATTCAGTTTATCAGTGAGGTCTTTGTTTAGCCATGCTGGTTTCCTTTTGGATTTCTTGTTTTTCTTCCTCATCGGTATTGTGGTGTTCTGGGCTTTTATGATCGTGTTTTTCAGGATCTCCCAGGCTTCTTGAGTTGTTTTACCCTTTAGTACTTTCATCCAAGGGATCTTCCCCAAGTTTTCTCTGAGTTTGTTGAAGTCGGCTTTTTAAAAGACTGAGATACACGTGTTGTTATGTTCAGTTATTTGTTTTTGTGTTATGGTGAATTTTAGTATTACGTGGTCACTCTCGCCCAGTGTTCCCGCAGCTTCGACTCCTGCTATTGTTTCTTCTCTGTTTGTGAGTATTAATTCCAGTATGGCTGCCCCTCTAGTTCCCTCCTCCACTTTTTGGACAATGAAGTTGTCAGCTAGGCTGGTTAGGAATCTGTTAGATTTCTCACTTGGTGCTGAGTTGGTTTTCCAGTTGATATCCTGGTAGTTGAAGTCTCCCATTATTACAATGTTGTTTTTCTTGCATATGTTCTTTAGCTGGTTGGTAAAAAGGGTGTCCATTGTTTCTGTTTGGTTTGGTGGTCTGTAGTAAGCTCCTATTGTTGTGTCGTTCTTTTTTTCTTTTATGTTGACCCATATGCATTCTAATGGGTTTTCTTCCTTGGTTACTTGTAGCTCTGTAGCTACATAGTGGTCCTTTATATACAGTGCAACACCACCTCCTTTTTTGCGTGATCTGGTTTTTTTGAAGAGTTTGTATCCTTTTATCTGTGTGTTCCAATCGTGTGATTCGTCCCACCAATTTTCTGTTATTCCAACTATGTTGTGTGTACCTTTGTGCATTAACATTGCAAGTTCACCCTGTTTATTCCTTAGGCTTTGTGCATTTGTGTAGAGGCATTTGAGTTCTTTGTGCCTGATTGTGGGTGTTCTTTCTTTGTCTCTAGTTTGGCGTTTGAGTTTGTTTTCTTCCCCATCCCTTTTTGGTTCATTGTTTGTTTTGTTTGCTTGGGTTCCATGCTTGGAGTTGGGTCCCGGGGATCCTGTAGATTGGTCACCCTCCCCTCACGATTTTAGTTTAAAGCCCTCCTGAAAAATTGGGCCAGTCTTTTACCGAAGACATTCTTCCCAGTCTTGGTGAGGTGTAACCCATCCCTTGCCAATAGTCCATCTTGGAGGTAGTACAGTCCGTGGTCCAGGAATCCAAAGTTTTTTTGGCGACACCCTTTAGCCAGTGGTTTACTTGTAGGATTCTTTGTTCCCTTGCTGGGTGTTGTCCTCTTGTTGGTAGTATGGATGAGAAGACTACTTGCACACATAGGTTTTTGACGTTCTTGCCTAGTTGCTCATAGTCATTCTGTATTGTTTTCAAGTTCTTTTTTGTGTCATTTGTTCCTACATGGAGTAATAGTAGGGGGTAATAGTCTTTGGGTTTTATTATTTCAGTTACTTTCTCTGCTACGTCTATGATTTTGGCTCCTGGGAGGCAGCATACCTCTCTGGATTGGTTATCTGGTCTACAGATGGCGGGTTTGGTTCCTCTGAGGATTGAATCTCCTATTACCAGTACTCGCCTTTTCTTTTTGCCTGGGGTTGTTTGGGGAGTTTCTTTCTTTGTCTTAGTGGTGTTTGATGGTGCTGCTTTGTTGAGGGTTCTTTCTGGTGTTACTTTTTTGTGTGTCTGTGCATTATCTTCTATTGGAAGTCCGTGGTATTGGTTGCTTAGAGCCAGTGCGGTTGGGTCTGGTTGATTTTTGCTCCAGGGAGACTATATAACTCCCTAGATTACTGCCTGGCTGCAGACTATAGTTTCTGTTCCCCTAAGAATTGAATCTCCTATCACCAATATTCGCCTGTTTTCCCCTAGGGAACTCTGGAATACTTTTCCTGTCTCAGGAATGCTGGGTTGTGCCTCTTTTTTAGAAACTATTGAATGCTCTTTTGTGAGAGTATATTTTCTTCCAGGGGGAGGCTATGAAAGCGATTGTTCAGTTCCAGAGGTGCTTCATTGGAGTGGGCTAGGGTAGATAGTAGGGGCTTTGCTCTTGGTTGTTTTCTTCTAAGGGTGACATGTTTCCATCCGTCTTGCTCCTTAGGTACATACCATATGTAGGCTCGTTTTTTACAGAAGCTGTTTGTTCCCTATTGTTTTCGATTTGGGTGTATCAGTTTTCTTCTTTATGTTTATATACTGTATGGGGTTATCATTTTTTTTAGAAGCTGCTTGCTCCCTATTGTTTGTGTTTTATTTTGGTGAACAGTTATTATTCTGAATGTGTAGATTCAGGGAGAGAGCTGCATGGATGAAACCATCATCCTCTGCTCTTTCTCCCCCCCTCCTTTCCAAAAATAGAGTGCACAGAATAATCAGTGTAGCATTACTCCTTTCCCCATTGCCTTTGTGAAGGAGTTGTTAGCTGTTGGGGGGGAGGTTTTTCTTTGACATTGACTCTTATGTTAAACTTTTTTAGTCTTTAATTTGCCCTGTGTTTTTTTAGGCAATTGAAGCTTTCTGACTGATGAGAACTGCCCCAGCGAATGAAAACAGGTTTAAATAGCTGAAGTATGATTGAATTATAGTTGCAATATATGAAACCCAGGGGTAACTGTTCTGCTCTTAAAAGTGAAGTCTTTTTTGTAATTTTTTTACACTTCAGGGTAAATTTTTCCTTAAAATGGTTTCTGCCACGGGACAGATATCCGTCATCGTAAACCAGGGGTGTCAAACTCGATTTCATTGAGGGCCGCGTCAGGATTGTGTTTGACCTCGGAGGTGTGTGTGTGTGTGTGTGTGTGTGTGTGTGTGTGTGTGTGTGGCTGGGTGTGGGCTTGGCCATGGTGGGCGTTTGACACAGGCTCAAGATGCATTTTTCCCCCTTCTCTTCTTTCTTTCCACAGTTCTTTACTATAACCATTTTCCTATCTCTTCTACCAGATATTACTGGCAAACATATATTACTTATTCTTCATACTCCACTAAACTTTTTATTTCTAAATTTATACCCCATTCTTTAATAGTAAATTGCTTTTCCAGGCAGAAAAGCTATTTATACTATTGCATTTTTATTATTCAACTAATAATAAAAATACAATAGCATAAATAACATGATAATACAAGATGTAACAGCAGAGGTAAATTTCCAGGATAGTAAATAGAAATGGCTGTCAATTATAGATTGTTGATTGTAGATTAAATGGACCTACAGTATGTAAAATCTGGCATTAAACTGTAGTATTAACATAGGATGTTGCTTGTTTTCTATCCATATCAGGCACTTACTTGAGGCCACATAATTGTAATCCAGTCCAGTCTAGTCCTCTTGCATCCCCCCCTCGCGGCCCGTTTTCGGCCGGCAGAGTGCTGCTGGAGGCTGTTGAGGCCAAAAATGGGCCGCGGAGGGGGCGCCCGCAGCCCATTTTGGCCGGCAGAGGCATCGAAGGCTGGTCCTTTGATATTTCCAGGCCGGCCCCATGGGGCCAGATTTAAGCACCCCTTGGACCGGATCTGGCCCGTGGGCCTTGAGTTTGATACCCCTGTCCTAAACCAAACCAAAGCAAGCCAAACAAAAAACCATTCTCATCAGAAATACCGTTCTTCATTATATGGATATGAATTCTGTAAATATGAATTTGATTGATCTCATTTTGTTGACTGCTCAGGTGATTGCTTACTTTTTTTTGTCTTTTTAGGGAGAAAGTACTCATGTAAAGACATTTGGAAAAACCAAATCCTCTTGATGTATGGTGGAATCCTGTGACAGAGCAGTTTCCTTGACAACAGTCTCTGCCTCCTGGAAATCGTTGGCCAACTTTGGCTTAAGCTTGTGGTTAAAATTTGAGGAAGAAGAAGAAGACTCTTCCCACCATGTTTGCCTGTGAGACGTGGGGTATCACTGGCCAGACCTCAGTCTACAATTGGGACAAGCCTGTCTACCTCTTAGAAGACAAAATGGAGTCCATACAGGGATCAGGGAAGCTGGATCTCCATTTTAAGGTGCTGCTTGAGCAGGAGATGTATCCAGAGGTCACAATTGAGGAGGAAGAGGAAGAGCCTGAGGAAGTAGAAGTAGATGCTGAAGGGGAGGCAGATGAAGAGGAAGAAGAGAGGGGAGAGGAGGAGGAAGAAGAGGAAGAGGAAGAAGAGGGAGAAGGAGATGAGGAGGAGGAGGAAGAGGAGGCACGTCCACCAGGCCCTCAGCAAGAGCCAGTGGTAGCAGTTGATGGGGATGACTCACTGCTTGTGGTATGTACTGGAACAGTTGAAGAGCTGCTAGGCTTGGAGGCATCGCCAACTGCTGAATCAGTGCAGCTAGAGGAGGCACCACAACCTCAGTGTTGGGAGGTCCAATGGGAAGAGGTGTCCCAAACTTCACAGCCTCTCTTCCCTGAAATTATAGAACCACCATTAATATCACCAGAAGCAGCCACCCCCAATATCACTCAGGTAGTGAAAGTCGCTGCATTAGAGGTAGAACCAGAGGCCTTCCCAACCACTTTGGAGCAACTAGGGAATACTTCATCCTCATGGGGAGCATCTTTCATTGAAGAGAGCCACCAGGACCTTCAATGCTCCCCAGCTAGTGCGGATAGAGGGAGTATTGGCAAAGCACGGACACCTATATCTGGAGGAGGCAGTTTCAGCCTGGAGACTGCCCGCCGGCACTTCCGGCAGTTCTGTTACCAGGACGCTGAGGGTCCACGAAAGGCATGTGGTCAGCTCTGGGAGCTTTGCAATCACTGGCTGAAGCCAAAGAACCGCACCAAGGAACAGATTCTTGATGTCCTAATCTTGGAGCAGTTCCTAGCTGTTCTCCCTGTTGGAATCCGAAGTCGGGTATGGGAATGTAGCCCGGAGACTTGTGCACGGGCAGTGGCCCTAGCGGAAGAGTTCCTAGCCAAGCAGAATGAAGCAGAAAGACCAGAGGAGGAGGTAAGATGGCTCAGTCCCCCTTCCTTTCCTCACATATATTCTTAAGATTCATTGTTGGGCTATATTTATTTTGGGGAAAACTTTAGGATAGGCAAGTGCCTGAGACAGGACAGTGCAGCAGGTATGGGAGGTAAATGAAATGGGACTTTAGGGCAGCGAGTCAAAATCTTTTCCTTTTGGAACAAAAGATGTTCACACCTGGCTGGTGGCAATTGCACAATTATTATTCATGAAGACTTCATGGTACTACCTTCCAACTACCTTTCAAAGCATACAAATCTCAATGACTGCCCCATAAAACATCATAGAGCAATAAAATGAATCACCCATAAAATTGAAGAAATATATTTCATTCATTCTATTTCCAGTAGGTAGACTGAGGAGGTTCCAGCAGGTTTATTAGTATTCCAAATTAGCAAGGTTAATGTCATTTTTAAATATTTCCTTGTATAGCAACCTTTAGACAACCACACCAAACCACAACTAGTACTTGAGGTTGTTGTTCTTACTTCTCCTTTGGCTTGTTTTACTTGCAGAATTGTGGGGAGCACCCAAAAGTGTGAGATCTCATCTGCAATCTGAAATGCTACAATCCACTGTCTCCTTAGCAGCCCTATCACACTGCAATGTATTGGCAATGGCAGCTGTCCTTAGCCAACTGTGGCCTGCTGATTCCATATGCTGACCTCACTTCTTGCTGCTTTTAATCCATGAGCTGGGGGTGGGGGTGGGGGTGGGGGTAACAGTAGACAGTCAAGCCCCTGTGCAAAAAATGGGGAGGAAATATGCATAGGGGAAATTTTTTTGCAATGGCTGAATGAGCTGGAGCTTTTGATTCCTTGCAAGCTGTTACCTGATTTCCTACAGGGATGCAAACCAGTGGCAGAGACAACTCTTGGATCAGGTTGCTACCGTGTTTCCCTGAAAATAAGACCCGGTCTTCTTTTCTTTTGCACTCCAAAATAAGCACTAGGGCTTATTTTTGGGGGAAGTCTTGCACGGGTAGGGTGGGGTGGGAAACCGGGCGGCGCCAAAAACAGCTGAAAGTGTGGCACTGAAGTTTTGACTGCTGGGCGGGACCTCTCCCGACAGAAACTTCTTCCCCGCTTCCCTTCCAGAGCAAATTGCCTTTGTGTATTCAAGCCCTGGAAGATTGTGGGAAGCACGTGCTTACGGTAGAAGCAACGTGCAGCCTCTCCCAGCAATGAGAATTGCAGGCAATGCTGTCCCTTTCAAACAGCATTGCCTGCAATTCTCATTACTGGGAGAGGCTGCACGTTGCTTCTATTTTATGTGGCATCAGCTCTTTGAAGTTACTGTCAGGATTTTCTCATTACCTGTTGTTTGATCCTTTTATTTAGAGAAGTTGGCTGCAAACTTTTATCAAAAGTAATGAACCACCAAAAGTCTCCTACTGTATTGTGAAGACAAGGACACTTTTATATGTTTTGGATCTCAAGTCTTTAGTCAGTATGGGCAATGGCAAAAATTGAGGAAACTGTAGTCCATAGGATCTGGCAGGCAGGCAGCTGGTTGCCTACTTGTCTATATAGACTAGACCAGATTGCAGATATGCTATAGCAGTGATGGTGAACCTTTTAGAGACCGAGTGCCCAAACTGCAACCCAAAACCCACTTATTTATCGCGAAGTGCCAACGCGGCAATTTAACCTGAATAATGAGGTTTTACTACCTAAAATAATGATAAACAATGCAGAGTTGAGCTAATTGTTCTAAGAAAAACGTGATAAATGCACTTTTATGCCCCTTCATTTTTTTTCTGCTTTTGAAATATTACGTTTACTAACAATAAAAAAGAAAACCTTTTGTAATATCATTTCTCTTTCCCTCCCCCTCTCTCTTTCTCTCTTTCCCTCCCTCTCTCTTTCCCCCCTCTCTGTCTTTCTCGCTCTTTCTCTTTCCCTCCCTCTCTCTCTCTTTCCCCCCTCTCTCTTTCCTTCCCTCCCTCTCCCTCTCTCTCTGTCTCTCTCTTTCTCTCTCCCTCCCTCCCTCTTTCTCTCTCTGATCTATCTATCTATCTATCTATAAGTAGGTATGCTGTTGTATGTTTCTTTTAATGTATTTTAAATTGATATTAAATTATATTGTTTAGCTGTTCTTCAATGTTGTATGCTGCCCTGAGTCCCCAGGGAGTAGGGCGGCATGTAAGAGCAATAAATAAATAATAAATAAATAAATAAACAAATAAACGAACAAACAAACAAACAAATAAATAAATAAAATCTATCTCCTCTCCTCTCCTCTCTCCTGCTTCACATGTCGTGTGAATCCAGCCCCTTGGGATGTGGAGGGGGAGTGGAGGCTGGCAGGCAAAGCCAAGCATTAGAGATCCACACAAAATAAGGCAACTCCAACCTGGATCCTGTCGGGGAGACTCCCCCCTCCCTCTCCCCCTCTCCCCCCACAGTGGGGGCCCGGGCAGCCTGAGTGCAGCTCCCTCCTCAGAGGCGACCAGCAAGCAAACAAATGTGGCGCTCTGGCTGGGAGGCGGTGGTGTGGAGTCCCACCTCTGGCCAACGAGAGCGGAGCAGGCAGGGCGCGCACCTTCCCCGCCGCCACTGCGGAGCTGGTGCTGGCCGGGAGGAATACGCGAGCCGAACGCTTGGAGCTGCGCTCGTCGGAGTTTGCAAGCAGGCTTGGCGGGGCCACTTAGCAGGGAGACCCCAGCCCATTTGGTTCCCTTCAGCGCGGGGTGGGAATGCAGAAGGCAGAGGAAATCCGTGCCTCTCGGCATTCAGCCCTCAAAGACTCCTTTGGGGCAACTTTTTCTGCTTTCGAAACATTACGTTTAGCAACAATTAAAAAAACTTTTGTAATATCATTTCTCTTTCCCTCCCTCCCTCCCTCTCTCTCTTTTTCCCTCCCCCTCTCTGTTTCTCTCTCTCTCCCTCCCTCCCTCTCTCTCTCTGACTCCCTCTGTTTCTCTCCCCCCCCTCGTGGGGGGAAGGAACCCCTGAACTGGTTCTGGGTGGTGTGAATGACGTCCGAAGGCCGACAAGCCCAGGACCAGCGCGCCCACGCTCAGCTGGCTGGCGGGGAGGCGGGGCATCCCAACACAAGCAGCTCTGCAGGAAAAGAAACTGCTTTTTTTGCTGGGCTGAGACTACACAGGGTCACATTGTGGCTCTGTGTCGTAATGGGCTTCAGGAGGAGGACGGGACCCCGTCTCCCCCATTGTGAAGCACACGAGTGAAAAAGTTCACTCAATCAATTTCAACTTCACGAGATCTTTTTCTTTTGTGAGAAGTTGGAATTGATTGAGTGAAACGCGATGGAGAAACGCGATTGGAGCTGGGCTGGGGCGACTGTGCGCATGCCCACAGAGAGGGCTCTGCGTGCCACGTCTGGCACGCGTGCCATAGGTTCGCCATCACGATGCTATAGTGATAATTTCTTTCCAGCAGTGTAAAAATTATCTTTCTACTTACATTCAAGCTTGATAAATTCAGAGAAATTCCAAATTTATAGAGTTTGATTTTCAATATACATGAAACTTAGAATTGTTAACTTTTTCCCAGAAGCCAACAGTATTGTTCTGAAGAAGGCCCAACTTCCTAGGAAAAGTGCCCTATTTGACACATTCTCTCTCTGCCACTTTGGTAATAGATTGAAACAGTTCACATGCCAGGACATCACACAGCTCTGAATTCCTTTTTCCCCCCACAGAAGGAGAGTGCAGGAAAGGGTCACATCAGATATACCTTACATTCTTGGATGTCCCTGTAGAGAGGAAAGAAAGAAGGAAGCAGAGGCTGTAGTTTTCAGAGGCAATTGGGCCTCTTCTTTAACATCTGAGCAATTATAAATAGTTGAGATGCCAAAGCTGAGGCACTTCAGCTGGAATGAGTTTGGGCAAAATTCTCCCCATCAGGAAAAATTATGCTTTTTTTTTCATCCCCAAGAAGTTTTTAGAGATTGCCTCAAGCATCAGAGAATACTGCTGGAGCTAAACCATCATCATGCTTATAACTTTTAACAACCAAACTCTCTTGAACCTCCTTTCATTTCTTTCTCAGCTCCTCAAGTCCCTGAGCTGTCCACTGAAATCTCACAGGCTTTACAGATCTTTAAATTAAAACATTTCAACATCTACCCCCTCTCCCTTTGTTTCCTCTTTGCCGTGCTGGTCTTCCATAAAGAAGGTTGCATCATCTCCCTTCAGTAGATTTCCAGAACACTACACAAAGGATGCTGGGAGCTATAGTCCTGTAGCCTGGAAGCAAAGGGTTCCTGCTAAGACAGTGTTTCCCAACCTTGGCAACTTGAAGATGTCTGGACTTCAATTCCCAGAATTCCCCAGCCAGCAAATGCTGGCTGGGGAATTCTGGGAGTTGAAGTCCAGACATCTTCAAGTTGTCAAGGTTGGGAAACACTGTGCTAAGAAGTTAAATTAGGTTTCTTCTAAGAGGTCCTTTCTGCAGAAATGTAAACTGTAATCAGAAAGTAGGCATTGATATAAATTGTGACATTGGAGCAGAACAGGGTGGATAAAAATCGATTTTTTTAAAAAAATCAAATCAGAATTTTTAAAATTTAAATCGGATTGTTTTGATTTAAATTGGATTTTTTTTATTTTTATCAAATGTATTTTAATAAAATGCTTTTGGAGTAAAAATCTATCTTCTATTTAAGATACATTAATAATTTAGTTTATTCAGCATGAAATGGCGCTTAGTTATGTAGCATGAGGCTGTATATTCTGCAATATTTACATTTTTGGTAAACTCATCCAATGAATCCAAGCTCTGCAAGCTGAGATAACATGCACTACATTGATGCATTCACACAATTTCACAGTAATCATGAGATAAATCATAAAACAAAGTTCAGGAATATCCCATTGTTTTGCAAATCTATGTACACTACAAACTCTATGATTGTTTGAAGAGAAATGTATCTGTACCAAGCTCTTAAGTGTGAGGAGGAAGGGCAAGCAGTAAAAATGAAAGTGAAACCACCTAAGCAGCTTATAAACCTTGTGATCTTTCTGCACGTAGCTTGAAGTGCTTTATTCCTCCCTTGAGGAGCAAAATGGCAGCAGTCCGTAAAAGAGAGCCAGTTTGGGAATATTTTAATGAAGTTCCTCTACCTATGGGTAAAGCAGGTATGTGTGCAAAATGCAAGCAATGCAACAAAGAGATGCAAGGCCTGGTGGCCTGAATGAAACAACATCATGAGAAGTGCTGTGATGAAAGGACCATGTTTGAAGAGGCAGGACCTTCAGGTTGGTAAACTCTTTTTATTTCAACATATTGTTTAGACTGCCATGAGGTATTGTTATGCTAAAGCAATAATATATATCTGCTATTGTTACTGCATGGCACTGCATTTTATACAGTTGCCAAAAAAAGAAATAATGAGTTGAAATACGCAAATATTCCTTTTTAGGCTGTACTGTGTGTGAATACAATGAGAAATCCAGAATAAGCATACATGGTTTAAATAATAACAGCAATGACTTTTTTGTTTAGGTGAAACCACCATCAACGTAAAAGATTCTGGAAACTATCCACTTTCTAAATCGCCATCCTCTTGTTCTACAGTTTCAGAGTTATCTCTCCAGGATAGTGCATCTGTCACATCATTTACACATATCCACAATATATCACCTAAAAGAAAGAAACCATCTGGAACCACCACCATAGATAAGTTTGTGATAAAAACCAGCAGATTAGAAAAAGAGTTAATTGATGAAAAAATTGCTCGGTTTGTTTATGCAACAAACTCTTCTTTCCGTCTGCTTGAAAACCCACACTTTGTTAATATGATTCAGTCACTGAGACTAGGATACAGTCCACCAAGTAGATTATATGTTGCAGGGAAACTGCTGGATAAAATATATGATGAAGAAATTATGCAATGTGCAACAAGCTTAGAAGGTAAAATTGTTAACCTAACTCTTGATGGGTGGAGTAATGTCCACAATGAACCTATTGTATGTGCTTGTGTAACAACAGAAGAAGGGAATGTATTCCTTGCAGAAACAATGAATACTTCAGGAAATGCACTCACAGCAGCATACTTAGAAGAAGTAGCAGCAAAAGTTATAACATGCGGGAAAAAAATTCAAATGTCAAGTACGCAGTTTGGTCACAGACAATGCTGCAAATGTGTCCAAAATGAGAAGAAATTTAGAACAACATGAAGAAACTACCAAGCTAATAACACATGGTTCTAGCGCTCATTTGATGCACCTCCTAGCCAAAGATTTCTGTGTCCCAGAAATAAAGAGTAATGTTGTAGTGGACTGTTTTGAACAATATATAAAAAACTAGCCTATTCTGATGACCAATAGAGCAAAATCGAGAAAAAATAGATGGCACTATCACAGCCAAAATCCTCAACATTGGGCTTAAGAGAAATGTTGAACATATGCTGAGCATCCTGAAACCCGTTTCTGAAGCTTTAATCAAAATCTAGAAAAATAGTTTTATTGCTGTTGCTGTTGAAATTTGGAAGGAACTGAGTGAGCACTTAAAAACAGAACTACACACTGACAAGCAGAAATTACAAGATTTGAAAAAGCGAATGGGACAAGCACTGCTCATTTTCTCGCAAACATTGTCAATATCCGGTACCAGGGTCAAACCTTAAGTGCTGAATAAGAGGAGTCAGCCATGACATGGGTATCCAGCAATCATCCATCTCTAGTGCCAACTATAAATGAACTTCAGAGCTAAGGGGGAACCATTCAAGAAAGATATGTTTGCTGATGAGATTTTAAAGAAAGTTTCACCAGTGAACTGGTGGAAGTCACTTAAGCACTTGGATTCAGAAAGTGTTGAAGTAATTATTTCACTTTTAACCGCAGTGTCCTCTTCTGCTGGCGTTGAAAGAATATTATCTTCCTTTGGACTTGTTCACTCTAAATTGAGAAATCGTCTGGGGCCCGATAAAGCAGGAAAGCTTGTTTTACTTTTCCAGATCATGAACAAAAAAGAGAACGAAGATGAAAATGAGTGAGCTGCAGAAGACCGTGTTTGAATTTTTTTTTAATGTGGACCCAGCTGATATATTCAGTTTAATAGCAATAGCACTTAGCCTTATATACCGCTTTATAGTGCTTTACAGCCCTCTCTAAGCCATTTACAGATTCAGCATATTGCCCCCAACAATTTGGGTCCTCATTTTACTGACCTCGGAAGGATGGAAGGCTGAGTCAACCTTGAAGTTTCAGTTCTTTTGTTTGTTTTTTCAAATATATTTTGTTTATGCACTTCAGTTACTAAACATTGATGTTTAAGCAAATTCAAGAATATGTAATATGTTATTTTAATTAAATAAAAGAATTTGAGTAGTTCTCCAACTGTGTGTGATTAACCTATTAACCTAAAATCGGTTCTGATATCACTGTTTTACTAACCTGAGAGCTTATTATTCTAAATAGGAAACCTTCATTTTGTTTGCAAATAATATTAAAGAGTCTAACTACCAGCAAGAATGAGTCCTTACATTTAAAGAGCACCTGTCATTTCAGATCCATCATGGCAGCACCTGTTAGCAGGCATCCACTCACCTGCTGCCCGCCACGTCCCTCTCCTTGTTGTGTCACTGCCGCATCACCAGCCATCCCATTAAAGTGAATGGGACTGTTGGTGAGTTAACAGCAGGTCAGAGGAGGAGCCGCTGCGGGACAGAGATGACAGTTGCTCTTTAAAAATTATGATTTAAAATTGGGAAATTATATTTTTCATCACAACAAAAGAAAAGAGGGGTAGCTTTATACATTAAGGAAACAATAAGCTCCAAACAAATCTATGCAGATGAAGAAGGAAGGATTTTAAGGGTGGAAATAGTGATGAACCAAAAACAGATACTGATGGTAGCAATATATGCGCCAAATAATAAGCAAGAAGAATTTTACCAAAAACTACATAAGATATTGAAAATGGAATATCAAAATATTTGCTTAGTAGGAGATTTTAACGCAATTGTAGATGCAAAACTAGACACTAGGAGCAGTAAGACAGGAAAAAAGGAAAGAAAGATACTTCCTAAGGCATTTTTTAAAATGATAGAAGAAACTTGTATACAGGATATGTGGAGAAAAATGAACCCCCCCCCAAAATCAATACACATTTTATTCAAAGAGACATAAATCATGGTCCAGAATTGATATGATATGGATGTCACCTGAACTAAGAACAAATTTACAGGAGATTGAGGTAGAAACTAATATTTGGGCTGACCATAACCTGATAAAATTAAGCTGGAAAGGAGGAAAGAAAAACCTGAGATGGACATTGAATCAATCTATACTAAAAGAGAAAGAATTTATACAAACAATAGCAAAAGAAATGGAATTTTTTTAAAAAAAAGAAAGAAGAGACATGACTGCAAAACATAATCCTCAATGGCTCATACGGAGCCGTCGTTAGAGAAGATAAAGGGCCATCTATGTCATCAGGAAATCAACAAGGGCCACAGATATCAATGAACATGTTGCAGGAGACAATCCTGAAAATGCAAGATAACATTACCAAAAGTATAGATGGAGTTAAAAATGAAATGAGTGAAGTAAAAAACAATATGGTTAAAATAGATGAGAGAGTAGTTGCAATACAAGCAGCACTATCAAAAAATGAGCAAGAAATAAAAGAAGTTAAAGAGAGAACAGAGTTTACAGAAAAAAGAATAGATAAAACTGAGGATAGGCTGGAAGTGATAAACAAAAATTTGGAAGAAGCCATTTCTCACTTGGAGTTGGAGCGATCGGCCTTTTACTTAAGACTACAGAATATAGAAGAGTCAAAAGAGGAGAACCTTCCGGATTTAATAGCGGAGATTCTAGGGAAAGTATTAGACAGACCAAAAGAAGAAATTATAAGAGAATTGGATGAAGTCTATAGAATTAATATGAGTTACGTGAGACGACATAGACACCCGAGAGAAATTCATGTAAGATTTCTAAGGAGACAAATGAGGGAGGAGATTTTGAATACTGTAAGAGGAGAATCCTTAACTTATAACGGTAAAGAAATATTAATGTTAAAGCAGATCCCTCGAAGAATTAGGGAAAAAAGAAGAACATATAATTTTCTCTCAACACAACTGATTCGACATAGAATTCTTTTTAGATGGCTCATCCCTGAAGGGATGCTAATAACTTGGAAAGAAAAAAAATACAAAATTGATACATTAGAAAAAGCACAGGAATTCCAAGAACTTATAATAGCGGGTGAAGAACAATATCAGAGAAGAATCATCTAGTAGGAGCCAGGAGGATTTAATTACAGGATCTCAATTAGAAGAACAAGTTAGAAGAAACGGTAGAGAAGTGGAAAGGTATGACAGAGAAGGGGCAAGGACAAGGACACCAATCGAAAAAAGGTCAAAGGGGGCACTTAAACCAGATAATAAGTAAAGGAATAGAGGAACAGGAAACTAGCATATTATCGGTAAATATCAATGGATTGAATTCAATCATAAAGAGAAAACGTGTATTGTTGGATTTGCAAAGACAAAAATTGGATATAATTTACTTACAAGAGACACATATAAAAAAGAAATACGAAAATTTACTACAGTGTTCAAAATTGGGAAAATTATTCTGTTCATTAGCACAAACGAAGAAAAGAGGAATCACGATTTATATAAAAAATTGGTTAAATCCTAAACTAAAATACGCAGATGAAGATGGTAGAATATTAATGGTCGAGATAACAAATGGAGGAAAAAAAATTTTACTTGTAGGAATTTATGCTCCCAATCAAAAGCAAATTTTTTTTTACTCCAAATTGCATAAGAAAATAGTGGAAATGAATTGGCAGAACATAAGTATATTAGGAGACTTTAATGCGATAGCAGACAGTAAAATTGACTATAAAAGTACATACAGGAAAAGTACTAGAAGACAGTTGCCAATCACGTTTATGAACATGGTTAAAGAATTGGATTTATATGATGTTTGGCGGAAATTGAATGCTCAGAAACAACAATACACGTTTTACTCTCATTCCCATAGATCCTGTTCACGCATTGATATGGTATGGACAAATTTAACATTAACTATGGACACTTCAAGTATAGAGATTCTATCCAACAGATGGGCCGACCATCACCCAGTTTTAATAAAATGGAGAGGGAAAATATGGAAGAGAACTAGATGGACGTTAAATCAAAATATACTACAAGAAAAAGAATATTTACAGAAATTAGAGAAAGAACTGGGCTACTTCTTCAAGGAAAATGATAAGGAACAAACATTTTATTTTATTTATTTATTTATTTGTCAAACATATAGGATAGTAGTAGTTTGTATAAACATAAGTAAAAAGTAACGATAAAAGAGGACGATAGGACAGTAGGACAGGGACGGTAGGCACAGTGGTGCGCTTATGCACGCCCCTTACAGACTTCTTAGAAATGGGGAGAGGTCGACTGTAGACAGTCTAAGGTTAAAGTTTTGGGGGTTTGGGGAAGAAACCACAGAGTCAGGTAGTGCATTCCAGGCATTGATCACTCTGTTGCTGAAGTCGTATTTTCTGCAGTTGAGTTTGGAGTGGTTTACATTAAGTTTGAATCTATTACGTGCTCGTGTATTGCTGCGGTTGAAACTGAAGTAATCATTGACAGGAAGGACTTTTTGGTATATGATTTTATGAACTACATTTAGATCAGATCGGAGGTGACGTAGTTGTAAATTGTCTAATCCCAATATTTCAAGTCTGGTGGAATAAGGTATTTTATTGCGAGCGGAGGAGTGGAGGACTCTTCTTGTGAAATATTTCTGGACTCTCTCGATTGTATTTATGTCTGATATGCAGTGCGGGTTCCAGACAGGTGAGCTGTATTCCAGAATTGGTCTAACAAATGTTTTGTATGCTCTGGTTAGCAATGTCTCCCAGAAACTCCCAGAAAATGCATATAAAATGTTCTACCGATGGCATCTATCTCCGACAAGATTGGCAAAAATTTCTTCTAAATCATCAGCAAAATGCTGGGGATGTAAAAAAGAACTGGGCACATACTACCACATGTGGTGGACGTGTCCAGAGGCCAGGATCTATTGGAAAAGAATTCAGAAATGGTTGACGGAAATGATATCACAAAAAGTAGAACTTAAATCAGAAACGTTCCTCTTAGGCATCATGGATGACAAAATTAAAAAAAACAATATCTGATGATACACATATTAACAGCGGCGAGGATCACATATGCTCAAATGTTCAGAAAAGAAGCAGTTCCCACCAACTTAATGGTTATAAATAAAATTTTTGAATGTGCTGAAATGAATAGGCTAACTATGCAAATAAAGGATAAAGAGCAAACAGACTTTTATAAAATTTGGGAAAATTTTTACGATTGGTTGAATTGCAAAAACAATGAAATAGTAGGTTTTGTATATATATATTGCACTAATTAAGATAACTTGTATTGTTTTTTTCCTTTTTATTGGTTTTTGTAAAACAATTGAGAATACGTAGAGATACAGAGATACAACGATACGTTAGACTGCTTAATGAAAAATAATCATATTTTTAATGTAATCTGTTGAGTTTTGTTTTCTTTTTGGGGTGTGTTAGGTTTGTATTGTGTGTTATGTATATATGTATATATATGTTTTGTCTTTTATGTTTTATGTATTTTTAAAAGTACTTAATAAAAATTATTTTTTTAAATAAAAAAAAACCGGGCACATATTATCTATCACCTGTGGTGGAGATGCCCAAAAGCAAAAAAAAAAAAAAAAAGGGCAAAAATGCATATTTGGTTAGAAAAAAATGTTAATACAGCATATAGATTTTAAGCCAGAACTATTTTTGTTAGGCATAATACCAGAAAAATATGATAAAGGGAATGTGTTGAGTTCTGGTACTGAAGAGGCGGCAGGCAGTATAGTGGCTAACAGCTCTTTATTGTAATACAATCAGATCCAGCAAAGGAACCAGCCTGACAGCTCTCTCTTTTATAGAGGGCTGTCTGCTGGTTCAACCAATCAGCGGTCTCCATTTTCCCGCTCAGAAAAGCGGACCTTGGAGTAAACAGTTTAACCTTAATACATAACACCCCTCCCCACTTGGTCTGGTCCAACACATTAGCATATGTAATCTTTTAGGTAGGCGGGGCATTGAGGAACCCTAGCTGACCTGCGCAGATCAGTTTGGGTGTTGGTCTTGGATGGAGAGGACGGGCTTGCCGTTCTGGCTCTGCCTGTGGAACCTCCTGGAAAGGCCTGGGTGGGGCTGAAGATTCTACGGGAAATCATTGTTAAGGGTTTGTTTGTAATCTACATTAAGTGGGTGGCGGCTGCGCAGTTGGTCAATATGGCGCCGCCATATTCTCCCATCATTTAACAGGACTATATAAGACTTTGGGCCTGTGACTTCTAGGATTTCCCCAGGTAGCCATAGAGGACCCTCTGTGAAGTTTCTAGCGAACACTGGGTCATCTGTTTGAAACATTCTGGTTCGAACGGGACTGTTTTGCTCTTTTTGGTGTGAATAGTTCGGGTGAAATCTATCTAGCACGGACCGGAGTCGCCGGCCCATCAATAGTTCAGCTGGGCTTTTCCCAGTGACCGTGCTCAGGGTGATGTGTTGCACCAGGAGAAATTTATCGATACGGGCTTGCCAGTCGCCTGGTCCTAACAGCCCCAAAGTGTCAAGCTTCTTTAGCTGCCCGCACCATGAGTTCAGCTTGTCCATTACTACTCGAGTGACAGGGATTCCTAATTCACCTAGGAACCCCTCAAATGGGCCTATCGCCCGTAATGAGCCCTAATAAGGGCTTGTGGTTGGTGACCAGCTCAAAGTCTCGACCGTAAAGGTACTCGTGAAATCTCTTCACTCTGGTGACAGCAGCTAGAGCTTCCCGCTCGAGTTGACTATAGTTGCGTTCTGCACTGGAAAGCGTCCTGGAAAAGTATGCTATAGAGCAGTGGTTCCCAAAGTGGGCGGTACCGCCCCCTGGGGGGCATTGGGATGACGTAGGGGGGGCGCTAAGAGGCAAGGGGGTGGCAGGGGGCGCTAAGAGGGGCCAGGGGGGCGGCTGGTCTCTTTAGGGAAAAAAAGCTTGAAAATACAGAAACTCTTCTCGCTGCAAGAAGTTGTTAATTGCTTGCCCTCGCGAGAAGAGTTTCTGTATTTTCAAGCTTTTTTTCCCTAAAGAGACCAGTCGACAGACACACGGAGCTGTTAAACTCCAGTAAGACGCCCGTCTCGCGGTGGGACGCAGTTTGGAGGTGACAGGTCGGGTGGGGTGGAGCGGAGCAGGGCGAGGGCTGGGTGGGCCGCGAGACTTTCGAACAAGCGGGAAGCGAAGCTTTGGAGGGAAGAAGTTGAAAACAATAGTAAAGAGTTAACTGCCATAGAGTCCCCGAGAGTTGCCGCGTGCTTGTAACCCTGCAGTGAAGAAAAAGGCTGTTGGGGGAAAGAACACGAGCCATGCGCTCAAAGGGATGTTCAGTTGAGTTCGATTTCCTTAAAGTCGCGGGCGTCCCTCGGGCATGCAGGCAGTGGTTGCGAAGGGCACAGTCAGAAGGGAACGGAGGTAATAGATAAACATCCCGTCCCATTAAGAGCAGGCCTTAAAATAACTGGGCTGTTCCCTAGAATTGCCTCCTTGCTCAGTGATCGTTAAAACTGCTTTGTAAATACTGTTTAATTCAATGGAACTATGCCCATGTGCAATCCCAGGTATATACCAATTCAAGTTCCTTTGAATTGAATGGGGGGCGGGTTGCCCCAGTGAAATGCGTATATTGTTTTCAGCTTTCTGGTATTTGTACAACTAGCTATTTCATGGAATACAGTTCACAGTATGCATTTGCATTATGATTTTTTTTGTTGCGTACCTAAATTATTGCAGAAGTCACTTGATTAAAGTAGTAATTACTTCTGCGTGAAGTTGAGAACAAGGAAGATTTTTATTCAATTTTGTGCCTGACAAAATCAAGCTGTCTTAATGTATCAAGAGTGTATTACATTTCATAGTTTCTGTACTTTTAGAAATCTAAAAACCTGAGCTTTTATCGTTTTCATTCATGTGCATATGTGACTAGTTTTTTCTTCACAAATAGTTATAACATATTCCCATGTCATACCTGCTAGTCATCTGATCTAGTGAGGCTGTTAGAATATATTTGTATTTTATTTTATAATACCGGTATAATTTATTTGAGGACTGTTATTACTGCTCAGAACGATGTTTCATTTTGCTTTCTTTAAGATCTGTTAGCCTTCTTTTTACTGTTCATAGGCCTTGAAAGTTGCTTAGCCAGGGAAGTGAAACAAGGTATATATTCCTAGAATAGCTTCGCATTTGATAAATATACCTTCAGAAAATTTGGAGGCTCTGGCATGGGACCAATACAGGTAGTCCTTGACTTATGACCGCAATTGAGCCCAAAATTTATGTTACTAAGTGAGACAGTTGTTAAGTGAATTTTCCCCATTTTATGATTTTTCTTGCCACAGTTGTTAAGTGAATCACTGCAGTTAAGTTATGTTGTTAAATGAATCTTGTGTTCCCTTTTATTTTGTTTGTCAGAAGGTTACAAAAGGGGATCATATGACCCCTGGACACTGCAACTGTCATAAATATGAGTTAGTTGCTAAGCATCTGAATTTTGATCATGTGGGGATGCTGCAACAGACTTAAGTGTGAAAAACAGTCATAAATCACTTTTTTCAGTGCTGTTGTAACTTTGAACGGTCACT
The DNA here is from genome assembly GCA_023053685.1 of Diadophis punctatus similis. Taxonomy (NCBI): domain Eukaryota; kingdom Metazoa; phylum Chordata; class Lepidosauria; order Squamata; family Dipsadidae; genus Diadophis; species Diadophis punctatus. The sequence continues at coordinate 1,531,299 of JALIGW010000085.1, forward strand.
AAATGAACTGTTATAAGTCATATTGTAAAGGAGGGGCTGGTTTATATAAAGTGTGCTGGAAGAGGGGTGAGAGGGGGAGGAGGAGGGGGAGAGAGCTACAGAGAGGGAGAGGGAGAGAGGGAGGGAGAGGGGGAGAGAGATACAGAGAGAGATACAAACAGAGAGGGGGAGAGAGATACTGAGAGAGGGGGGAGAAAGAGAGGGAAAGGGGGAGAGAGATACAGAGAGAGGGGGGAGATATAGAGGGAGAGAGAGAGATACAGAGACAGAGGGGGAGAGAGAGACATAGATAGAGAGAAGGGGGAGAGAGAGAGAAAGAAAAGGGTTTTGTGGTTCCCAGTTCTCTGTCCTAATGGGTAGGCGTGGCTAGAGGGTCATGTGACTGGGTGGGAGTGAGTGATGTCGAGTTGGCCACGGCCACCCAGGTTTTGTGGCTCCCGTTTTTTTTTCTGTGGGAAATGGGTCCAAATGGCTCTTTGAGTGTTTAAGTTTGCCGACCCCTGAGCTAGAGCAATCGAGAGGTGGCTACGTGCACAACCCACGGGACTGGCTCGGCTGCTCTGGGCTGCCTTCAGCAGCATTTTCAAACACAATCCTCTTCCTCGCAGACAGAAGCGCGTTTTAAATTGCTGTAGGCAGAGCCCAGAGGAGCCGATCTAGTCCCGCCTCTTGCTTGCTATTGCTCTGAAAGAAAAGAAAGAAGAAAGAAACAAAGAAGGGAGGAAGGAAGGAAGAAGAAAGAAGAAAGAAAGAAAGAAAGAAAGAAAGAAAGAAAAAAAGAAAGAAAGAAAGAAAGAAAGAAAGAAGAGGGGGGAGGGGGAAGGAAGGAAGGAGGGAAGGGAAGAAAGAAGAAAGAGAAGAAAGAAAGAGAAGGAAGAGAAGGAGGAAGGAAGGAAGGAAGGAGGGGGGAGGGGGGAGAAGGAAGGTAGGAAGGAAGAAGGTAGGAAGGAAGAAAGGAAGAAAGATGGTAGGAAGGATGGAAGACAGAAAAAGAAAGGGAGGGAAGGGAAGGGAGGGAAGAAGGGAAGAAAAAGGAAAGAAAGAAAGAAAAAGAAAGATGGAAGGAAGGAAGGAAAGGAGGGAAGAAGGAAGAAGGAAGAAAGGAAAGAAGGTAGGAAGGAAGAAAAGAAAGATGGTAGGAAGGATGGAAGACAGACAGAAAAAGAAGGGAGGGAAGGGAAGGGAAGGGAAGGGAAGGGAGGGAAGAAGGAAATCAAAAGAAAGATGGTAGGAAGGAAGGAAGGAAGATGGTAGGAAGGAAGACAGAAAAAGAAAGGGAGGGAAGGGAAGGGAGGGAAGAAGGAAAAAGGAAAGAAAGGGAGGGAGGGAGGGAGGAAGGAAGGAAGGAAGACAGAAAAAGAAAGAAAAAGAAAGATGGTAGGAAGGAAGGAAGGAAGACAAAGAAAAAGAAAGAAAGGGGGAAGGGAGAGAAGAAAGAACGAAATAAAGACTTATGACCACAATTGAACCTAACATTTTGGTTGCCAAGCAAGAGCGTTGTTAAGTGAGTTTCACCACATTTTACAAGTTGGCCATGCCCACCCGGTCACCTGACCACCAAGCCACGCCCACCTGAGTGGGGGTGGGGGGCGGTGAGGATGAGTTTGTAGCACCAAGGGGGTGGTGGACTGAAAAAGTTGAGAAAGACTAGACAATGATAACCAAGGTTAGAAAAAAGTGGGATAGATAGCATCACCACCAGATGGATTTGTAATTGGCTGACAAACCTTACTCAACATGTAGTCCTTAATGGTACTACATCTACATGGAGGGAAGTAAGCAGTGGGGTACCACAAGGTTCCGTCTTAGGCCCAGTATTCTTCAATATGACTTAGATGAGGGACTAGAAGGGGAACTTATCAAATTTGTAGATGATACTAAGCTGGCAGGAATAGCCAACACCCCAGAAGACAAGCTCAAGATCCAGATGGATCTCGACAGACTTGAACACTGGGCCCTATCTAACAAAATGAAATTCAATGTAGAGAAATGTAAAGTCTTACACTTAGGCAAGAAAGCCCAAAAGTACACATATACCGTATTTTTCGGAGTATAAGACGCACCTTTTTACCCTCAAAAAGAGGGTGAAAACTTGGGTGCGTCTTATACACCGAATGTAGCCCCACCCAGCCACCCCCACACTTTGGCCTCTGCCTGCCAGCAATTTACCTCTTTGCAGCAAACAGGGCAAAGCCTGATTAGCACAATAAGAGATTATTTGCCTCCCGACCTACAGCTGACTGAGGCTTGCAAGCCACGTGGTAAAATGAAACTAACTACGGTGGGTGTAATGAGACAAATTGCTGGGAGATGAACTGCTGTCAATGTTAGATTGCTGAAATTGCAAGGAGACAAGCTATAGCTGCTGTGGCCTAGAGGTAGAGCTCTTGCCCCACAATCAGGAGGTTGTGAGTTCTATCTTAGGTAGAGGCAGATTCTGTTAATATGTTATTTTGTTAAATGTTTGTAGAGTGTTCAAATTATTAGACTTATTTTTTAAAGACTGCTTTATTATTGTTCTAGACAACTTAACAAAATGAAGAAGCTTTTTAAAATAAATGCTTGCTCTGAAGAGGCCCAGTGCTATTGTATCTTCTTTTAAATAGCAGAGAATACTTCCAGAAAGCCACATCAATTTTAAAGATCTGTAAAAGTATAATCTGAAATGTCCTGTTTTAGTATTAAGTATTAGTATTAAGTATTAGTATTAAAAGAAGGCAGCTGAGAAACCCTGACTAGTCATGTTTGGAGTAGATCTATTTAAATAATTGGGAGGAGTTAGTGTGATTACATTTAAGAAAACTTTCTGGGATTAATATACTGCCATAAATGTACATTTCTCCAATTCTTTGCCATTTCTATGGGTCAGGCACACATGCACAGAAATACACAGCAAACAGTGTATATCATCTGTACTGTTTGCTGTTTGGCAAGTTGCTGGGAGGCAGAGGCCTTTTTTCCTTGTTTTCCTCCCCCAAAACTAAGGTGTGTCTTATACTCCGGTGCATCTTATACTCTGAAAAATATGGTAAGTAAGAAGGCATCATCAAATCCTGCATCTGCAACATCATCGCCCTCACATCAACGCTCAATAGAGAGCATGCTTGGCGCGGAGAAATCAAGTTCAACACTGAATATACAGAGCATGCAAGCAACACTACTTATGATACAAGAAACAATGACAAAGACTCAGGAATCAATAGCAAAAAATTACGAAGAGATAAAAAGAAACCATGAAGAGATAAAGAACGAGATGGGAGAAATGAAAGGAGATATTAGAAGAATGGATGATAAAATAGGAAATATTTAGCAGGTAATTACTAAGAATGAACAGAGATTACAAAAGGTAGAGAGAAACATTGAACAAACACAAAAGAAAATGGAGACAATGGAGCAGAAATTTACTTTGGCCAATAAGGACTTGGAGGAAACAATTGTCTTCTTAGAGATGGAAAAAGCAGCTTTCTTCTTAAGGTTTCAAAACATAGTGGAAGATAAGGAGGAAGATCTAGGTCAGTGGTGGCGAACCTTTTTCGGCTCGCGTGCCGAAAAAGGGGGGGGGCACTCGCGCGCGCTCGCGTGCCCACACCCATTCCCTCCCCCCCACGCATGCGCACAACACCCCCCCATGCTGCCCCCTGCGCATGCGCACACCCCCCCACCCCCGCACAAAGGCTTACCGGAGCCTGGAACGACGAAACCGGCAAACCAGAAGTGCGAAAAAACGCACTTCCGGTTTGCCGGTATGCTGTTTTTTGCACTCCGGAGGGTTCAGGGAAGCTCCCTGAAGCTCCGGAATGCAAAAAACTACAAAACGGACAAACCGGAAGTGCGGAAAAGTGCACTTCCGGTTTGTCCGTTTTGTAGTTTTTTGCATTCCGGAGCTTCAGGGAGCTTCCCTGAACCCTCCGGAGTGCAAAAAACAGCACACCGGCAAACCGGAAGTGCGTTTTTTCGCACTTACGGTTTGCCGGTGGGAACCCTCGCGTGCCGGCTTCTATGGCTCCGCGTGCCAGCTCTGGCACGCGTGCCATAGGTTCGCCACCACGGATCTAGGTGATATCATGGCAGAAATAATAGCAGATACATTACAGAAAAACAAACAAGATATACAGGGAGATATAGATGAGGTGTATAGAATATTTACAAACTATGCAAGAAGACATAGATTACCAAGAGAAGTACATGTGAGTTTCACTAAAAAGGCAACAAGAGACGAAGTGTACAAAAAAATGAGGGAAGAACCCATGTTATATAAACGAAAAGAAATACAAACCTTGAGAGAGATACCTGGGAGAGTGAAGGACCAGAGAAGAAAATACCAGTTCCTAACCACACGACTAATTAGGTACAATGTGATGTTTAGATGGCTTATTCCGGAAGGAATCATGATTACATGGCAGGAGAAGAAATTCAAAATTGATACACTCGACAAAGCACATGAGTTCTTCGAGCACCACTTCACAACCGAGGAAGAACAAGAGAGCAGGGAAGAGGTAGAGAGCAAAAGCCAAGAGGAACAGTAATTAGAAGATAAAGAGGCGGAATGAGAGGAAAAAACGAAAGAGGAAAAGGAACGAACAGAAAGAGAGGGTACAAGATCAAAAATACACAGAGAGACAAGGGCTACAAGAAAACTAGGAACTGTATATAAATAACGAAATGGAGGAGGAAATGATGCTTTCAATAAAGATAAACAGATTAAACTCACCCACGAAAAGAAAACAAATCTTGACAAAATTACAAAGACTGGATATGGACATAGTGTGTCTTCAGGAAGTACACATTAAGAAACAATATGGCAAACTACTAGAAAATTCAAAAATAGGGAAACTTTATGTAGCGTTAGCGCAGCAAAAAAAAGGAATTGGAATATATATTATTTATTTTTTAAAATAGTCTTTATTAATTTTCCAACGTTAAAAAACACAAATACAAAATACAAATACAAAAAAAAACCAAAGAGAAATAAATAAAAGTAAAAAAATAATAAGACAAAAATGAAATTATTATTTATTTATTATTATTTATTATTTGGTTCTTCTATGCCGCCCTACTCCCGAGGGACTCAGAGCGGTGTACAACATTGTGGAAGAACACTATACAATAAACAACAGTTAAAAACAAAGTTAAAAATTAAAAAATTAAAATCTTCACCACCAGCCATACCGGGGGAGAGTTCAGATGGAATTGGTCTCAACCCCCTGCCTGCAGGAAGAGCCATGTCTTGACGGCTTTTCGGAAGGCCAGCAGGGTGGGGATGGTTCGGATCTCTGGGGGGAGTTCGTTCCAGAGCACGGGCCCCCCCACAGAGAAGGCCCTCCCCCTAGGGCCCGCCAGCCGGCATTGCTTGGCTGAAGGGACCTGGAGGAGGCCCACTCTGTGGGCCCTAACCAGTCGAAGGGAAGTATGAGGCAGAATGTGGTCCCGTAGGTAACCTGGTCCTAAGCCATGAAGGGCTTTAAAGATGATGATCAACACCTTGAATTGTACCCGGAGACCGATGGGCAACCAATGCAGCTGGCGGAGTATAGGTGTAACGTGGGTGTACCTTGGCACACCCACCACAGCACGCGCAGCCGCATTTTGTACCAACTGAAGTCTCCGAATACTCTTCAAGGGTAGCCCCATGTAGAGCGCATTGCAGTAGTCCAACCGGGAGGTGACAAGGGCGTGAGTGACCGTGAGTAGAGTCTCCTTCTCCAAGTATGGCCGCAACTGGTGCACCAGGCGAACCTGTGCGAAAGCCCCCCTAGCCACAGCAGCAAGTTGTTGGTCTAATTTTAGCTGTGGATCTAGGAGGACCCCCAAATTGTGGACCTGCTCCGAGGGAGTTAGTTTTCCTCCCTCAAGAGTCAAGGAGGGACAGTTGTCATGGTCCTTAGGAGGCAATATCCAGAGCCACTCAGTCTTGTCGGGGTTGAGTCTGAGTCTGTTCCTCCCCATCCAGGTCCTAACATCGTCCAGGCATCGGCACATTACATCAACTGTCTCACTGAATTGAGACGGGGTGGTGATGTACAGCTGGGTGTCGTCAGCGTACTGATGAAAACTCACCCCATGTCGGCGGATGATCTCCCCCAGCGGTTTCATGTAAATGTTAAACAAGATGGGCGAGAGAACCGAACCCTGAGGCACCCCGCATAACAGGGGCCTAGGAGACGATCTCTGCCCTCCTGTTAACACCAACTGCATTGTCGGCGAGATAAGAGGAGAACCACCGCAAAACGGTGCCTCCCACTCCCAACTCGCCGAGACGATGCAGAAGGATACCATGGTCGATGGTATCGAAAGCCGCTGAAAGGTCAAGTAGCACCAGGATGGAGGAATTTCCCCCATCCCGGGCTCGCCAGAGATCATCCATCAGTGCGACCAAGGCAGTTTCTGTACTGTAGCCGCGCCTGAAACCCGACTGATAGGAGTCTAGATGATCAGTTTCCTCCAATAGCCGCAGAAGCTGAGCAGCCACCACCTTCTCCACAACTTTACCTAAGAAAGGTAAGTTGGAGACCGGACGAAAGTTCTTCAAGTCCGCTGGATCCAGGGAAGGCTTCTTCAGGAGGGGTCTCACCACCGCAACTTTTAACAGCTGCGGTACGGATCCCTCCCTCAAAGAAGCGATGATCACCGCCTGGATCCAGCCGCGTGCCACCTCCCAAATTGAACAAATACAGAATACGTACAAATATAAACATTAAGAACACTATACAATATATTTTACAGTATTTCGTGTGTGTGTATGTATATATATATATATATATATATATATATATATATATATATATATATATATATATATATATATATATATATATATATATATACTACTTTCCTACTTCACCATTTAAGTTGGTACATGTTTTTTGCCATTAGTAATTCAACCTATAGTTTCATATATACATGAATATTTTATCATTCAGGTTTTAGTTTTTTCTGTTTCTTACTTTGATTCCTAATTTGTAGCCACTTGTAAAATCTATTCCAGAAGGACTTCCGGTTTGGCTCCGACGGCGTCGCCGACGCTCCTCGTTGGGCGCCTTTCCGAATTCCCATTAAAGCCGCCAGAATAGATGTCTGGTGGCTTGAAAATCTCTTCCCTGGGCAAAGGGGAGAGATGAGAGTGGGACAGGTGGGGTAGAGCCCCGCTAGTGCCCTAGGAGCCAACTTAGGGCGCGAAGGGTGAGGGCTCCCCAGGCAGCCTTTCTGTTTCTCCGGGAAGCTGGAAACCTCCGCTTAAAAAGCGGAGCAAGATGCCGCGACCACCGCTGCTTCGATAATGGAAGATACAATTATTTTAACTTCAAAGAAAGCAGCCAGAGAAAGGCAGGAGTTCTGAAGGGCAAGCATCGAATTTGTGACTTTAATTCCACCGCTGACTTTCACTTCGGAAAGTAACAATGTAGCTTAACAAGCAATTGGCAACAATATGGCGATCAGAGATTTGGGTGTGGAAGTGAAAGTGATTTTCGTTTTGTTACCAGTTTTTTTTTTCCTATGGAAACTTCTGATCCTGAGAATGATTTCTTCTCTTTTTGTTTCCTGATCTTGGATTAAAATAACAATTTATACTTTTATTAAAAAATAAAAGATTAACTGGCTTTGGATTTGGAAAGAACTTTGCTAAGTAGAGATCTGGTTTTTTCTTTGTACTCCTCTGGAAATACTGAAATGGCTTCTAAACCTGGAAAGACTGTTTTGCAAAAAAGAACAGAGTATTCTTCTGGACACATTTCAAAAATGCAACTTACTTCTGATCTAACACCCTCACAGTCGTTAACACCTGAAAATTTATTTAATACTTTGAAAATTATGAAAAATGAACTGGTTTCGGAATTTAATTTAAAAATCAAAGAAATAGATGAAAAAATGCAGGCTGCTTTAAAGAAGATGGATCTACAACTGAGGGCGGATGTGTTGGCAGTTTGTAAAGGACTAGCAACAAATACGGAAGTTTTGGAGAATGATTTGGAAAAAAATAAACAAGCCCTGATAACTTCGGGGGAATACATAGACAAGATTCAAAATGACATTGCAAATTTTGAAACAGAGGTGTTAATGTCTCAATTCAGAAATATGGAATTCGCTATAAGGGTGAGGGGTTTGAAAGACGGAAGATATGAAAATTTGAAAAGAAGGATGGTGGAGGCCCTGGAGCAGGTGTCTGGAATGTCGAAAGAGGAATTGGCTATGCAAATCGATAAGATATATAGAGTTAATTCTTGGTATGCAAAGCAGAAACATCTGCCAAGGGATATTGTAATATATTTTACCACAAGAGCTTTACGGAATAAAATTACACAGGCGACTTTCAAGAACAATCTTCAGGTAAATGGCCAGGAAATAATGATATGGAAAGAAATTCCTTCTAAAATGCTTAAAGCCAGAAAAGATTATGCCTTCTTGATTGATGAGTTGAAAAAACGAAATTTACAATATAAATGGGATGCGCCAACAGGAGTAGTTGTGAAATTTTTGGGAAAAAGATACCGGCTTAACACGATAAAGAAAGCTATTGATTTTTATGTCAATGTTTTAAAAGCTGATGCATCCAAAATTCCAGAGGAAAGAAGCATGAAAGAAATAGAGGAGGAGAAGAAAAAGCCATTTATTTTTGTTCAAACCGAAACAGCTTCAGAGATCCAAAGTGATTGGCAGAGCCAGATAGATGTTTGCGACGTGGAAAAGGAGAAGGAGACGGAGGATCGGGGTCAGATGGGAGGCGAACCGACAGATCCAAAATTGTCAAGCGACAGAAGGAGGCAGTGTTGAAATCTATAGGATGGATGGAAAGACTAACAGGATTGTTTTTCCCCCCTATATTTTCTCTTTTTAGTATTTTTATTATTATTATTATCGTTATTAATATTTTTGATGGTAGTTCTTTTTTTGATTATTTTTTACTTTTATTATATATATATATATATATATATATATATATATATATATATATATATATATATATATATATATATATATATATATAAATAAATAAATAAATAAATAAATAAATAAATAAATAAATAAATAAATAAAACCACAAAAACCTGGAAGCCCTCCAAACACCCAGAAAACTGAAAACTGTCCCCGAAACAGGTGCGATGGGCTCAATATTTCCAACGATTCAAGTTCAAATTGAAATATGTCCCAGCTGGTAAGAACTTCATGGCCGATGCCTTATCTCGCCTTCCCCAATATAACAGTAAAAGGGAAGATGTAATACAAGCCATGATAACCCCATGTCAACAAGTGGGAAGGGGAGTAGAGGGAAATCTCCTAAACCCATGGCACGATAACTTAAGGAAAGCATTAGCAACAGACCCTTGGCTAGCTGAACACCCAAGTGTATTGACTGACAGGGATGGCCTAGCCTGGAAGGGAGATAAATTATATGTGCCTATAACCCTTCGTGCCTCAGTGTTAAGAAGGTGCCATGATGTTAAGCCGGCCGGCCATTTTGGATTCTTAAAAACATTACATCTTACCTGACAGCAGTTTTGGTGGCCACGGATGAGGACAGAGGTTGAGGCCTATGTACAGAGTTGTCCTGTTTGTACAGTGAACAAACCACAGCCTGGTAGGCCGTTAGGATTGTTGCAACCGGTAGCTGATCCCAGTAGGCCATGGGAGGAGATTGGGATGGACTTTATAGTCGACCTCCCAGACAGCAATGGGCATACCGTAATATGGACAGTGATAGATTTATTCTCAAAACAAGCACATTTCATCCCATGTATTGGTATACCTTCAGCCAAACGGTTGGCAAAAATGTTTTTACAACATATATATCGGTTACACGGAGTACCACGACGAATAATCTCGGATAGAGGAGTACAATTCACTGCCAAGTTTTGGCGAGAATTTGTACAACTAATAGGCTCCTCGCAGGGATTGAGCTCAGCATTCCATCCTAGCACTAATGGAGCTGCAGAGAGAGCTAATGCTATGATAGAATGCTACTTAAGATGTTATGTATCGTACCAGCAAACAGACTGGTCTAGCTTGATACCTTTTGTTGAAGTAGCGTATAATAATGCTGTACATCGTAGTACTGGTCTCACGCCTTTCCAGGTAGTATATGGAATGGAATTCCCCGCCATTCCAGAGTTAGCTCTGAACCCCCAATGCTCCAAAACCCCAAAGGAATGGGCTGACAAGATTCGAGAAGGGTGGGCACAAGTGAAAGTGGCTTTAAGACAAGCGGCCGAGGAATACAAAAAGTATGCGGATAAACGCCGAAGGGATCATAAACCATTCCAGATCGGGGATAGGGTGTATTTATCAACTAAATATCTAAAACTTCGAATACCTAGTAAAAAACTAGGTCCTAAGTATCTCGGCCCATTCCCAATCACTCAGGTGATTAACCCTGTAACAGTAGCATTGAAATTACCACCCTTATTAGGGAAGGTGCATCCCGTTTTTCACGTTAGTCTCCTTAAACCTGTAGGAGTAACTTGAGACCTACCAACAACCCCTGGTCCCATATATAGGGACCATTACAAAGTAGCTGAAGTCCTTGACTCCAGACTATTTCGAGGCAACCTCCAGTATCTGGTGTATTGGAAAGGATATCCGATTACGGAGGCTACCTGGGTGGCTGCGCATGACATACAAGCTGAACGATTATTAAGGCGATTTCATCGAAAATATCCACACAAACCAGGTCCCAGGCAGGATTATTCGAATGTGGCTAACCCTTTTGCTTTGTCCCCTGCAGGTGGACCCCTGGTAGAGGGGAGCCGCCTGTCGTGCCAAGGCCGACATATGCACCTTGGTGGGAGGGAGAGACGCTGGACCGAGGGATTGATGGTTGCCAACACAACAAACTGTTCTCAGCAGTTAAAAGCCTGATGCCGGTGATTAACGTCCTGTTACATGAGACGCCGAGAAAGCCAAGCACAGAGAAACGCTGCAACCGGAAGAGGCAATCTAAGCCATGTCCAGCTGCGAGGGGAGGGCTTCACAGCACCGGATGGTGGTTTAGGGGGAGGGAATGGTGAGGATTTGCATAAATAGCACTGAGAGGAGGATGATCTCAGAGCTGACTTTGACCTGAATGGGATCGGCATGGTCTGAGTTCTTATCTGTAGCGTGATTAAAAGCTGAAGTCCTTACTTTTGAAAGTGTCTTGAAGTCATTAACGCACAGGTTTGACTAGCCAGTCCGACATGGGGAGGGAAAGGCGCCACCACCGGGGCGGAGAGGAGCCACAGAGGCGGCCGAGTGAGCAGGAAGGAAGGCAGGAGGATCCCGAGCCGCCCAAGCCCCGCCTTGCAAGCCTGCCCGGGCTCTTCCTCTGCCGCAGATAAGGATGGCCAGCAACGCGATGCAGCTGCCGGTCTCCAGGAGGGAGGAGAGAGAGCAGGGAGTCCTTGACTCCAGACTATTTCGAGGCAACGTCCAATATCTGGTGTATTGGAAAGGATATCCTATTACGGAGGCTACCTGGGTGGCTGCGTATGACATACAAGCTGAACGACATACAAGCTGAACGATTATTAAGGCGATTTCATCGAAAATATCCACACAAACCAGGTCCCAATCAGGATTATTCGAATGTTGCTAACCCTTCTGCTTTATCCCCTGCAGGTGGACCCCTGGTAGAGGGGAGCCGCCTGTCGTGCCAAGGCTCGACATATGCACATTGGTGGGAGGGAGAGACACTGAGACCGGGGATTGATGGATGCCAACACAACAAACTGTTCTCAGCAGTTAAAAGCCTGATGCCGGTGATTAACGTCATGTTACATGAGACGCAGAGAAACCCGAGCACAGTGGAAGCTGCCACCGGAAAGAGACAATCTAAGCCATGTGCGGCTAATGACCAGCTGAGAGGGGAGGGCTTCACAGCACCGGATGGTGGTTTGGGGGGAGGGAATGGTGAGGCTTTGCATAAATAGCACTGAGAGGAGGATGATCTCAGAGCTGACTTTGACCTGAATGGGTTCGGCATGGTCTGAGTTCTTATCTGTAGCGTGATTAAAAGCTTAAGTCCTTACTTTTGAAAGTGTCTTGAAGTCATTAACGCACGGGTCTGACTTAGCCAGTCCGACACCGTTACAGCTTCATTTACCTTTATATTTAAATCCTGTAACAACTGTACATACCAGGTTACTTCTGAACATAATTCAGACAAAGCAATAAACTCTTCTTCCGCAGTTGAAATAGCAACAGTTGTTTGTTTTCTGGACTTCCAACCAATTAAAGCCCCTCCAAACAATACTACAATCCCAGTATTGGACTTTCTGGTTTTTACATCATTTGTATAGTCACTATCAACATAGCATTTCCATTTTAATTCTTCAGTGACCTGTATTTGAAGACCCAAATTCACAGTTCCCTTCAAATACCTAAGAATCCTTTTCACACCCATCCAATGTAATTTTGTAGTTGCAGCAGTAAAGCGACTTAGGATGCTTACTGCACAAGCTATGTCTGGTCTGGACCACTGTGACAGATATAACAGACTCCCTATTGCTGAGTGATATATCTCCTGATCACAGGCTTCACTTTTGTCCTCACCCAAACTATTGTAAAAATCTCTGCTCATAGGTGTAGGAGCAGTATTACAATCTTTCATGTTATATTTCTCTAATAACTCTTCAATTTTTCTTCTTTGAGAATGTAACCACCTTTTTCGGTTTTTTGTATCTCTACACCGAGATAATTATTTATTTCTCCCAAATTCTTTAGTTCAAATTTCTTTTCTAACTTATTAGCAAATTCTTTTACTTGTGATGCATCCTTTGCAATGAAGCAAAGATCATCCACAAATGCTAATGGTAGACAATCCCCACCTTGTAACTTTCCAGTGTATGTGCAACCATCAGCTTTGCAACTCTTGAACCCAAGACCCTTCAATGCAGTATCTAAACAGATATTCCAATTCCTGGCTGACTGCTTCAGCCCATAAATGGCCTTGTTCAATTTATACACCATGTTAGGCTTTTTGCTTTCATACCCTGGTGCTTGAACCATATAAATTTCTTCCTCTAACTCAGCATTGAGGAATGCAGTGGTTATATCAAAATGCCAAATTCTATGGCCATATGTCGCTGTCAACGCTAGTGCTAGTCTTATGCTTTCACCTTGTACAGTTGGCGCAAATACTTCATCATAGTGCACATTCTTTAGTTGTGAAACACCTTGTGCCACTAACCTTGCTTTATATTGCACTTCATTATTGGGCAATACCTTTTTCTTGTATACCCACTTACATCCCACAGCTTTGGTACCCTGTGGCAAAGTCACAGATGTGAACACTTCATGGTCTCCCATGGATTTCATTTCTTTGTCCATGGCTTCTTTCCATTTTTCTTGTTCAACTTTGAGTAATGCCAATACTTCCTTATAGTTTCTTGGCTCATACCACACATTACATACTTTAACTTTACTGGCAGAATACCTGTCAGGCGGAATTCCCTTATTCCATTGCTCTGACCTGCGTGGCATTGACTGCTCCTGTGTTTCAAGCCTTTCTGGCTTCATATCTTGTTCCGTTTCTCCGCCCTGAACGCTGACACCTTCAGTAAATGAGTTACCATCACTAAATGAGTTACCGTCATTAAGTGGATCACCATCATTAAATGGATCACCGTCACTAAGTGGATCACCGTCACTAAGTGGATCACCATCACTAAGTGAAACATTCCTAAAATTTGCATCAATTCTGTTCCAATTTTGTTCTGCAAAACTAGCAGACCTGGAAATCACAATCCTTTTACTTCCATTGCTAAAGCGATACCCTTTTGAGCCTGGCTCATAGCCCACAAACCTGAGCTTTCTAGCCTTTTGCTGTCCCTTTCTTCTGACTGCCTTTGGAATATGTACCCAGGCAGTACTTCCAAAAATTCTTAAATGTGCCAGAGATGGCTTTCTCCCATATATCATTGCATATGGAGTATTATTAATGGATGAACTCTACAGCCTATTAACTAAATAATTGGCAGTCAGTATGGCTTCACCCCAATATGACCTGCTCATACCAGAATCCTCCAGTCGTGAGTCTTTCATTGTTTGCAAGACACCATTCCTTCTTTTAGCTACAACGTTCTCTGCTGCCGTGTAAGGATCTGTGTCTTATTCCCAACTGTCCCAACCATTGTTGAAAACTTGTTGACATAAATTCAGAACCTCTGTCAGTTTGCAACTGACATACCTGTTGTTTGTACCTTCTCTCTACAAACCTTACCCATTGTTTAAATTGCTATAGCACCTCTGTTTTACTCTTAAGTAAGTAGCAAAATCCAAACCTGCTGTAGTCATCTACAATGACCAGCACATACTTTGCTCCTCCCAAACTGGCTTGCATTGGTCCCACCAAATCTGCATGAACCAGCTCTAGAGCTCTTGTTGTTTGCCTCGTGCTACACTTGCTCACTGGGAATGCCTTGGACTTTGATGCTTTGCATACTGCACAGTCCAAATATGCCTCACATCCCTTTAAATTTAACCCTTCTGCAAACTGTTGCATTTGCTGTAAAACCTTAAAACTAGCATGACCAAGTCTTCTGTGCAGAAGATGAACGCACGAATTGTGCTCTGCAACATTCTTAAATATTTGGGAACATTGAACCTTTTGTCCCTGCAATACATAAAGATTATCTTCTTTTATGCCCTGTGCACATACATTCCCATTTCTCTTGATGAGACACTTCCCATTTACAAAAGTGGTCTCAAAACCTTGCTTGTCTAAACTAGAGACACTTAACAAATTATGCTCCAATTCAGGTACGCATAATACATCGGTAAACCTTGATTCCAGATATGGAATTTGCACACCGCCTCTTCCAATGACTTTAGCCTTCTGGCCATTTGCCAAGGCTATTGCATCTTGAGCAACTGGAACAAACCTGTAAAATAATTCAGAGTCATTAACAATTGTTTGACTTGCCCCATTGTCTATTAACCACTTGTCTCTGTTATTGCTATAGCAAACTTTTGCAACAGAAAACTGTCCACTTTGCAAATAAGTCTTCTTTTCTTGCATATTTCTTCTTTGCAAAAAACTTTTCCTCTGTAAGCAATCTTTCTTCAGATGTGTGCTCTCTCCACAAACAAAGCAATGGTTCTGTTGCTGGGCTTGCGGCTTGCAAAATCTTTGCTGTGCTGTAATCTGATCTCCCTTGCTGCTTTTGTCTTCTCCTCTGGAGACTTGCAGTCTGGACCCCCTCCTCAGGAATTTCACCTCCTCGTGGTTGCTCCTATAATGGCGTTTTTCTTCCTCATTAAGCAAACATGCCTTTAAAGCCTCAAAATTCAAGTCCTTCTCTTCTTTGCACTCAAAAACTGCAGAAACTCCCAGGTTTTATCCAAACTGTTCAACACCAACAAAACCTTCTGGGACTCAGGGAATTTAATCCCACGTTGTTCTAAGTCTAATAATAAAGTCTGCATATTCATTAAATGTTGCTGCACAGATTCACCTGGTTGCAAACAGGCTCTGTATAGTTTTCTTGATAATTGCACAATATTACATGCAGACACATTCACATGCACAGCCTTTAATTTCAGCCAAATCTCCTTTGCAGTCTTTAAATTGGCTACATTTAGAAATTGTTCATCTCCTAAGCTTAAGATGAGATAAACCATTGCTCGATCATGATTTTTCTGATCTCCAGCTGCAAAAACTTGTGGTGGATTTGTTACCATATACCACAGCTCCTTAGCTTTCAGAAAACATTCCATCTTTGCAGCCCAAATTATATAATTCTTCTGCCCCAAACAAGGCACAAAGCTGTCCTTAAATTCAACAGCAGCCATCCTGCTTTTCTCTGCCTGGTTTCTCCCTTTTTAAACACAGACAGGCTCTTCAGCTTTAAATTACAATGCAGTCTTTTGCTAGCTCTGGGCCCATAACCTATTAGAGATTTTCTCCGGTGAAAAATAAATCCGAAGCTCACGCAATTGACTGCTTTTAGCTGAATTAAATAACTTCTTTATAGTCAAAATAAACATATTTACAGTACCACATGCTGAGTGTTTTCTCTTCATTCAATTAGAGAATTATCTTTTTTTTTAGAATTTTTTTTACTTTTTCTCCACAACGTCATATACAACTCAATACACATATATCTCAAAATATCACAATAAAATACATAGTTCTACATTGTAATCAATCATTCAAAAATCAATAATAATAATAACAACAACAGAGTTGGAAGGGACCTTGGAGGTCTTCTAATCCAACCCCCTGCCTAGGCAGGAAACCCTACACTACTTGTTCAACACTTACATCATCACTTGCAACACTTACAACACATGTAAGTGTTGAACAATAACTTGTTCAACACTTACATCATCAATCATCAGTCTGGTCTACTTCCTTCTATTATACTCCCCTCTATCTCCATCTTCTCCTCCTACTTTCTTACTCCTCCACTCCTCTACCTCTCTCTACTCCTTCTCTTCCTCCTACTTCCTCTTTCACCCTCTTTGCCTTCCCTGAGTACTCTTTACACTAATTCATCTTGCATTTAACAGACTGATGATATCTAAAAAAATTATTATTATTATGTCATTTCTTTGTATATAATATTTTATTTTAGATATATGCTGCTAACTCAATATTACCTCCAGAAAACCTAGTTTTGTCAGCTGGGATCTCCTCGATCTAGTTTTAAATTTTCACTCCAAATTTGATCGCTATTAATTTAACTTCCCAAAAAAGTTATCATTCCTCCTACTTAATTATAAGCCGTGGTGCTTACTCCCCTTCTTTAGGCTCAAAATCCTCATTTTTTCCCTATCTCATCGTTATTAATTGCCCCATAGAATCCATATTTCAATTGTGTAATTTATCGTAAAGTCTCATAATCATGTTAATTACAGTTTTCAAATTATTCATCAAAATTCTTTTCACCTTATTTCAGATCAGTTATACAAATCTCATCATAGTAAATTTTCCAAAATTTTACATTCAAACCAGTCTCATATACAAAAAAAAAGAAAAAAATAGATAAAATAGTAAAAAAAAACAAGAAAACAAGCATGATATACCTTTTTTTTAGTATCAAATCCATTTCTATTCTCTCTAGTTTCTTGTCTTCTGCATCAAATCAAGTATTGATCATATCTTCAGAACTTTCTCAAAACTTCATTGTCTATTCAACCATGTCTTTTATTTTAAGCAAATCTCATATCTATAAATAATAACTAACCAATATATTCATATTTTAATGGAACCTTGTGTAATAATTCTACAAAGAAAAAAAGTAACATTTTAATAACTTTCCAACACCAATTTATCTATTTTCTCCTAACTTCTCAATTGTTACCTTTTTAATTTTACATTTTATCCATCTCCATTCCCTTAACTATTTCTTTCTCTTTCTCTTTTTGTTCCTGTACCAACTTCTCCATCCCCAAACTCTTTTTTCCCTTTTTAAGTACATTATCTGTGTGTATCTAACTTCAAATCCTCTTAATTTTTTCTCCCTAATTCTCCTTTTTATTTCTCCCCCATCACCACATATCTCAGGGTAATCATTATAAATCTCCATATAAACATCAATCCATACAATCTCAATATTTTTATCTCTTTTATCATTATGGATCCCACTATAGCAGGGGTGAAATCCTCCCGGTTCGCTCTTACCTGTTGGTCGCCGCACAGCCAAAGAAGCTGGTGGCGTTCGCGGCGCGGGGCTTCCCCCGCCTGCCTGGACGCTGGCATTTGTGTTCTTTTGCCCTCTGCGCATGCGCAAAGCGTTCTGCTTGCGCAGAGGGCAAAAGAACGCAAATGCCAGCGTCCAGGCGGGCGGGGGAAGCCCTGCGCCGCGAACGCCACCAGCTTCGGCTGTGCGGCGACCAACAGGTAAGAGTGAACCGGGAGGATTTCACCCCTGCACTATAGTCCTTGTAATCAATATATTCATCAACCAATTCATTTTCTTCCTTCTTTCCCTTCATTTCTGTAATACCATTCAAACAAGAAATCTCAGTATAGTTGTATTGAATAGCAGTATAATCCTCAATCTGTATTTCATTTTCAATAGTTTTTCCCTTTTGGTCATTATATATTTCAATAAGTTCATTAAATTCAATCATTTCTTTATTGTCAATTTCCCCCATATTTTCAAAGTAATAATTCTCAAGTCCAAGATCTTATATATAAACCCCAACTCTTAACGAAAATCTGCTTTCACCAAGGTGGAATTCTTCAAAGTTTCCATCAATCTTTAATAATCAACTGCCTCCTCATCAGTGAAGCAAAACACAGATCACCAAGTTTTGTAATCCTTCCAGCTGTTAATAATGATTATATTCCACAGCCTTTTCTTCCAGTAAAATATTCCCTTGTATTCAGGAACAAACTGCTTACTGTTTTGAGGTTTCACAGCTTTCAAAAATATTTTCTCTGCACAAGGTCACCAGCTGTCGGGAAGTCCTCCTTGGAATTCAGTCACTACAATAATTCGTCCAAGTCATAGATGGCGCTCTCCCCACTCTCCTAGATCTGCCGTTTCTTTATGTCTTCCGTATTTTTAATCAGCTTTACTTTCAAATATTTTACCAAATTTATCTTTATAATTTCTAGTCTCCTCCAAGACTTTAATAACCAGATTAAAAATCTTAAAAGTTGGGCATTGTTTGTAGTTCCGTTTAACTTTTTTCCTCTATTTTCTCCATATATCAAGCAGCCGCTTTCTGATTTCTGGTCCTTTTGTTTCCCTTTTAAAATTCAAACAGTTCTTTTTAATAGTTTTATGTCGGCAATATCACTCACCAGACTCAGTTTACTTAACACTCTCCAGCACGTATACTTGAATTTCTCTTCCCAGCTGACTTCAATCTGCCAATTCATCTTGTCATTGTGGCCGCCGTGGCTAGGACAACATTAAGAGTTGCCTTCCGTCGCCGCCTGCCGAGGGGACTGATCCGGCTCCCTGGGGGGTTTGCAACCCCCCCCAGTACACCAGCAGGCGCCCCTCTTCTTCACCACCCCTCCAGGGTGGCTCTGACCTGGTTCGACTGAACCAGGTCTCCAGGCAGCACGGATTTCGGGGCTTCCCCACAGAGCACGGGGAAACTCCGTAGCGCCTCGACATTGGCCACGCCTTCTCCACAGAGAATTATCTTCATTACGGCAAGTTCACAGCAGACTTCTTTACAGAGACCTCTTGGAGAAAAACATACATAATGAAACTGAAAACCACACCCAGTCTTAAGCCTACAACTTCTTGCACAGACTCAGTAGCAGTTAACTTCTATTGGCTGACCGAGTTACTATGCAGATTCATTGGCTGACCATGTAACTATTGGTTCTTCCAGTTCTATGAATATCTCAACAGTGGTACCGCCCCCTGGGGGCGGTGGGATGACTTAGGGGGGCCGCTAAGAGGCAAGGGGGGCGGCAGGGGGGCGCTAAGAGGGGCTAGGGGGGCGGCAGGTGGTTTGCCATACTGGTAGCAACAGCTGGCTGGTACGCCCCCAAACCAGTCCTGTCTCCGCATCCCCGCCGCCCATGTACACCCAATCACCCGCTCGCCGCTTTTCCCGCCACGCAGCGCTTCCGGCCCACCCACCCCACCCCCGGCCTATATAAGTTGTTCCCCTTTGCTACACAGGCACTCACTTCGCCAACACCTCGCCTTGCCAGCGCCTCGCCAACGCCCCAGTCGCTGCTCGCTCGCCCTGCCCCTGCCCAGTCTCTGCTTTGCAGCTTGCCTGCCTGAAGCGCTGCGCCCCTGATCTGTCTGCCAGGTAAGCCTGCGAAGTCACGGCCAACCTAGCTGCCCCTGAAACCCCCCACCATCCCAGCCTGCCTTTCCTACTCCATTCCCCATGGCCTGCAGCCCCGACATGCTTTCCTGCCTTCCATGGGGCCTTCCCGGTGTCCCTGTGGCCAGCTTGCGAAGGCAGGCAAGCAGAAGGCCACATGGAAGGCAGGAAAGCATGTTGGGGCAGTGGCGAAGGGGGGTAGCAGCCTACTCCCTTCCCCGCAGCCCTGCCATGCTTGGCCTTCCACACAGCCTTCCAGGCGGTCCCCCATGCCCGCTTGCCTTCCAAGGTCGGCGTGTAGCCCGGCCACCGCCACCCCTCTCGCTTTCCCGGCTTTGGCTCTGGGACCTTTGTGGGACAGGATGCGACGCTGCCGGAGCGCAGTTACCACCGAGGAGGCAGGCAGGAGGACGCAGGCGAGGCAGAGTCCCTGCCACAGGCGAGGAATAGCGGGGTGCTTCGGGAAGCGGAGCCAAAGGAAATGGGAGGCGCCCCGGCTGGGGCTCTTTCCCTCCGTGCGCGCGCTCCCTCATTCTTCAGCAAGCGGCCGAAGGAACCCCGGAGCCCCGACGACGCCCTGCATCTCGGTCTCCTCAGCCGTCTGGGCTTGTCCGGCTCCGCTGCTGGGAAGGCTGCGGCCGCCACCGCCAGCCGGCCGCTTAAGGCAAGAGGCGGGCGGGCAGGAGACGCGGGCAGGAGCCTGCCGCCGATACCGCCAATGCCTCCACTTCTGGCATCCTCGCGCCTCTCGCCCTGCTCGACGGGCGCCTCTGCTCCGCAGTCCCTCCCGCGCGGGCCCACCGACGGGTTGTCATGCGACCAGGGGAGACTTCGCACATGCAGCCCCCTGCGCGAAGGACACACCGGAGCGGCAATAGCAGTGGCGGTAGCGTGTGCTCTCCTTCCCTCCCACGTGCATTAACCCTGCCGGTGCCGCGGTTGGGGACTCAGTCAGGTGGCTGGAGCCCCGCAGGAGACGGCGACGGAGGCTCCTTCTTCCTCCAAGGGGAGGGGAGGGGAGCAACCCACCCACCTACCCCGCTTGGCGC
Source organism: Diadophis punctatus similis (assembly GCA_023053685.1). Taxonomy (NCBI): domain Eukaryota; kingdom Metazoa; phylum Chordata; class Lepidosauria; order Squamata; family Dipsadidae; genus Diadophis; species Diadophis punctatus. Next base: position 1,552,070 of record JALIGW010000085.1, read on the forward strand.
GGTTCCCCCGGGAGCGACCCCCGGCCGGGACCTCGAAGTGCGATGCTCTTCCAGGCTTCTCTTCCAGGACTTGGCGTCTTGGAAGAGGGCTGGGCGAGGGAGAAAGGAGCCCCGGTGGGGATTGGTTTGCAGGGAGAAAGTAAGAAGAAAGAAAGAGAGAGGGAGGGAGGGAGAAAGGGAGAGAGAAAGAGAGAAAGGGGAGGGGAGGGGAGGAGGAAAGGAAAGGAAAGAGGAAAGGAAATGGTAAGGAAGAAAGATGGTAGGAAGGAAGAAAGACAAAGAAAGAAAGATGGTAGGTAGGAAGGAAGAAAGACAGAAAGAAAGAAAGATGGTAGGAAGCAAGAAAGACAGACAGAAAGAAAGGAAAGAAAGATGGTAGGAAGGAAGGAAGACAGAAAGAAAGAAAGAAAAAAAGAAAGAAAGATGGTAGGAAGGAAGGAAGACAGAAAGAAAGAAAGAAAAAGAAAGAAGAAAAAGAAAGAAGAGGGAGGAGGAGGGAGGAGAGAAGGAAAGAAGGAAAGAAGGAAGAAGAAAGGAAGAAAGAAAAAGAAAGATGGTAGGAAGGAAGAAAGAAAGACAGAAAGAAAGAAAGAAAGAGAAAGGAAAGAAGAAAGAAATATGGTAGGAAGGAAGGAAGGAAGGAAGACAGATAGAAAAAGAAAAAGAAAGGAGGGAGGGAAGAAAGAAAGAAAGGAAGGAGGAAGGAAGGAGGGAGGGAGGAAGGAAGGAAAGAAGGAAGGAAAGAAGTAAAAGAACGAAGAAAGACTTATGACCACAATTGAGCCCAAAATTTTGGTTGCTAAGCAAGAGCGTTAAGTGAGTTTCACCACATTTTACAAGTCGGCCATGCCCACCCAGTCACCTGACCACCAAGCCACGCCCCCCTGAAGGGGGTGGGGGTGGGGGCAGTGAGGATGAGTGTAGCACCAAGGGGGCGGTGGACTGAAAAAGTTTGGGAACCACTGTCCTAGAAGAACCATTAGAAACAGGACCTAAATTAGTTCAAAAAATAGAAGAATTTGGTAAAGTAGCAGGTCTCAAAATTAATAAGAATAAGACAAAGATAATAACAAAAAATCTTACTAAAAAACAGGAGAAAGAAATTGAAGAAAAAATGGGTATGCAAGGTGACTAAGAAGGTGAAATGTCTGGGAATTTGGCTAACAGCAAAATGTTCATCAATCAAGGAAGATAACTACAACAGGACAATACAACAAATAAAGGATTTGGAGAATTGGAAAAAACTGCAACTTTCACTTACTGGAAGAATAGCATCAATAAAAATGAATATATTACCGAAAATTCTGTTTTTATTCCAAGTAGTACCGATAAATCTAGGGGAAAAAATCTTTGAAGATAAACAAATTAATAAAATTTATATAGGGAAAAAACCACGTATCAAATTAAAATTACTACAGGACAGCAGAGAGAAAGGAGGCTTCAGACTCCCAGATTGGGAGCTTTACTATCAGGCAGCAGCTCTCACATGGATAAAGGATTGGATAAATCTAAAGAATGAAAGGACTTTCCAGAAAGATTAGCTAAAATGTTTAAGAACATGACTATGAAATGTTGGAAGTGTCAACAAACACCAGGTCCTTATCACATGTGGTGGACTTGTGCTGAAGCAAAAATTTATTGGACTCGAGTCAAGACTTGGTTAGAAAAAATGGTTAAACAAAACATAGACTTGAGACCTGAAACTTTTTTGTTGGGGATTATACCGACTAAATTTAGTAAAGAAGACACTTATTTGATTATACATGTGCTGACAGCAGTTAGAATTACCTTTGCACAGAAATGGAAAGGAACCAAGGTTCCATCTGAAGAGGATTTAATTAAGAAAATTTTGGACTGCGCTGAGATGAACAGTGACAATGAAAATTAAAGAGAAGGAGGACTCAGAATATTATAATGTTTGGATGAAGTTTTACAGTTGGTTAGAGAATGAATATAGTTGAAAGTTAAGATGGAACAGTTTAATTTAATTTAATAGATTTAATTGTATTTAAAAGATAAGGAAATGAACATGGATAACCCAGATGATAAAATTATATAGATAAGGAGGTAGCAATATAATGCTATAAAAATATACCTAGAAATAATCAATTTGAAACAGATCTTTAACACAGAAAAGATTTTAAAAATAGCAATTTTAAATGTAAGCTAAGGAGATATATTGCTTCTCTGTCTTTTTAAAATAGATTAAAAATGAATACACTCAGGAAAGGAGAAGAAGGAGGAAGAGGAAAGAAGGAAGAGTGTAAGGGGAGGAGAAGGAAGGTAGAGTGAGAGCGAGATAGATGGAAGAAGGGGAAGTAGGAAGAGGGGAGAGAAGGAGGAAGAAAGTAGAAGGGGAGAAGGATAGAGGGAAGGGAGTGATTGGATTTGATATGGTAGGACGGATAGGCAATTTAGTAATGATAGGTGTTAGAATATTATATTTGAATTTTGAGTACTGGATATACAATATAAAATTTATGTAATTTTTGGATAATACATTATGGTATATGCATTGATGTTTATATGAAGAATGTTAAAAAATAAAAAACTTTTTGGGGAAAAAAAGAATAAAAGGACTTTGACAATAGAGGGACATGACCTACAATTAGGCTGGCATGCTTTCATATGGGATGGGAAAAATAAAACACACAGCTATTTTCAGAGACACCAAATTAGAAGTGCATTACTACTAATATGGCAAAAAATTAAACGGAATCACTATAATGTACCAATTTGGCTATCAACTATGGAAGCCTTAATTTATCCAAAGGTATTGGACATAGATAAAATATTAAGATATGAAGACTTACTAAACGATCAGGAGAAATTAAAACCGAAACAAGAATTAAAAAACCAAGGAATAGATATTGATTGGTGGCTGTATATGCAGATTCAGACCAGATACAAGAAGGACTCAGAATTATATGGGTTCTACAAAGAACCACAAGAATTGGACAAGATTTTACAAGGGTGGTAGGACTCTGTCCAATCAGTTGGGTTGGCAATATATAAACCAACAATGTATGTCTGTAGGTTTAACTGTGTTAATGTAGCTTTAACTGTATGCTGTTTCTAATTGGTTGATTGTGTTGTAGGTTGCCATAAGAGGGAGCTAGAGATCATAGCTTATTCTCTCTCTGATATTCTTCTCTCTGACATTCTCTCTCTAATATATTCTGTGATATTCTGCTATACTCTGTTATACTGTATGTATGCTGTATTGATACATTGATATGTTTGTTACTGTAACTGACAAAGACAAGCCGGTAAGAAGACTTTGTACTTCTAGCTATTTGACTGATTTGAACGTGTATGACCTGGACTGTTTATTAGACTGTGCTATTTTCCTAAAGTAAACCTGTATGCACTTTAATGTATCTGTGTGTGACTGAATAGTTATTCATTCCTACTTCAATACAACGTTTCTATGTGCATATCCTTGTTACTCAAGGGTCACTCTGCACATACCTTAACAAAGGGACAGAAGAAAAACTGATTAGTAAAATATGCAATTACCTATATATTACCATGTATGCTTTTGGTTCTCCAACTGAGAAGATTTCATGTGCTTTCATGAGACTGCACTGAATAATCAGTGAATTAAAAACTTTGTGACGTGTTTCGCTTGCCATCAGTGAATGATACTAAAATGCAAATAAAGCAGTCCACATTCTGAATAGCAACAAAAGCAGAATACTATGAGATGGGGAGAATCTAGATCAGTGGTTCCCAACCTGGGGGTCGGGACCCCTTTGGGGGTCGAACGACCATTTCCCAGGGGTCGCCCCGGCATCCTCAGCTCCCCCCCCCCCACTGCCACAAGCCTGGCCATATCGGCTCAACTTGCCCGAGCCCTCTGATTGGTCAGGAGAGGTGCCATTCGGTGAGAGGCGTTTGTGACGCCTGGTGGCCGAGCTTTGACGGCATCAGCTAAGGGGCGGGGCTTCGCAAGATTGCGCGCTGGAGAGTACAAGGCGGTGCTTAAGACATCTGTGGCCGCCCCTGTCTCCTGCTCGCAGCGGCAGTTTCTTCCCGCTGGTGTTGAAGGGAAAGGGAGTCACGGGAGGGAACGGCCAGCCAATGACCACTTAAGTTTCACAGCGCACGACGGCGGGAAGGAGGACAGCTGGGTCGGAATAGTCTGTCTGCCCTCTCGCCCTCGGCTGGCGCGGAGACCCAGCGAACAAAGAGGCAAACAACCACTTAAGTTTAACAGCGCACGACGGCAGGAAGGAGGACAGCCGGGTCGGGCTCGTCTGTCTGCCCTCTCGCCCTCAGCTGGCGCGGAGACCCAGCGAAGAAAGAGGCAAACAGGGAGGGAGGGAAGAGAGAGACTGAGAGATATTAGCACAGGGCTAGCCTGATCATACAGAGCAGGGCGGTGGCGATGGACCATGCTCCGGCACCACCTCCTTCTCCAGTTCCCTCCGGCTTAGCTCCTCCTGCTCCCGGCGGTGGCGCCCTCAGCACCGAGGCTGTATGATCATGCTAGCCCTGTGCTAATATCTCTCAGTCTCTCTCTTCCCTCCCTCCGTTTGCCTCTTTGTTCGCTGGGTCTCCACGCCAGCCGAGGGCGAGAGGTTGGGAACCACTGTACTACAGCATCCTTTGCAGATGGCCAACTACCTTCTACTTAAACCCACCCAGGAATATGGAGTTTTAAAATAAGATGTAAATATCCCCCCCCCCCACCAAACAACCAGGTCTGTATGGGGAATAGAGACCCTACGGGAGACCTGGGCCCAAATTTTTATCCCCTTTTATTTTCTTTTTCAGAGAGGAAATATTTATTTTTTGTTTTTCTAAGTGTACTTAGTTTAGTATTAAACAGTCTTTGGCTTCTTTGTTAATTGTGCCTCTTTGATGAATCTTCAGGATTCTGACTTATTTGAGGAGGTGGTGGTGACATGTCCTGATGAAGACCAAATCCCTTTGGATACTGAGCATGGAGATATATGCATGGAAGCTGGACAGCAGGCTGATGTAGACATATGTTTGCTTGGTAAGGAACTTTCAATCCACCTACTTAGTGCTTCGAATCACTTCTCTTTCTCTAAATGTACTTTTAAAATTATTGATGTATGCATTCCCACCCTGCAAGGATTATATAAAATGGGAAACACCTAGGGCCTAAAATGTATACAGTATATAAATCCTAACACATGACTAAGTACTGTATACTTTTAAGAATAGCTCAATTCAGCGTCTCCAATCCAGTGTACTCCAGATTCCATCATTCATAGCCATAGTTTTGAAGACCTGTCAATGCAATGAACCTTAAATTCTGTTCCTTTTTTTTCTTATATGACAAAATCATGGTCTGCTGTGATATCCTCCTCCTGTCTCAAAGGTGCTTTTTCAAAAGGCAACTGGACTGTGTTTTTTCCTTTGAGGAAGAAGACAATGTTTCGCTTCTCATCCAAGAAACTTCAACAATTCTGGTTGGATGATGGGAGGGGGGGATGGAAGAATTAGTTCTGACAGGATGTTTGCGGGGAATGGAAGGATTATATTCCTTTGCAATCATCTGGTGGTTAGCACTCTCTCTGAGAGCTGTTGAGGCCACTTGGGGGTTTATCTGTGCCCCCAGGGTCACCTGAATCAGTGTGCAAATTGGTGTGGAATCTTCTTGGAACTGCCAAAAGGACTATGTTGTAGACAGGAGATAGATGGTGTCATAACCCTCCCCCTCTGTTGAGAGAGGGCTGTTCAATTCTAGCATTGATGGCCTCTATGTTAGAAGTCCACATTCTGGATAGAGAGGACCATTGGTTTGAAAGAGGGGTAAAAGAGGCCATCTATGTATGAATTGAACAGCTCTCCCTCAACAGAGGGGGAGGAATATGACACCACCTATCTCCTGTCTATAAAGCAGTCCTTTTGGCAGTTCCAAGAAGATTCTACACCCATTTGCATTCTGACCATGAGGGCACAGATAAACTCCCAAATGGCCTCAACAGCTCTTGGAGAGAGTGCTAATGACCAGATGAATGCAAAGAAATATAATCCTTCCACCCCCACCCCATCCATCCCCCACCCAACATCCTGTCAGAACTAATCCTTCCCCCCTCCACACCCAACCAGAACTGATGAAGCTTCTTGGATGAGAAGCGAAACTTTTTCTTTCTCAAAGGAAAAAATATAGTCTAGTTGCCTTTTAAAAAAGCACCTTTGAGACAACCATGACCTGGATGGCTGAGAATCTCCATAGACATCCTTCTCAGGCATAATAAACTGTTTTGTATAAACAACAGAATTATTGAAACAGAATTGAAAGCTGCTTATGGTTGGGGATTAAACTATGGTAAATGCATACCAAGACAGGAACATGCAGAGGTTACTTGTGAAGCCTATAGTTTGCACATAGCAACCAAGTTATATCCCTGCAATTTTCTTTTTCAATTGGGCTACCATTAAACTACATAGAGGCATTTTTTTTCATGGAACTCCAGTGAAGTGAATTTGGAACAATGTGTCTTCATTTTCCGTGGACAATGTAATCCATTCCTGTGCTGCCTTGGCATTGGATTCAGATTAACAGAGTTGGAAGGGACCATGTAGGTCATCTAGTCCAACCTCCCCTCCCAAGCAGGAGACCCTATACCATTTCTGACAAATGGCAGTCCAATCTCTTCTTGAAAGCTTCCAGTGATGAAGCTCCCACAACTTCTGAAGGCAAGCTGTTCCATTGGTTGATTGTTCTCACTGTCAGAAAATTTCTCCTTATTTCTAGGTTGACTCTCTCCTTGATCAGTTTCCATCCATTATTCCTTGTCTGGCCTTCGGGTGCTTTGGAAAATAGCTTGACCCCCTCCTCTCTGGCAGCCCCTCAAATATTGGAATACTGCTATCATGTCTCCCCTGGTCCTTCTCTTCACTAGACTAGCCATGCCAAGTACTTGCAACGGTTCATTGTATGTTTTAGCCTCCAGTCCCCTAATCATCTTTGTTGCTCTCCTCTGCACTTTTTCTAGAGTCTCAATATCTTTTTTATAGTGTGGTGACCAAAACTGGATGTAATACTCCAGGTGTGGTCTAACTAAGGCTTTATAGAGTGGTATTAGTACCTCACTTGATCTTTATTGTGTCCCTCTCTTAATGCAATTTAGGATTGCATTGGCTTTTATGGCTGCTGCACAACCTTATCAGGGTCTTTGAAAAATATGGACAATTACTAACCAGTGCTGTCAGGCAAAAATCTGCCAGCTTTCCTTTATGTTGGTCTTTTACCAAAATAAAGATTTGATTTGCCAGCTTTCCTTCTAAAAGATCTAAAAAAATCTTGTGATGGTGAGTATTCTTTACATATCCTGAGGCATGTTTTCAGGTAAGCTTTAGGTTTGGCTTTTTTTCCCTTTCTTGCATAGGTTCTTCTGACACAGAAGCCACCTGGGATTCTTCTGCAGATGAAGGAGGAGGAGGAGGTTCAGGTGAGTCAAGACCTTCTGCAGCAGCATGTAGGAGGAAATCCTGCAAGGAGGATGAGGCTTCCTACTTCAGAATAATGGCTCCTGACCCCACTTATTTTGAATAGTTGTGACCTTACCTCCTTCCTCCAACCCCAATCTGAGTATAGCCCTCAGCTATCAAAAGGCTGGCCACCCTGGCTATAACAATGAAAAGTCTTTACGGTTTTTTGAACTCCAAAACACTGTCTCTCATTAGTAAAAGGCATTGATTTTTGGCAATTGCCTGAAGGCTGCTGTCCTTAATGACCCTCGAGCTCATTTAGTACTTAAGGATGAAGCAGATGAATTCAGATTCTCTTCTGCATCTGAATAATCTTATTCAGATCTTATTTTTATTATTGTGTACCAGACACATAGGAGTCGACATGGTAATGGTGTGAAAAGAAGAAGCTTCTAATTCTTCCATTTAAGATGTTAGTCTTGTGGGGGAGCAGCTGACAAAATTTCAGCCAGGGAGTTGATGTTGTACAGATAGTCCTCGACTTACAATAGTTCATTTAGTGACTGTTCAAAGTTAAAACGGCACTGAATGGTCATGTGATCCAAATTCAGACGCTTGGCAACTGATTCATATCTATGACGATTGCAGTGTCCCAGGGTCATGTGATCACCATTGCAAACCTTCTGACCAGCAAAGTCAATGGAGAAGCTAGATTCACTTAACAATTGGTCACTAACTTAACAGTTGCAGTGATTCACTTAACTGTGGCAAGAAAGGTCATAAAATGGGGCAAAATTCACTTAACAAATGTCTCACTTAGCAACATAAATTTTGGGCTCAATTGTGGTCGAGGACTAGCTGTAATTCCAACTGTTGGAAATCTATTCCAGCCATCTATGTCTAGTTTCTGAAATTTTTCCAGCATTGCTCATGCATAGTAGCATCATAATGATAGGTGCTAGGAATATATGCTTTAATAATAAAAATTAAAAAAATAAAAAATAAATAAAAAATAAATAAAAATAAAATATAAACATAATTGAAACATATAGAAACGAGATGTACTGTTATCTATGCTGCCTGGTTGAATTGCCACGCAGACTTGTGCTTTGGGAAAAATGCCTTAAATGTTACAAAGAGGCTATTTCGCCAATCAAAAGGCCTATGCTGTTTTAGTCAACTTAATGAATGCTAATTGTCAATTATATTGATTATTAGTTAATGCAGACTAAGTCAGCAGCAAGGTTTTTTTAAATTCAGTGGTGTCTTACTCTGAAGCAAGTGCATGGGACAGAGGAAAATTATAGTGTCTGAAGCTAGGCAAATTTGGCTGTTTATAAGGAACAGAGGAATCACTTTTAATAAAAATCATTCAGACTGAAAACTAAATCACATTTGAAGGAACTGCTTGTCCTTTTGATTGTCAACTACAGGTAGTCCTTGAGTTACAACAGTTCATTTAGTGACCGTTCAATGTTACAACAGCAGTGAAAAAAGTGACTTATGACTGTTTTTCACAGTTATGACCTTTGCAGCATCCTCATGGTCACATGATCAAAATTCAGATATTTGGCAACTAGTTCATATTTATGATGGTTGCTGTGTTCCAGGGTCATGTGATCACATTTTGCGATCTTCTGACAAGCAAAGTCAATGGGGAAGCCAGATTCACTTAACAACTGAGTTACTAGCTTAACAACTGCAGTGATTCACTTAACAACTATGGCAAGAAATGTCATAAAATGGGGCAAAACTCACTTAACAAATGTCTCACTTAACAACAGAATTTTGGGCTCAATTGTGGTTGCAAGTTGAGGACTACCTGTACAATTCTTATCATTCCTGACCATTGACCCAGGAAGATGGGAGTTAGAATCCCAACCACAGCTAAAAAGCCCCTCGTTCTTTGCTCATAGCATCTGCAAGGAGATAACTAATAATTTGTGTGAGATAAACATCATCACACAAATGTCCTGACTTATGAATTTGTGTCAGATGTCTTAACACAAATATGTACTTGTGTCATTTGTGTGATATCAGGGGTTGCATATTTGGGCATCAGTCACATTTGCTGCAGAGGCTACTGTCCCTGCTTTGGATAAAACACTAATTGTATCCTTCTGTTTGCATGTTATTATCATATGTAAGGTATGTTATCACAATGATTAGTCCAAATGGACACCTAAATATAATAATAGCAAAAACATTTAGATTATATACCACCCCATAGTGCTTTACAGCATTATCTGGGTGATTTACAATGTCAGCATTATTTGCACATTGCTCCCAACTATGTGGGTCCTCATTTTACCGACCTTGGAAGGCTGGAAGGCTGAATGAACCTTGAGTCCCATCAAGATTGAATTCCAGGCTGTGGCAGTGTTTGCCTGCAATACTGTACTTTAATCACGGCGCCACCAGAGCTCTCTGTAATCCCAAATATGTTGGGATTACAGCTAGAGTTTCTGACAATATGGCCAAAAGGAAATAAAGTGAAGTCTTCAAGCAGAGCTTGACTCCTGGTGATTTCATGGATAAATGGCCCACCATTGTCTTCTTCTGTGATGACTTTTGATTGCTTAGTCTAGTTTACAGTTCCCAACTAAAATACTAACCAGGCCCCACTCCTCTTAGCTTTCACATCTAGAGCAGATGAACCAGGTGCTGCAGTAAATCCTCTCCTATGGAAGATGTAGTCTCAAATCATCTGGATAGTTTCAGGTTGAGGAGGGCTAGCTAAGAAAATCTGCAGAGAGGAGACCACTTTAGGAGGGACAGTATCTGCTATGTAAGATAAAATGGAAAGGCTCTTCCATGGAATCACCTATTGGAATATGTGTGTGTATGTGTGTGATGTCTCAAAACCAAGAAAGTATTTTGCTTCGTTAAGTTTATCTCATGTGGCATAATTAATTCAGTCAACTAAACTGAATTAGTAACTTGGCTAGTCTTGGTTTCCCCTGGGGTGTAATTAATCCAGTCAGTTTTGTAAAATGAGTATAGTAACTTGGCTGATCATGGTTTATTGAGTCAGCAAAGCTAGATGATGTCTATAAACCATTTGAATTCTCTTATTCTCACATCAAAGCAGGTGCCCGGACTCCCAACAAAGCAGATCCTCAGATGGGATTTGAAGAAAGACGCAATGGAGCAGTGCAGCATTTGGCTCCGAAGAGGATATGGATAAGAGAGAAACGACACCGTTGCATTGAATGTGGAAAAGGGTTCCGTTGCCAGTCAGAGCTGGCCCTACACCAGAAAGTCCACACCCGGCCCAAATCCTATCACTGTGCTGAGTGTGGGAAACAGTTTGGTCGATCCTCGCATCTCACCAGGCATCAGAAAACCCACATGGGTGAGGAATGCCATGTCTGCACCGAATGTGGCAAGCGATTCCGGTGGTCAACGGAGCTAGTCATCCACCAGAGGATCCATGCCATTGAACAGCCGCACTATACAATGCTTCCATGGCCCTCCGAGTTCAATATAATCCAGAATATTTTTACAGGTGAGAAAGCCCCTCCCAATGGTGATATGGTAAAACCTCATACAGTCAAGAAGCCTCACCTCTGTCCTGAATGTGGGAAAGGGTTCCGGTGGCCCTCTGAACTCGCTGCTCATCAGAAAACTCATAACAAGAACAAACACTACCTCTGTCCTGAGTGTGGGAAAGGATTCCAGTGGCCCTCGGAGCTGGCAGCCCATCAGAGGACCCACGCAGGCAACAGTTTGCCCCTCATTGCTGATTGTGAGAACAGCAACAGCCAGCCACCTCATCACCCTCCCTACCTGGGAGCTGGCATGGCAGAGAAACGCCATCTTTGTGGAGAATGTGGCAAGGCATTCCGATGGCCTTCAGAACTCGCCACACATCAGTGCATCCACACAGGAGAAAATCTCTACTTCTGCACAGAGTGTGGGAAGGGGTTCATATGGCCTTCAGAGCTGGCCGCTCACCAGCGAACCCACACTGAGAAGCAAGCTTACCAGTGTATGGAGTGTGGGAAAATATTCCATGATCTCTACGGTCTCACGAGACACCAAAAGACCCACCTGGGAACCAAGGTCTATCCTTGTGCTGAGTGTGGGAAAACCTTCAGTCGGCAATCCCATCTGACTCGGCATCGGATTACTCACACTGGCGAGAGACCCTACCCTTGTATCGAATGTGGAAAACGGTTTGGACGACAGTCGCACCTCACTCGGCATCTGAGAATCCACACTGGAGAAAGACCCTATCAGTGTGGTGAGTGCGGAGTGAGGTTTAGGCGGAGACACAGCATGATGTACCATCAGCGGATCCACTTGAGAGAGTCCAGTGAAGGTCTGGACATGATAAACCCTCCTAACGCAGAAAGCCTTGCTGATCCTCTCCAGAATCCTCTCCATGTCACAATTTGACACGTTAGGTGATAGGCAAGTAATTTGAGAAGGAACATGGGATGGGTGAGTGGGACACCTTGATCACAACATCTGGAAGATATTCCCGTGGTTGTATTATTTCACCACCCAGAGGGTCTGTATCACAGGCAGGGTCCAAGAGGCACATGTTTCAGGATTCCATACAGCCTGGCAGAGAATGCTTGCACAGGGCTTGTGAATTGTGCAAATGCCGTAAAGGATTCTGGGACAAGATGCCCACACTGTCCTCTGACCATGTGTTGCTTTGTAGTTGGGCTGAAAAACAGGGCTGCTCCCAGAAACAGATCTGGTAACTTGGTGGCCAGGTTAGCCCCGTGGTCCTAATTTTAGATTTGGCTCCTGCAGAGCTTTTGCAGTGGGAAAGAAACATTTGATAACCAGGATAGGTATCACCTTGCTACTCTTAGCAGACAGAGCAGTGTTTGTTCCCTGGAACACATGGTTGTGGTGGGGTGTTGGACAGAATCTGCTTTTCTCACTTCACTTTTTCTTTCTGTGGCACATATGTGGGTCAAGTAGGGATTGTTGTGATGAGAGGACTCTGTGGGGCCATCATGTTCCTTGCAGAGCAGGGCACTCTTTGCTTTTACACTGTTCATATGTAGAAAGAAATCAGTAATACTTTTCCCACTCTTATGCTGTTGCAGTGGGGAAAGCTGACCTTTCATAATAATAATAATAATAATAATAATAATAATAATAATAATAATAATAATAATAATAATAATAATAATAATAATAATAATAATAATAATTAATAAAAATAATAATAATAATAATAATAATAATAATAACAACAACAACAACAACAACAACAACAATAATAATAATATAAAAAGCTCTTATGTGCAAGAGTCTGATTTGGAACGAAATCCAACAACTTATTACTTCAGTGGCAATTCTTCATTTCTACCAATCCTCCCAAGGCAAAGAAAAAAGCTAATCAATCTAGATTTTGGAAGACAACATGGCAGGCTCTCCAAAGACACTTTCTCTGATTATCACAGCACTTCTGTTTTTCCTTTCCTCTTTTCTTGGGAAGTTTTGGGTGAAATTTCCTTCCTTCCCTGGGGGCCAAGTTACTTATTTTTTAAAGAAATAAGGCAGCCTTTGGGCCTTCAGAGCAGTGGTTCTCAACCCTGGCAACTTGCAGGTATGTGGACTTCAACTCCCAGAATGTTGGCATGATGACTGGGGAATTCTGGGAGTTGAAGTCCACACATCTGAAATTTACCAAGGTTGAGAAACCCCACTTTAGAGGAAAAGAGCACATCCACTTTCACTATAATGCTATAGCTTTCCCCCACCTGGGACTCTGCAGATGTCTAGAACTGCATTTTGTTTTATCCTTAGCTACCACGGTCATGCTGTTGGGGTGATTTGAGTTGTAATCCAGCACGTAGAAAGATAGCAGATGTAGGAAGGCTGCACTATTATTTATTTATTATTATTTTTTGAAAGTATGTATCAGTGGGGTTTTTTTTTAATCCAGTAAGGCCTTGAATTAAAACAAACCACATTGCAGTGCAGTAAAATCACTGTAAAATAACAGCTGGACCAAGCTGTTATTTCACAATCAAATAATGTTATTTGAACAAAGAAGGATGCATTTTAGTAACCTTTTTCAGAGTTGGAAGGAGAGGAACAGCAATAGCAATAGCACTTAGACTTATATACCGCTTCACAGTGCTTTACAGCTCACTCTAAGTGGTTTACAGAGTCAGTATATTGCCCCCAACAATCTGGGTCCTCATTTTACTGACCTCGGAAGGATGGAAAGCTGAGTCAACCTTGAGTCTGGTGAGATTCGAACTGCCAAATTGCAGGCAGGCAGCAGAAGTAGACTGCAGTACTGCATTCTAACCACTGTGCCACATCGGCTCTTTCCAAAGTGTGGAAAGACCACACTTTGAGGCAGTTTTTGTTCTAAGATCTCCCCCCCCCCCTTTGTATTGGCTTTGTAATGATAAGGGAGACTTTTAAATCTCCCCACCACCATTTTTTTTAATCCACCTTTGAAAGTATGGAATCCCTGAAGAATGAACATCCTTTTGGAAATAACTTCAGAATAAAGAGCTTTCTACAATTAGTGCCTTGTGTGCGGTATCTGAAGAGCAGACTAACTTCAGGCCCTTGCAGAAAGGAACAAGATGATGCTTTGGAATGGTTCATAAAAGTCAAGAATACCTTTACTCCAAGCTGTGCTTTTTCACACCAATTCTGCATTTTCTATTGGCACTCATTCAATTTGTTGAAAGAGAAGTTGCTTTCTTGCAGAGAAATTCTCTCCTTGGATTTAAGTGAAATTGAAATGTGGCATTCCTGCAGTCATTGTATTTAACCTATTAAGCATTTAACCTGGTTACTGAATTAACCCATTTGGGGGGGTTTGCACAATACAATGAATCCTAATCCTACCAGACAGCTCTGGTTTGCATAACAACTGATCTGTAATCTGTAATTCCAAATTCTTTTTTTTAAAAAATACTGTTTGTTTCTAAGGATGCTTAGAGGGTTATTTATACAAGAGATTCCTTGGACTAGTACTTTCCAGAAGCCCTGCACTGGAACACCCATAATTTGTAGAAAAAGGTCACCCTAGGTGGAAATTATGAGATTATAATTTAATATTTCTGGAGGACACCAAGTTAAGAAAAAATCTTAAGAAATATGTTTACCTCATACAAGAGTTCAAAAACTATGCCATTAAAGCAGGGGTGTCAAACTGGCGGCCCATGGGCTATATGCGTCACATACAGGCCACACCCTCCCCGGCTCCACAAAGGCAACGTCGTAATATGTCACTTGACGCGATCAAGTTTGACACCCGTGCATTAGAGGGAGCTCAAGATTTTCAAAAGAAACTGCTTTATCCTCACAATTTTAAGCAATCCTACAGTACTTTAATATACAGTATTACTTTTTAAACTATTCCCTGCTCTTGCTTTCAACAGAACGACTTTGACAATAGCAGTAAGATATAGGGAAACTTCAGGTAAAATGCTAGAAACTATCATGAAACATTCCATTATAGCATTAAAATGAGGCTGGATGCAAAGAGTTGTTATGGTCCATTGAGGCAACCTGGTTCCTGGTGGCTAAAGGATTAAATCCCTGCAGTTTTGATTTTCAGAAGTGGTTTGCTACTGCCTTCTTCCTAAGGCTGAGAGAAAATGACGACTGAACCAAGGTCATTGACAAGACTAGCACTCAAGATCTCCAGGCTCCTGATCCAGCAACTTCATGCACTACATCATACTAACTCAGACACCATACCTTAATCCTTAACGTAAAAAATTCTAGTCTAAAAAAATACTTTGAAATATGTTTGAATTGCAACAAATGGATGGGATTTCTAGCAGATTCTCTTCTAGTTTGCATTTTGATGGAATTTTCTTCTGTGGTACTTTTTACATTACTTAAAACTTTAATCATTTTTTCCCTCACAATTACTCAGATAGTGCAATTTATCAGTCAAAGAATGATTAATTATTAAGGAAGCACTGCTGAGCCACATCACAACCTGACTTTGGCAAGCAAAAAACAGCAAAAATCTATATGCCATGGAATAGCCTGTGCCTCTACAATTAGCGCAGAATTCAGTTAATTGCTGTTAGCAATAATTACAGAAAGATGATTTAACAGCTAAACATGATGCACTGTGACACGTTCAGCAAGCTTCCAGCAATTTCTTCAGAGAAATAAAAAAATTTTAACTCCCAAATAGAGTTTTTTTAACTAACCAAATAGAGGAATGTGGTACAAATATATATAGCTGAAGAGTAAATATATTTTCAGCAAGATAAATGTTTTGTGCAGACATCAACTGTTAACCTGTTATTAATGGCAAGCATATGTAGCATGTAGCTGCTTCAGCAAAATTAATGAATGCAAAATTCTAAAACCAAGTGCTTATGATGATTACTAATACATCTTGAACTGGATGTATTGCAAAGTAATAGTTTTATAGACTGAATTCTTCTGCAATCATGCAAGTAGTTGCAAGAGTTCATGAAAACTGACCTTGTCAATCAGATCCTAATTTTTTCAGCCTCCACACTGAGCAGTTTTTGTTCAGAGGTCAACATACGAATTTTTGCCGAAGTAGCCATGAAGTGTTTTCTTTCCTAAGATCCTTAGAAATATGCAAAATGACTTGGCTCATCTAACTTATTGCCCAACTAGGCAAACACATCTTGGACAATAGCTAAGCACTTAATGGTTACAATGGCTCCTTTTCCTAATCCCAATCATTTTTCCAAACATCATCCTTGCTAGCACTGCATTATCCCCCCCCCCAAAAAGAAAATGCTAGTTTGTTGGACTGTGACATTGTAGTCCCAATAATATTTTTATCCCAGGAACACTGGATTCGCTATTGGCAATACTGTACAAGCAATATTTTGTATCAGCGAAACAAGCAATTCTCAAGTCTACACGTAACATTTGTAGTCAACAAGAAGCTATTTTAAATCAGTTTATCTACTTCCTGGTTCTTGCCCTCTCTATAATTCCCTGTATCAATTATAGCAGATCAAGGTGGGATTAGTTTACACTAGTGTCTTTCAACCTCAGCAACTTTAAGGTTTGTGGACTTTTAACTCCTAGAGTTCCCCAGCCAGCCATGAAGTCCACACATCTTAAAGTTGCTGAGGGTAAGAAATACTGTGTTATAAGGAAATATCCTTTTAGGTTCAGTTCCAAGTGGGGAAAAAGACACTGGATTCATGAAGGTTGCTTGGAAGGAAGGTTTAATGGTGGACAGGAGCACATGGCAGGAGCCCCTGTACAGAAAAGGTAACTTACATGGTTTCTGGTGTGGTGAAGAGGAAAAAGAGAAAGAGGAATGCTGAGTTCCTGGTTTTTATAGTCTAAGTTGGGTCCCACCTCTTAGATTTCCTTTTCCTGTATAGAAATGTATCCCATTGGCTCTCAGACCCCCCAGGGGCATGCTGGGGTGGCTCTTGGCTTTTGTCTAATCCAGCTTTGGCTGAAATGGAAGGGCCTTGGGCAAATCCTATTATGGTTTTGTTATGCAGAAGACTTTCAGCCAGGTGAGAGGAATGTGTGAGCTTAGCAGGGGTGGGGGTTTCCAAGAGGAGTCTTTTGTCTGTTTAAAAAGCATGTTTCCAGATGTTTCCACAGAATATTTCCTACATTTTAATATCTCCTAGGATATCTCATTTCCTAGGAGAGGGGTGGGTGCTAACTTCCTACAATCCCTCATTTTTTTTTTCAAAACATGTGAGTGCAACACATGTTTTGACACAAGCTTCAAATTGATCAGGTCAGGGAGATTTTATGGGTGCTTTCAATTTTCTCTGATGCAGAGGGGAAGACGTTGAAAGAGGCAGTTGAAAGAGGCAGCAGAAGGATTCCTTCAGTGGCTCCCAAAAGGAGAGCTTTCAACCATGATGGTCAATGGCCAGGGCAAAAGTTCTGGAAATAAATTTACAGTATCCAATTTTCCATGCCAATTATGTTCAGATGTTTGATAACACTTTCGATGAGCTCCCAGACAGGTTTCAAGCAAGCACAGGCCCCACAATATTCCCACAGCCATGGTTTACCTTGAAATCACAGGCTGCCCATTTCCAAGGGATGGTTCTTGAATCTGCCCTAGCTCTTACTTTAGTGCATCTAGGATTTGTGAGTCCAAATTGAAGTTAGCCAGTGTGCAATCTAGGCTTTTCCTTTTTTTTTTTTTTTTTTTTTTTAGAATGAGCCCTGGGACTCTTACTCCTGAGACCACCAGTGCAGAATACCCTGCTTTTCTGGGCAGCAGTCAGGCCTTGGGTTTTCGAAGACCCTTTCTGCTAGCTCTTCAAGTGGGGAAATTGCCTGAGGGGACCTGTCCCCTTCCCCCATGGAATTAGCAGGGAGATATGACTGCCTGGGCTTTAATGCCACAAAGCAGGAGTCAAAACAACAACAACAAAAAAAACAGCAAGCTAAAAGCAGCTTTGGGTGGAGGTAGGTGGAAAAAGGATAACCTCAGTCTAATTCTGAATGGCGTGTCTCTGTGTGTTTGTGTATGCAGCTACAAATTTACCTCCCACTAGACAGAAATCTAAAGTGTACAGAACTCACTGTGGTAACCACTCCCAATACAATTCTTACATGAGTACATTAAACTGATTACAATATAGATGAGACAAGAAAGAGAAACGTTACAATGAATTTCAGTGAATGAAGCAAGGAAAGAAAGAAAACAAAGAAAAAAAACTTTACAATGAATTTCTGTGACTGAAGCAAAGAAAGAAAGAAAAACTTTACAATGAATTTCTGTGACTGAAGCAAAGAAAGAAAGAAAAACTTTACAATGAAGTTCCCCCCTCCCCCCTAGTCTTTTCAGCTGTCTTCTGAGGATTGAAAATAGATGTTTGGTCTTTATTTGTCCATCTCAGGGTCCTTTCATTCATGTCTGCTGGGTGGCCTTAGGTTTTGGTGGTAAGGCTGGTCAGTCAGGCTTGGAAAGATCTACTCCACTCTGGTTGATGTGATGACTAGAGGACTAGATTCAAACCCACTTCTGGCTCAAATGGATGGAATGTCTTTACTGGAGGCAGTGTCTGAGCCCATTTGCTCTGCTTCCATAGGCTTCAGGATCATGTGTGCAGGGCTGAAAGACATAAGAACAGGGTCCCTTCCCCCTTTTGCTGGTAATTCTACCACGAGAGGCATTGTAAAAGGATTAGAGACTGGGGGGGGGGTAGATAGCTTGCAGGCAGGGTTTGAGGAAAACAATCAACACATCAGTATCGCAGTTAAATCAATTATAACAAAATGGAGACATCACGGGGGGGGGGAATGAACAGACATTTCCATCTTAGCAGAGAATTGGCATCCATTAAACATCACAGAAGAGCAATATTAAAATTGTTTGCATGTACATACAGTAAATGTAAAAATGAAATTTTCCTGTAAATTAACTTAAAACATTGTCCCTTAAATTTTGGCTTTTCTTAAAAACACCGAGAGGAATAGGAAAATTGAACTCTGTTCCTTGTCCCAGATCAGGTTGGCCAGTCCTAACTGGGCAAAGACATTTTCCTTTCTTTTCAGTGCTTTTAATTTTTTCTAACAATTTGAAATTCATATCTCTAGGAAACAGAGATATTTTACAGTTGCAATTACCTCGAGTGCGCACAAGACAAGACAAAGACGTACACAGACACAAAAACATGGACAAAGAGGATGACAGGACACACACACAAGTCCTTCCTGCCATAAATCTCAGTTAAAATTAGGGAAGGCACAAGTCTTAACAAACAAACCACGTGGTTACATATAAGAGAGAGAGAAGAAAAGAGAGAGAGAAGAAACAACAAACACCTCAACATTTTTCCTTTTCTGTTTTCTTAAGTACCTTTATTTAGCCAAATTGGCTGTTTTGTTTTGTTTTGTTTCTCTGTGTCATCCCTCAGCAAAGCCCATTTTCTACACAAGTTTCCTGCTTTTACTTTTTGCACATTCCTGTCATACAGATATATTCCTGGCGTCCCAGGTTCCAAGCCCACACAAGGGTCTCCGCCACCCACGAACTAGAGCTTCCCATGATCCTTTAAATGTAAGGTTCACTTTGGCTTAGCTAGTGACGCGCTCAACAGTTTCAGAGACTAAAAAAAACTCTGGGAAGGACTTCCGATTCTCTCGTAGAAGTAAGGCCCCCTTCCTGTAGGGAATCTCTCTAGGTTTATCAGATCCAAAAAGGGGATCTGCGAGGACTAGCCGCCCCTGTACAGCTAGTACTAGGACCTCCACACTCACGGGCTTCACATTTAGAACTGAAAATTCTGGGGTTTGCTTTTGGGATGTGCACATAAAAACGACAACAACAACAACAAAATTTGCTTTCCCACCCTTCAGTCACACACACACACACACACACACACACACACAGAGACATTCTTCCTCCTTCCCTAACAGAAGGTCCTGTGCTCTGTAAACGCTAAACAGAACTTACACAAATCAAAACAGAGAAAGAGAAGACATTGACACATAGGCTGGTAGATGAGAAAGAAACTCTATACTACCAAATGAGGATAAACAAAAATAATTCAATATTATGAAAAGCTGTATGAGCAAGAAGTTTCAGAAAAATAAAATTAAAGAATATTTGGAAAAAATGGAATTGCCTAAAGTACCAGAAAAGGACAAAAACTATTAAATGAATGAATATCAATGATGGAATTATCAGAAGCAGATCAAGAGACAAAAGAACAACCAAACACCAGGACCAGGTGGGCCAGTGGCAGAATTTTACAAAGATTTTACATAATGAGGTATTGATTGATGTAAAAGGTACCACATTCCTGAATGGGAGCAAATATTACTTTGATTCCAAAATAAGATTCAGATTTAATGCAGATAAAACTATAGGCCCATCTCTTCACCGAATGCTGACTATAAAATATATACTTCAATAATGGCAGCAAACTAAAAGGTTCCTAAATGAATTTATACATTCAGCTCTCTTAAGCTATTTCTAAGAGACAGATTAAAAACAAAATGAGAATGATTTTAAATACATAAAAAAGGCACAAGAAAAGGATGCTATTGATTTTGATACTGGAAGTGCTAAATATAAATATTATGGCAGACACAGAAATTAAAGGCATGGAAACTTTGAAAACTAATTTTGCACCAAGTGAGAAATAAAATATGTTAATAACCAACCTTACTGACAATTTTGTTGTCCAAAAGGTAGAGAAGAGAACTAGAGGAGATAATTAAGTCCATACTTGACTTAATACTTACAAACAAAGAAGAAGTTGTAGAAGGATTTGAAACTGCATCATTAACATAACAAAAACGATTCAACACAATTGAACACACTAAAGTCTTAGATTTTAAAATAAAGCTGACCTTAATAAACTCAAGAGAAACTTGAGAAAGATTCCTTGGATGAAAGTCCTAAAGGAAAGAAGCAACTCAAGAAGCTTTGTAAACTCTGAAAAACTTGATTATAAAAGCCAATTGCACAAAAGCAATCAGGAAAAAAAAAAAACCAGAAATCCAAGAAACACCAGCATGGCTGCACAAAGACCTCACTGACAAATTGAATGAATGAAGGACAGATACAAAAATGGAAACAGGGACACATAACTAAAGCAGAATATCAGCAGATAGCAAGAATCTGTAAAGAAAAATCAGGAAACAAAAGCCTTGAATGAACAAAAACTTGCAACAAAAGTGAAAGATAATATAAAAGATTCTTCCAATACATTAAAAAAAACAAGAAGAAAAATCAAGGAAACAGTTGGACCACTAAGGAGAGAAGGCAACACAGAGAAAGCCATGAGTTGCTTAACTCATTCTTTGCATGTCTTCTTGCAAAAAAAGAAATGCAACCCAACTAACCAGAAATATAACTGGAAAGGAAAAAATAAAACAGACTGTAAACTAAAGTTAAAATAAGCAAAAACAGTAAGAGAACACCAGGTCCCAGAGTCCTAAAGGAGCTGGTAAATGAAATCTCAGAACCACTGCACATCTTAAAAAAAAATCTTGGGACAAGGGGACCACCTGAGAAACTGGGAAAAAGCTAATGTGGTTCCCATCTTCAAAAAGAAAGAAAAAAAACACAACTAGACTGAGCCCTATCTAATGCAAAGAAAAGTAAAATCCTACCCCTAGGTAAGGAAAACCAAAAATATAGATAACTATTATAAATTGATGCAACAAATTAAAACAGATTTGGAGAAGTGGAAAAGAACCACCATAAAATGAGTATCCTGCAATGGCTAGCAGACAAAACAGGGCTGGGGGGGGGAGAAGGGGGGGGAGAAGCGGGGGGAAGGAAATATCAAAGGATTTAGGAAGATACATTAACTTGGTTAAACAAAAAGCATGATTATTTTTTTCCCTAAAATGATTTGTACCCAGACAACACACTATTCAATTGAAATTGGAATTTATATATGCCATAAAGTAAAATTAAAAAGCAAAAATTACCCACACACACACATACACACATGCAAACACACATTTCCCAGTTTTCTATGGTTTAAAGTAAAATTTAGAGGTAGGTACTCACCTTCTTTCCAAGCAGCCCTTGAATTTTGAACTCAAAACCCCTTTAAAACCTACTTCCCAATGGCCAAGGCCTAATAAATTTATTTAGGCCAGGATCATTGAAGAGGCTAGCTTGGAAATCCAGCTGGCTCGCCAATTGTTATAAGGAAATATCCTTTTAGGTTCAGTTCCAAGTGGGGAAAAAGACACTGGATTCATGAAGGTTGCTTGGAAGGAAGGTTTAATGGTGGACAGGAGCACATGGCAGGAGCCCCTGTACAGAAAAGGTAACTTACATGGTTTCTGGTGTGGTGAAGAGGAAAAAGAGAAAGAGGAATGCTGAGTTCCTGGTTTTTATAGTCTAAGTTGGGTCCCACCTCTTAGATTTCCTTTTCCTGTATAGAAATGTATCCCATTGGCTCTCAGACCCCCCCAGGGGCATGCTGGGGTGGCTCTTGGCTTTTGTCTAATCCAGCTTTGGCTGAAATGGAAGGGCCTTGGGCAAATCCTATTATGGTTTTGTTATGCAGAAGACTTTCAGCCAGGTGAGAGGAATGTGTGAGCTTAGCAGGGGTGGGGGTTTCCAAGAGGAGTCTTTTGTCTGTTTAAAAAGCATGTTTCCAGATGTTTCCACAGAATATTTCCTACATTTTAATATCTCCTAGGATATCTCATTTCCTAGGAGAGGGGTGGGTGCTAACTTCCTACAACTGCTTTATTCAAACTCTATGCAACATGACAGAGTGGTTAATCAAAAGTCCCCATTAAATACCTCAATATCAGAACCTAATAACTGCCATATAATAGAGTAAATATAACCATATTGTTTGCCCATAAGTAAGAGTTTAACCAACAGCCCCAGAACCATATCACTGCAAAATAAAATCCTATTAAAATCCTCAAACATGATTTATTTTTGCATATTTAATATCAAGTGCTTAAATGAACAGAATTGCTCTCACCTTTCTTTACCACAGTATATGTTTCCATGGCTGGGATAGAAAACTGAAACAATTTGTGAGAATGAATTTTGGCTCAGATTACACCCTTTTGTGTACTGGATAACTTTTTTTTTCAATTTTTTTAATTTTTTTCCTCCACCACTTTTACATTTCAATGAGCATATACCTTCAATTATTACAATAAAATACACAATTTTACATTTGTATTCCAACATTCAAAAGTCAACATCTTATACCTACGCTTATGTCATCAATCATCAGTCTATTCTGTTTTTCTTTCCATTGCACTCCCCCTCTCTTCCTCCATCATCTCCTCCTACTTTTTTACTCCTTCACTCCTCCTCTACTCTCTACTCCTTCTCTTCCTCCCCTTCTACTTCCTCTTACACCCTCTTAACCTTCCTTGAGTACTCTTTTATCTTGTATTTAACAGACTGATGATACAATCTCAAATTTAAGCTCTTCATTTGCTTCTTAAGAAAAAGAAATTTTTTGTTATTGTTATTATATTTGTATAGTACTTTGTTTCTAGATATATGCTTCTAGCTTCATCTTACCTCCACAAAAAAAAAGAAAAAAAAAAGAAAATCTAGTTTTGTCATCTGGGATATTCACCCGTTATTTTTCAATTCTACTCCTAAATTTCTCTGCTATTCATTAATTCCCTCATTAATTGTTATTCTCCTACTTCTTAGATTTTTGGCCCCATTTGCTTCCTCCACTTTTTTTTTGTCTCTTTATTCATTGTTTATATATATATATATTTTGCCATCTATTTTATCGCAAACTAAATGCCCAATTTGTACTTTCCAATTCCTTATGTTTAATCAAAGTTTCTTCTTTAGTTAATTACCCTCAAATTAAACAGTTAACACTTGGAATATATCGTTTTTAAGTTTCCCCTTTAAACCGATCTCTTTTTTTAAAAAAAAACATAAAAATAATACACTGACATAATATACTTTTTCAATTGCTAATCATCAAAGTTCTTTCTAGATTGTTCAATTAAATATTCAACTCTTAACATAATACATTTTCCCCTTTCAATGTTTTTCATTTAAACAAGTTCATATGTGAAAAAAAGAAGAGTACACAATCAAAATATATCTTTTAAATTCTAATATTCATATTTATCATTCATCCTTCCCATATTAGTTAACATTATTTTAGCCATCTAGCAATTACTAGTCATCAAAATTCTTTCTGGATTATTAAATTAAGTATTTAACTCTTAACATAGTATATTTTTCCCTTTTAATTTTTTCATTTAAACAAATTCGTATGTAACAAGAAAAAGAAAAGCAAAAGTGCGCAATCCAAATGTGTCTTTCAAGTTCTATTATTCATATTTATCATTCATACTTCCCATATTGATTTACCTTGTTTTATCTAAAAAATATCAAATCTTCTAATTCATTAGATGATTATTGGTCTATATTTAAAAGGCCAGGAAAAGAAAGAAAAAAGAAAAAAAAAGTTCAAACTCTTAATAAAATATTAATTCTAAATAGGAGGAGAAGAAAAAAGGAAACATTTCCACAATATAATATCTTCATCCATTCCCTTTTTGTTTCTCTACTGAATCGTTTTTATCTCTATATTTCATCCACCCCCATCCAATTAAATTCTCTTCCCTCTGTCTTTTAATTTTATACCAAAAGGTTCTCTTTCCCCATGCTCTTTTCTTCCCTCTTAAGTTTACTATCTGTATGTATCTGCTTTTCTCCATTCTTTTTTCTATTTTATGTATCTCAAAATCCTTATCCTCGCTCTGGACATAGTTATTCTTAATATCATTATCTCTAGTATCATTGTAGCTATTATCTTTATCTCCATTTTCACTGTTAAACTCAGTGGGATATTTATCATTATCATAATCATTAATCAGCATTGCATTTTCAAAGTTATTTTCATTTTCGTCATCATTCATAATGTCTTCTTCTCTCTTCTTCTCCTCTTCTGTACTCTTATCCAGTTTTTCCCCATTTGTACTTCATCTTTCCCTGTCTCAGATACTCCAAATACAGTTTGTTTAAAATTTTCAAAGAGGTCCTTCATAAACTCAACCAATTCTTCGTAGTCAGCTTTCTCCATCTTTGCGAAGCTTAAAAAAGTTCAGTCTTTGATCACTTTGTTTCCTTAGGGTCAGTACTTAAGTCCACAAGTTTGACAAACTCCAGCTGTTTCTAAATCACAAATTGTTAATATACCAGTCCATCCAGCTGCTAAAAAGAGATGTAGTCCAAAAGCCTTTTCAATTTGTAAATACCCATTTTGTGGTTGGAAAGCCAAATCTTTCTGCTCCTTTGTAGTCAATCTATGTTCAAGTTCAGTCTTATCCATATAATCCAAACAGTCTTTCCGTTCCTTGTTTGTTGCTAAAAGTTTCAATCCTGTTTTTGTTCTTCTCCTTCTCAGTCCAAATATTTTCTTTTACACCATAAACAACTGCTCTTTCCAAAGTTCACAGCTGTTCTTTGTTCAAGGCCACTACTATCCAAACATCATAAGAATATTTCCGCAGCAAAAAAATTTCCAACCACCAGATGGCACTCTCCAAGTCAAATTTCTTTCCTCTGTCCTATTGAAATTTTCCATTTTCAATCAATTCTGTTTTTCCAATTAATCCTTCCAAGTTTAATTCCCAAATTTCTTCCATCTATATCCACTCTTTAAACACAGTTCTAAATCTTTAATAGTTGGGCTTTAGTTACCAGTCTCTTTGATTTTATTCCACCATTGTATCCACATAGTTAGCAGCCGCTTCCTAATTTTCCGGTCTCTTTTTTTCCCCTTTAAATTTGAACGTTTCTTTTTTTAAAAAAGTTTTCTTTGGGCTATGTGACTCACCAGCCTCCGTCCTCTTCAACTTCACCAGCACGTTTTTCAAAAAGCTTTCCTTCCCAGATGACTCCAATCGCCAAATTCAATTCTTGCAGATGTGAACCGCCGTGGCTAAATGACAGCATTTTGAATAGCCGTCTTCATACGCTGCCGGTCGAGGAGACAAAGTCGGCTCCCTGGGGGGTTTGCAGCCCCCCCAATCCGCCGACAGGCGCTCCTCTTCTCCCCCACCCCTTCTGGGTGGTTCTGATCCGGTCCTCACCGGACCGGGTCCCCGGGCGGCGCAGAATCGGGGCTTTCCCGCAAGAGAGGGGAAAGCTCCGTACCGCCGCGGCACTGGCCACGCCTTCACCCAGTCATCCAAACCTGTAATTCTCTTCCTGAGAAGGAAAGTGTTGGGGTGAGAATGATACCTCATAGAGGCGATTTGGATCTTTACTTGGAATTCAGACAGTTAGAAATAAAGCTGAGATTAAAAGTCTAATAGAAATATTTATTTCGGTACAAAAACAATAAATCCTGAATAATTACATTTTTGCTAAGAAAATGCGACCGTTCCGGTCAAGAGCCAAGTCAAAAGTGATTAATGGTGGATCAGGAATGTGGACATGCGTACAAGATCATATCACGTGTTCTGCCTGTATTGGAATATACCATAATATTAGAATAGGGGTGCATCGCCCTGCATAGACATACAACTGACAATATTCACACCGTGACAGAAAGTGACTGGAGCTAATTGGGATGTGAAAGGGAAGGGATTATGAAGAATTATCCTTGCAAACATAATCCTTGCTAGTATTGCATAATACCACCTAACAGATGCTACTTTGCTGGACCAGGATATCAAACCTTCATAACCATCAGTCCTGTGAAGGAATTCACAATCTGGGGGTCTCAGGCACCTCATTAGGACTTAACCAGCTGGCATCCATTTCCAAGAGGATCTGACTGATTTTATATATTTACAGTATTTAACTATGGTAGCTTGTTTGATGTCTCAATTACAGAAGTCACTGTAGCTTACACATTTTAATTTTTTAAAAAACAAAAATTAAGTAAACACAACAATGAGAACCCCAGTAATAATTTTATCTACCAAATAAAGGTAGTCCTCAACTTACAACAGTTCATTTAGTGACTCTTCAAAGTTATGATGGCACTGAAAAAAGTGACTTATGACAGTTTTTCACATGACTGTTGCAGCAACTCCATGGTCACATGATCAAAATTGGCAACTGACACATGACGATTGCAGAGTCCCAGGGTCACATGATCACTTTTTGCAACCTCCTGACAAGTCAATGGAAAAGCCAGATTCACTTAACCGTATTACTAACTTAACAACTGCAGTGATTCACTTAACAACTGTGGCAAGAAAAGTCATAAAATGGAGCAAAACCCACTGAACAATTGTCTTGCTTAACAGAAATTTGGAGCTCAATTGTCATAATTGAGGACTACTTGTACCTAGACATTTCCTCGTGTACATTGACTCAGCAAATGTTCTGTCAGTTCTTTACTTAACACCATCTGAATCACTTTAAAAATGATTCCTAGTGAATGCAGTAAGCTAAGAACTATTTCATTTTGCAACTTTTATTCACACAATATAGGCTTGAACATATCCAGGGGTCACTCAGAATTTTGCAGCACATACACTATATGGAAAGCCAACACTGAGGACCATCAGCCAGTGTTGAGAGATGAGAATAAAATCTCATAGAGGCGATTTGGATCTTTACTTGGAATTCAGGCAGTTAGAAATAAAGCCGAGATTAAAAGTCTAATAGAAATATTTATTTCGGTACAAAAACAATAAATCCTGAATAATTACATCTTTGCTAAGAAAACGCGACCGTTCCGGTCAAGAGCCAGGTCAAAAGTGATTAATGGTGGATCAGGAATGTGGACATGCGTACAAGATCATATCACGTGTTCTGCTTGTATTGGAATATACCATAATATTAGAATAGGGGTGCATCACCCTGCATAGACATACAACTGACAATATTCACACCGTGACAGCCAGAAAGGCAACCAAGCTTGCTGAGAATTTCAGAATTCCTTGGTCCAACATATTTGGAGATCTCAATTTTTGAAAGCTAATTATGGTTATGCTTTGCAGGTATTTTCACAGGATCCAGCAACTCTCCAGGCATGTCTCCCGCCTGTTTAGGAAAGCTAGGCTGGGATGGAGAACTCTACTTTCGCTAAAAAACAAACATGGGTGCAACCATTTTTGCCCCTTAATTTCCAGTTCAAGTATCCATTTACTCTACCCCAGGGCTGTCAAACTCCCGGCCCACGGGCCAGATGCGTCACATGCTGGCCATGCCCACATCCGGTTTAGCAAAGGGAAAAAATCCAGATACATCACGTGACACCACTGTGACGATGTGAGTTTGACACCGCTGCTCTACCCAGTAAAGACATTTTCCACAAACTATTCTCAGTTTATAGGCTTAGGTGTCCCCTAACTGATGCTTTAAAGGTAAAACCAGGATACAATGCTATCCTTGATCTTTTAGAATACATAATTCATTTGTGGACACCAAAGCCAAGAATCTTATTTCCAGAAACTTTAGCTTTTATCTTCAACCCCCAGTTATCCTCTCACAAACACAGATTAGGCCAATCTATAGCTCCAAGAAGACATTGGAAAGCTTTGATTAAGAAGTAAGTTAGATCTTGGAAATACTCGAGTACAGAATATCTGCCCTTCATTAAAGGAGCGAATGTAGCTTTTAAAGAGGCCAGAAGAACATGCTTGCTTTAATGCAGAGCAGATATTGTCCTGGAGAGGTCAGAAGCCCTCCTTTCAAATAATTTTTGAAGGAAACATGGCCATACATGCTAAGTGGTGTAAACAAAAGAACAATTTTCTGCTCATTGAAGTCCTTTCTGGAGTTGGGCGGCCTATAAGATCAAATAAATAAATAAATAAATAAATTCTTTGGTTTATACTGTTGATTTAAACAGAGTAAATATAGCCATAGTGTTTACCCATAGAGTTTAATCATAAGACACAGTGCCATATTATGCCATCACTGCAAAATAAAATCGTCCAAAGGTGCGTTTTCATGAGGCAACTGGACTTTGTTTTTCTTTGAAGATGTTTTGCTTCTCATCCAAGAAGCTTCTTCAGCTCTGACTCAAGCTTCATCAGAGCTGAAGAAGCTTCTTGGATGAAAAGCGAAATGTCTTCAAATAATAACAAGAAAGTCCAGTTGCCTCTTGAAAAAGCACTTTTGGGACAACCATGACCTGGATGACTGAGAATCTCCATAGGCAAAATAAAATCCTACTAAAATCTTCAAGCTTAATTTGTTTTTGCATATAAGATTGTGTTCTGTCTGTCTGAAGAGTGCCAAATATGTTGAAACTGATCATGTACTGTACTGCATCCTAGTAGTCAATATAATGGAATTTTGTCTTCTTTGTCATTCTCTCCCTGTTTTTTCCCCCCTTTCCAGATGACTGCTTTTTGTCACTACACTTTAATTACCATCAAAATAAGATACAGGTAGTCCTCAACTTACAACCATTCATTTAGTGATCTTTTGAAGTTGCAATGGAACTGAAAAAAGTGACTTATGACAGTTTTTCACATTTACGACCATTGTAGCATCCCATAGTCATGTGATCAAAATTCGGACACTTGGCAACTGACATGTATTTATGGTGGTTGCAGTATCGTGGGGTCTTGTGATCATCTTTTGCAACCTCCTGACAAGCAAAATCAATGGGGAAGCCAGATTCATTTAACAATTGCATTACTAACTTAACAATTACAGTGATTCACTTAACAACTGTGGCAAGAAAGGTCATAAAATGAGGCAAAGCTCACTTAACTGTCTCGCTTAACAGACATTTTGGGCTCAATTGTGGTGTAAGTTGACTACATGTAAAGAGATTCTATGGATCAGGCACCCTCCCAAAAGTTTGTCAGTGAGTCTCCCCACCTCTTATATTTGGCTATTTTGTTAAAGTTTAAACATACTAAGACTATGTGATCCAATTCCATGTTTCTCTTTTATAGGTTAGGCATACAGTAGCTCATTTTATTGTGCTTCACAAATATTGTGTTTTTTACAAGACTTTCCACCAGAAAAAACTTTATCACTCACTGAAGGCTCAGATGATGATTAGCATTTTTAGCAATAAAATACAGGTAGTCCTCGACTTACAACAGTTCATTTAGTGACCGTTTGAAGTTACAATGGCACTGAAAAAAGTGACTTATGAACATTTTTCACACGACTGTTGCAGCATCCCCACGGTCACGTGATCAAAATTCAGACCCTTGGGAACTGACTCACATTTATTTTTTATTTTTTATTTATTTATTTATTATTCGCACTTGTATGCTGCCCACTCCACAGAGACTCTGGGCGGCATACATTTATGACCATTGTAGTGTCCTGGGATCATGTGATCACCTTTTGTGACCTTCTGACAAGCAAAGTCAATGGGAAAACCAGATTCACATAACAACCATGTTACTAATTTAACAACTGCAGTGATTTATTTATTTATTTATTATTTATTTATTTATTAAATTTCTATGCCGCCCAACTCCCTAGGGACTCTGGGCGGCTCACAATAAAAACAGACATAAATTGATATAAAACATCTAAAAACAGATTAAAAAACACATCTTCAATTAAAAAATACTTTCAGCCGTCCATACATTAATGGGCCGACCTTGTTGGTCATTCTCACAAGGTCCATGGCCCCAGGCCTGTCGGAAAAGCCAGGTCTTTACGGCTTTCCGGAAGGCCAATAAGGTGGGGGTAGTGCGGATCTCAGGAGGTAGCTGGTTCCAGAGAGCCGGGGCCACCACAGAGAAGGCTCTCCCCCGCGGACCCGCCAGCCGACACAGTTTAGCTGACGGGACCCGAAGAAGACCAACCCTGTGGGATCTAACAGGTCGCTGGGAGGTATGTGGTAGAAGGCGGTCTCGAAGGTAGTCTGGCCCTAAGCCATGTAGGGCTTTAAAGGTAACCAACACCAAAATTGCTTTAAAGGTAATAACCAACACCTTGATTCACTTAACTGTGGCAAGAAAGGTCGTAAAATTCAGCAAAATTCACTTAAATGGTTCACTTAGCAACAAACATTTTTGGCTCAATTGTCGTAAGTCGAGGACTACCTGGTAGTTTTAATTAAGGTACGTACATTTGGTTTTTTTCCCCACATAATGCTATTGCACTTTTAATAGATTAAGTGTGGTGTAAATATACCCATTATATGTACTGGGAAACAAAATAATTCACTGGGAAACAAAATAATTCATGTGACTAACTTAATTACAATATTCACTTTACTGTGGTGGTCTGGAACTGAACTCCTTATTTCTAAGGTATACCTGTAGTTAATTAATACAAATTAATCCTACCTAGTTTTACGATGTAAATCCTGCAATAAAAAGTGCTCTTACTGTGACAACATTTTCAATATTTCAAATACCAGAACATTTTTCTACTAACAAGGAGATTCATAGGGACCTGTGGTGTTCTTGGAACACCTGGTTGTTCATTAATATACAGGTTGAACAAGTCTATTCAACACATCTACCAAAGAAAGACAAAAATGTTAATGTTTTCCTAAGATTGTCTTAGCCTAGGGGTCGGCAACCTTAAAAACTCAACGAGCCATTTGGACCCGTTTCCCAGAGAAAACAAAACACCCGGAGCCACAAAACCTGGGTGGGCGTGGCCAACTCAACGTCACTCCCACCGAGTCACATGAAACCCAGTCACATGAAACCCCCCCCCAGCTATGCCTACTCAGGTTTTGTGGCTGTTTTCTATGAGAAAAAGGTATCTTTCTCTTTCTCTCCATATCTCTTTCTCCCTCTCATCTCTCTTTCCCTCTCCCCATCTCTCTCTCTCTCCCTTCCTCCCCACCCATCTCCCTCTCCCTCCCTCATCTCTCTCTTTCTCCCATCTCTCTCCCTCTCTCCCCTTCTCTCTCTGTGTGCTGAGGAACGATCGCCACCCCCGGCTTCTCTTCAGGCGACCCTCCTCCCCTTCTCGCGACTCCCTGGCTGGCTGTGGTGCACGCGGGGAGACCCTCCTCAAGACGTAAAGGCGCACGTGGAGGGCGGGTGGCAGATGGCTGCTCACTTAAGGAGGGTCTTTGGATGCGGCTTCTCTCCTGCCCTAAGGATCCGGCCATTGCCTTGCCGTGTCCCGTCCCGTCCTGTACCCCGCAGCTCTTTGGCCGAGCGGGGAGGGCGTGAGCTCCAGCCCGAAGCGGCAGGAAGTGAAGGCTGCCTTACGCACAAATGTGGTGTAAAGGCAGCTACAGAGCCGCTTCTCTTCTGTTCTAAGGATCTGGCCATTGCCTTGCCATGCCTACCCCCCGCATGAGAGAAGAAGGAGGTGGAGGAGGGTCGCTGGAGCAAAGGCAGCCTTCACTTCCTGCTGCTTTGGGCTGGAGCTTATGCCCACCCCCTCGGCCGAAGAGCTGCCGGGGTGGGATGGAACATGGCAAGGCAATGGCCAGATCCTTAGGGCAGGAGAGAAGCTGCGTCCAAAGACCCTCCTTAAGCGAGCAGCCGCCCACCCTCCGAGCATGCCTTCACTGTGTTTTGGCGCTCGCTTGAGGGTCTCCCCACACATGCGCACACTCCTGGCCCCGCCACAGCCAGCCAGGGAGTCGCGAGAGGGGGAGGAGGGTCACCTGAAGAGAAGCCTCGGCAGGGGGTGGCTATGTTCCTCAACCAGCGCCAGAGAATCAGCCCCGGCTGCTTCTCCATTCACGCCATCGCCCTTACCTTCTTAGGCCAGGTGAGGGAGGGGAGGGTGAGGCCAGCCAGTGATGGGACAGGGAGCCACAGCAGGGGGCCCAAAGAGCTGCTTGCCAACCCCTGTCTTAGCCGTTGAGTGTCTGGCTATGCCCAATAGGAGTAAATCCAAGTACCTGCCTTCACTTCTCCAAGTCTTTTCTTTGAAATTCAGAAAAAAATATCAATGGAAGTGGACTATATTCGGGACCAAGAACCAAATCTGAATTCCAGTCAAAATTTATCAAAGAAAACAGTTTCATTTTAGTGCTATAGTTCTGCCTTCCAATATACTAATAAATTAATTCCCTCCGAACGGGTTCGCTATTTGGGAGTCCTCCTAGATCCACAGCTAAAATTAGACCAACACCTTGCAGCTGTGGCTAGGGGGGCCTTTGCACAGGTTCGCCTGGTGCACCAATTGCGACCATACTTGGAGAAGGAGGCTCTACTCACGGTCACTCATGCCCTTGTCACCTCTCATTTGGACTACTGCAATGCGCTCTACATGGGGCTGGCCTTGAACAGTATTTGGAGACTTCAACTGGTGCAAAATGCAGCTGCGCGTGCTGTGGTGGGTGTTTCAAGGTACACCCACGTGACACCTATATTCCACCAGCTGCATTGGTTGCCCATTGGTCTCCGGGTGCAATTCAAGGTGCTGATCATCATCTTTAAAGCCCTACATGGCTTAGGATCAGGCTATCTTCGGGACTGCATTCTGCCTCATTCTTCCCTTCGACTGGTTAGGTCCCACAGAGTGGGTTTCCTCCAGGTCCCGTCAGCCAAACAGTGCCGACTGGCGGGGCCGAGGTGGAGGGCCTTCTCTGTAGGGGCCCCTGCTCTCTGGAACCAACTTCCCCCAGAGATCCGAACCATCCCCACCTTGCTGGCCTTCCGAAAAGCCATCAAAACATGGCTCTTCCGGCAGGCGGGGTTTTGAGACGACTTTATATCTGATGTCTCCCCCATGTATGTATGTTGTTTATATGTTTTTTTAAATTGTTTTTAAACTGTCTTTTTAACGATTTGTTTGGAGTTTTTTATAAAATGTTGTACACCGCCCTGAGTCCTGAGGGAGTAGGGCGGCATAGAAAAACTACCAAATAAATAAATAAATAAATGCCCTCCAATAAATAAGTAATAAGGGACTGAGCTTAGGATCATGTGATGTGCTTTTTCTGTGCAAAGTTGCAAGTCCAAATCTACGAAATCATAATGATGACATTTGGGTTTTGTTACTTAAATGAATTGCTTTGTTAATCAAGGTCCAGAAAACATTGTATGAAGGCAGGACTGCAGGGGGAGTTTTTTCCTCCTAGGTCAGTGATGGCAAACCTTTTAGAGACCGAGTGCCCAAACTGCAACCCAAAACCCACTTATTTATCACAAAGTGCCAACACGGCAATTTAACCTGAATACTGAGGTTTTACTACCTAAAATAATGATAAACAAGGCAGAGTTCAGCTAATTGTTCTAAGAAAAATGTGATAAATGCACTTTTATGCCCCTTCATTTTTTTTCTGCTTTTGAAATATTATGTTTAGCAACAATAAAAAATGTAATATCATTTCTCTTTCCCTCTCTCTCTCTCTGCCTCTCTGTTTCTCCCTCTCTTTTCCTCCTCTCTTTCTCTCTTTCCTCCCCCCCCTCTGCCTCTCTGTTTCTCTCTTTCCCTCCCCCTCTCTCTCTTCCCCGTCTCTCTTTCCCTCCCCCCTCTCTGCCTCTGTTTCTCTCTGTGTGTTAAATATGTTAATAGGGAGTGAAGCCTGGGACGAAGGCTTCACTCTGGTCCGCGTTCAGGTGGCAAACAAGTAGTTTAAAATCATTGGTCCAGACTAAAGGCGGGAAATTGGAGCAATCTCAGTGGCTGGAACTGCCTGACAGCTCCCTTTAAAAGAGGGAGCTGTCGGACAGCCCAGCCAGTCAGTTGTACCGGTCTATTTAATAAAGAGCTGTATTCACAATACTGAGTCCTGCCTCTTCAATCCAACCCCACTTAACACTGGCGACGAAGGTGGGATGCAAAGACGACAAAGGACAAAGGAGCTGAACTGAGCCGGGCATCCATGCGGCATCAGCCATCATCGCAGCAAGTCGAAACTCTGCATCGGCCATCCAAGATGACCACGCACGCCCCACCAGCACCATTCAACCCAGCTACGGAGAGCTGGAAATCATATATGCTCCGATTCAATTGTTTCATGGAAGCAAATGATTTATCAGGCATATCGGACAATAGGAAAAGGGCGCTTTTCCTAAGTTATTGCGGACCCGAAGTCCTTGACATGGCTCAAGCACTATCGGAACCAGCCAATGTGCAGACGGTACCATGGACAACACTCCAGGAAACGCTCCAATCACATTATGCACCTATACCATCGGTGATGGTGAAAAGACATTAATTTCACCGCAGGAGTCAAGAGGAAGGTGAGACGATAAATCAATATGTCGCCACCTTACGAAAAGCCGCAGCTCATTGCGAATTCAGAGATCTAGAGGAGGCGATGCGAGATAGGCTTGTTTTGGGATTGAGGGACCTCAATCTGCAGAGAAGATTACTAACAAAGGCTGATCTCACATTTAAGACAGCGCTCGATGAAGCAAGAGCAACCAAAGCCTCAAATAAGTCGGCGGCGGCGATCCAGAAAACATGGGACACACAGTCTCCACGAGGAACTGCCACCATGCATCAAGAGAGCACAGAGCATGATGTGGCCCGCCAGCGGCCTGTGTAGCTGGTAGCTGATTCAGACAGCAAGGAGGCTGGTGTTGTGATTCGCCATTGGCCTGTGCAGCTGGTACCAGAGTCTGACAGTGAGGAGGCTGGAGAAGACTTGGTGCCAGAGATAGAGATTCAGCCAGGGCCTTCAGAACCTCCAGATGCTGCCATGAGGGCAGAAGATGAAGACGAAGAAGAGGAGGAGCCTGTCCTCAATGCCCGTGCGCGCAGAGCTGCCAAAAGGCAGGAGTGGCTCCTGAGGAGAAGGTCTACTCGGGAGTAAGGCTTAGGGTTAATTGGCCACTCCCATAGCCTATTTAAGTGAGGAAAAGGACTGACCAATTTGCAGGAAACAACTTCGTTCATTCCCATTGTGTCTTTTGACTTCAAAACTCCTGTTCGGCTCATGTTTGGAAGACGTCCAGTTTCCTGCAAATTGCTCCCAGGCATTCTGCCATCAATAGTAAGATAGTGTGTTGTTATCAGATGGACTCTTCATTGGACTTTTGATTATTTTTGCTTGGACTATTGCCGGCTGTTAAGAAGGTTAATTAACAGCTGTTGCTCCGAAAAGACTGCTTTATTACTTCATTGACTTTAGAACAACTGCTAAGACAAATAATTAGTAGTTTGTAAATATTAAAACAAGGTTTGTTCGGACGCTGTCTGTGCTGTGTTCCTTGGTCCGGCAGCTGGGTCAGAACACATGAAGAATCAACAGATGAGGGTGATGAAATCCATCGCCTATGTTTCGAAAGAAAGAAGGAAAATCCAGAGATGGGAGAAAGACCACCCTTTTGTGCCGGATGCGGGGAAAATCACCCCAGAGTGAGTTGCAGATTCCAGGATGCCATTTGCCAAAGATGCAAGCGGAAGGGGCACAGAGCAAAGGTTTGCTGAGCCAACCAACCTGCCCTGTACCGTCAATGGCAGCCTGCGTGGCAGCCTGCAAGACAAATGGGATTCCAAAAAGCCCATTTTCCAAAGACCAACAGAAGAGAAAACCAAACCGCAGAAGCAAGAGAAACACAACAAACGATCATAGGGCACTGTAACGCACATCGCTCAAAGAAAATCCATGTCACGGTTCTCATTGAGGGGTCTCCGTGTGACATGGAGGTGGACACAGGATCATACATGACCATTGTGTCCTGGAAAACCATAAAGGATGCGGTTCCGGAGCTGACAAAGAGACAATTGATGCCTCAGAAGGTGCTTTTAAAAGACTATCAAGGGAACCGCATCCCGGTAATAGGGAGCGGATCCTTCCAAGTCAAATTCAAAGATTTTGTCGGGTCATTGCAGCTGACCGTGGTGAACGACGACCTGCCAAGCCTGCTTGGGTTTGAGTTGTTCTATTCTCTGGGCTTAGGAGTGACCGGCATCCACGCTGTCCAGGATGACAGCATCGAGGAGCTGATCAAGGAATTTGCGGACATTTTCGATGGAGGTTTGGGCAAGTACATGGGGAGACCCATTGTTCTGTCCCCACGACCGACATACAAATAATTATGCAACACACAAACATTCAAACAGAGTATTTTAGTCAGTAAAGCAACATCTCATTAAACACGAACACTGAACAAGATAGGCAGAAGTCCAAGAGATAATTACAAGTCTCCCTGTCCTTGGCACAAGTCCCAAAGCTAGCAGATGTCAAACACAAGACCTATTCTGGAGTTACAAAGTGGATTCACCAACGTCTCATATCAGAAGCCACATTTGCCAGGAACAAGAACCGGAAACTGGAATGCAAACTGGCCATACTGGAGGACTGGATTCAGAAACCATGATGCCAGAAAACAAGATGTGAGCTGGACTGCAAACTGGAACTGCGTAAGCCAAGATTCAGGAGTCATGATACAAACTGGAACTGAAGTCAGGATGCAAGAGTCAAGAGTCAGGAAACAAACTGGAAACTGGAGTCATGATGCAAGATTCAGGATACAACTGGAAACTGGAGTCAAGATGCAAGGTTCAAGATACAAACTATGATTCAGGATACAAACTGGAAACTGAAGTTCAGATTCAGGAGTCACGAACAAGCTATGATTCAGACGGATTTTCCCCAAGCAAACTCAGATCAGACAGGTTTTTCCAAAGTTGTTCTCTGCAACTTTCCAGCTGCAGCAACTCTTCTTAAATAGACCTAAGGGCGTGGTGGCCAATTAGCCCCGAGCAGACCTCCTCTGGAGTAGAACTTTCTGACTTCCGGTTTGGCTCCGACGGCATCGCCGACGCTCCTCGTTGGGCGCCTTTCCGAATTCCCGTTAAAGCCGCCAGAACAGCTGTCTGGCGGCTTGAAAATCTCTCCCCGGGCAAAGGGGAGAGATGAGAGCTTGACAGGTGGGGTAGAGCCCCCCTAGTGCCCTAGGAGCCATCCAGGGGTGCGAAGGGTGAGGGCTCCCCAGGCAGCCTGTCTCCTGCTCCAGTAATCCGGAAACCTCCGCTTATGCGGAGCAAGATGCCGCGACCACCACTGCTTCAACAATGGGATGTTTAATTATTCTAAGTTTAAAGAAAGCAGCCAGAGAAAGGCAGGAGTCCAGAAGGGCAAGTATAAAAATCTTTGACTTTAATTCCACCGCTGGCTTTCACTTCGGAAGCAACAAAGTAGCTTAACAAGCAAGAAGCAACAATATGGCGATCGGAGATTTGGGTGTGGAAGTGAAAGTGACTTTCGTTTTGTTACCAGCTTTTTTTTTCCTTATGGAAACTTCTGACCCTGAGAATTGATTTTTTCTCTCTTTTTCCTGATTTTGGATTAAAATAACTTATATTTTTATAAAAAATAAAAGATTAACTGGCTTTGGATTTGGAAAGAACTTTGTTAAGTAGAGATCTGGTTTTTTCTTTGTACTCCTCTGGAAATACTGAAATGGCTTCTAAACCTGGAAAGATTGTTTTGAATAAAAGAACTGAGTATTCTTCTGGACACATTTCAAAAATGCAACTTACTTCTGATCTAACACCCTCACAGTCGTTAACACCTGAAAATTTATTTAATACTTTAAAAACTATGAAAAATGAACTGGTTATGGAATTTAATTTAAAAATCAATGAAATAGATGAAAAAATGCAGGCTGCTTTAAAGAAGATGGATCTACAACTGAGGGCGGATGTGTTGGCAGCTTGTCAAGGATTAGCAGTAAATATGGAAGTTTTGGAGAATGATTTGGAAAAAAATAAACAAGCTTTGATAACTTTGGGGGAATATATAGACAAGATTCAAAATGACATTGCAAATTTTGAAACAGAGGTGTTAATGTCTCAATTCAGAAGTATGGAATTTGCTATAAGAGTGAGGGGCCTGAAAGAGGGAAAATATGAAAATTTGAAAGGAAGGATGGTGGAGGCCCTGGAGCAGGTGTCTGGAATGTCTAAAGAGGAACTGGCTATGCAAATTGATAAGATATATAGAGTCAATTCTTGGTATGCAAAACAAAAACATCTGCCAAGGGACATTGTAATATATTTTACCACAAGAGCTTTACGGAATAAAATTACACAGGCGACTTTCAAGAATAATCTTCAGGTAAATGGCCAGGAAATAATGATATGGAAAGAAATCCCTTCTAAAATGCTTAAAGCCAGAAAAGATTATACCTTCTTGGTTGATGAGTTTAAAAAACGAAATTTACAATATAAATGGGATGCACCAACAGGAGTAGTCGTGAAATTTTTGGGAAAAAGATACCGGCTCAATACAATAAAGAAAGCTACCGAATTTTATGTCAACGTTTTAAAGGCTGATACATCCAAAATTCCAGAGGAAAGAAGTATGAAATTAACAGAGGAGGAGAAGAAAAAGCCACCCATATTTGATCAAATCGAAACAGTTTCAAAGATTCAAAGTGATTGGCAGAGCCAGGTAGATGCTTAAAACGTGGAAAAGGAGATGGAGGATTGGGGTCAGCCGGGAGGCGAATAGACAAATCTAAAACTATTAAGTTACAAAAGGATGCAGTGATGAAACTTACAGCATGGACGGAGAGGCTATTTCTTCTCTTTATTTCTTTTTTTATTATTAATATCTTTTAATGATTTATGGATGGAGAGGTTAATATGATTGTATTTCCTTTCTCTACTTTTTTTATATTATTAATATTTTTTAAAGATTCAAAAGTTTACTGAAGCTAATAATTTGGTGATAGGGAGTTTTCAGGAAATGTTTTGTGTTGTAATTGATTGAAAGGGGGAGGAAAGATTTTTTTTCCTTTTTACTTCATTTTTGTTTCTCTCTTACTTCTATTTCTCTTTATTTTTATTTTTATTAGCCTATATATAGATTATATAAAAGATAGAGGTTTAGTGATGTAAATTATGTGGTAGGATGTTTGATTAATATAATGACTTTAAAAAAAATTATTATTATTTTTTCTTTATTATTATTATTTTTTGATTACGTTTTAAACAGTTTTGAATAATTTGGAGTTAAAGACTTTAAAAAATGTGGAAATTAACAATTTCTTTCAACTTAATTTAAATTTATTTTTTTTTGAATATTATGCCCTGTACTTTCTCTGGGAAGTCCAGGGGGGGGGGGAAGGGAAGGGGGTGGGTTGGGGGAAGGGGGAAGGGGGGGGGAAGAAAAATGTTTGTACTTTGTACTAATAAAACTTTTTGAATAAATGGAGTAGACCTTTCTGCATCTCGGCAGCTAGACCTTTCTGCCTCTCGGCAGCTCAGCGTTGCTCTGGCATTCAGGAAAGGAGGGTCTACTCCTTTCCTATCACTGCCACGAGGCACTGAAGGCTCCAAAGGCCCTGACTGCACAGGCTGCTAGGCAGGCCACAACACCCATCTCTTTCAACCTAGACCCCAATGCCCCCATCCGAATAAACCGCGGAGGGTCCCTTTTGCTCTCGAGGCCCAAAATAGACAGTCAATTAGATGAACTAATTGCCCAGGGGGTACTGGAGCCGGTTGATCATGCTAAATGGGAGATCCCAATAGTCACGCCGATTAAACCAGAAGGCTCAATCCGCCTCTGCGCAGACTATAAATGCATGATCAATAAGGCATTACAACAGAGTGCCTACCCTGTGCCGGTTGTTCAGCATTTATTACACTCTTTAGGAAAGGGCAAAACATTTGCAAAACTTGATTTAGCTCAAGCATCTCAGCAACTGTCGGTGGACGACGCCACCGCAGAGGCACAAACTATTGTAACACACAGAGCGGCATTTAAATGCCGCCGGCTGCAATTTTGTGTCAGCGTGGCACCAGGACTTTTTCAAAGTATAATGGAATGCCTCCTACAGGGCATTCCGGGGGTGGTGCCTCACTTTGATGATGTCCTCGTGTCTCGGGACAACAAAGAAGAGCTAATCCACTGACTAAAGACAGTCCTGAGCCGGTTTCAAGAAGCCGGACTTAAGGTTAAAAAAGAAAAATGTCAGATAGCTGTGCCACAAATTGAATTTCTGGGATATTTATTTATTTTATTTATTTTATTTAAACGCTCTTATAGGCCGCCCAATCCCGTGGGACTCATTTAATCGACGGCTCGGGCATACACCCTACCAAAAGCAAAGTTAAAGCCATTAAGGAAGCCCCCACACCAAAGAATCAGACAGAACTCCAGGCTTTTCTCGGCCTTTTAAACTTTTATAGTATTTTTCTGCCACAGAAGGCGACAGTAGCTGAGCCGCTACACCGGCTGCTAGACAAGAAGGCTAATTGGACCTGGGGACAGAAGGAAGCCTCTGCCTTCTCTGCTATTAAGGAACTATTGTCATCCAATAGCGTTCTTGTACAATATAATGAGACTCTGCCCCTCATCTTAACCTGCGATGCCTCCCCATATGGCGTCGGGGCTGTCCTCAGCCACCGGATGCCAAATGGGACCGAGGCCCCAATTGCATTTTACTCAAAAACTCTATCAACAGTGTAACGAAAATACAGCCAACTGGACAAGGAGGCACTGGCTGCAGTGGCGGGGGTCAAGCGTTTCCATGAATACCTATACGGGAGAGACTTTGAACTAATTAGAGACCACAAACCACTTCTTGGCATTCTTGCAGGAGACCGCCCCACCCCGAACATTTTATCCCCGCGAATGACGAGATGGACAATTTTTCTGGCAGCATACAATTGCTGACTAATACACTGGCTGGGCAAAACTATAGGTCACGCAGATGCGCTGAGCCACTGCCCACTCCCAGACTTTGTAGAGTATCCTGCCCCAGTCGCGCCCGTGCTACTCATTGAGGATTTTGCATCAGGCCCTATCACAGTGGCTGAAATAGCAGGACATTCAGCCAAAGACAAGACCTTGGCACAAGTTCTGAACTGGTGTTCTGACCTAGGCTTCTTGATAAATAATAAAGCACAAACGGAGTCCCAAAAACCTCTTTTTATTTTAACAGCTGTGAATTATGTTCATTCCCAGCCATAATAAGTCCCAAACAATGTTAATGAGTCCGACAGAAGTCTTTCGGAAGAAGGAAGATAAGCACGAACCTTTATCTTTCTTGACACGCTGCCAAAGACCTAATTAGCAAGGAGCTTTGCAAGGCCAAACAGAAACACGGAGTCAGAACTGAAAAGGCTGAGACGCGAAGTGAACCAAGTTGCTTCCTTCAACGAGCACATCTGTTTGCTCCACTTGTATAGCCTATGGGAGGGGCCAATCATATCCAAGCCTTACTCCTCAGTAGTCCTTCTCCGTAACTGTTCTTGCCTTCTGGCAGCTCTGCGCATGCGCGCATTGGGAACAGACTCCCCCTGTTCCTCTGCCTCACTCATGTCAGCCTCTGGAGGCTCTGGAGTCAGCACAGACCTCCCAGATGGCCCTGGCTGGATCTCTGCCTCTGGCACCGAGCCTTCTCCAGACTCCAGGCCTGGCCCATGTTCCTCCCCAGCCTCCTCGCTGTCCGACTCTGCTGCCAGCTCTGCAGGCCGCTGGTGGACCACAACAACTGGGTGTGGAGGGGGTGGCCTACGGGGCCAATGGGGGATGATCTGAAACCATTTCCGATGCTACAACATGAATTGTCAGCCCAGAAAGGGTGTCTATTGTGGGGAGATCGTGTGGTTGTACCCCATAAACTAAGGAAGCAAGTGCCAGAGGCACTGCACGTGGGGCACCCTGGCATTGTCCTAATGAAGGCACTGGCCAGGAGCTATGTTTGGTGACCAAATATGGATAGGGACATAACAGAATGGGTCGCTACATGTACACCATGCCAGGAATCCAGACCAGCACCCCCCACGGCACCCCCTGTTCTGCCACAGCTAAGAACGTAACACAACACCCAGTTGGTACGAACTTATTTAATACAATTAGTCACTACTAATAAACTTCTTAGCAGTGGAATATGCACACACCAATTCTACAAGCAGTATTTTCATGCAAGCAACCAGCTGCTAATTAATCTTCATTAACAGCTGGTATCAGTTTCAAAGAGTCTTACAGCCAAGAAGAACAATTAGGTCTTGATATCTTAGGAGGCTTCAGAGAGTTGGCAAAATGCCCAGAGGTAGTCCTTGATAACCCAAGCCGAAGCAGAGAAACAAATCAGAAGTTTTTCAGACATGGAGCACACTATGACCAGATGGATTTCCAAACGTTTCCTGCAGCCTTTCAGCTGCCTCTGATGTCCTTAAGTAGACTAGGGGAGTGGCCAATTAGCCCCAAGTCTTACTCCCGAGGAGACCTCCTCTGGAGTAACCATTCCTGTCTCTTAGCAGCTCTGCATGCCCTTGCATTCAGAAGAGGAGAAGCCTCTTCTCCCTCATCGCTGCTATGAGGTGCTGGAGGTTCCGAAGGCCCTGGCTGAACCTCAGCCTCTGGCACCGAGTCCTCGCCAGCCTCCTCACTGTCCGACTCGGGTG
This sequence comes from Diadophis punctatus similis, assembly GCA_023053685.1. Classification (NCBI taxonomy): domain Eukaryota; kingdom Metazoa; phylum Chordata; class Lepidosauria; order Squamata; family Dipsadidae; genus Diadophis; species Diadophis punctatus. The sequence continues at coordinate 1,595,082 of JALIGW010000085.1, forward strand.
CCAGCTGCACGGGCCGTCGGCACAACACCAAGTCGGTCTCCTCCCGCACGGGATCCGCTATCAGCTGCATGGGCTGCTGGTGGGCCACAACACCCCCGAGCGAATGGGAGAACCCCAAAGCACCCTGGTTGTGAGTGCATATTGATTTCGCGGACCAGCCCAGGGTCAAACATTTTTAATAGTTGTAGATGCATATTCAAAATGGCTCGAAGTAATACTTATGACCACAACAACGGCCGTAGTGGTCATTTATTTATTTATTTATTTATTTGTGAGATTTATATACCGCCTCACAGTGCAAGCACTCTCTAAGCGGTTTACACCAGTAAGCAATGTATATTTATATTGCCCCCAACAATCTGGGTCCTCATTTTATCTACCTCGGAAGGATGGAAGGCTGAGTCAACCTTGAGCCGGTGAGATTTGAACCGCTGACCTGCGGATCAGTGTCAGCTAAAGTGGCCTGCAGTACCTGCCTCTAACCGCTGCGCCACCTCGGCTCTTATCAAGGTATTACGGAGACTTTTCTTCACACACGGCCTATCGGACATTCTGGTCTCCCTCAATGGGGCCCAATTCACAGCAAATCAATTTGAAATATTTTTAGCAGAGCAGGGAATCCAACATGTCCTGGTCGCGCCATTCCATCCGTCTAGCAATGGTCAGGCAGAGAGAATGGTGCAGTCAACCAAAGAAGCGCTAACTAGAATGGGCCCCAGAGACTGGCAAGCTAAAATCGACAAGTTCCTCCTAGTACAGCACATAACCCCTAGTGCTACCACAAACCAGAGCCCAGCAGAATTATTAATGGGTCGCAAACTAAGATCACGGCTCGACAGATTACACCCAAATTAAAATGCTGAGGCATCCACCAGCTTGACCAGCCAGCACTGGTCATTTAGCATAGGGGACTTAGTATATGCCCACAACTATACTGGGGGTCCTTCCTGGGTCCCTGCCAAAATAATCACAATTACCGGCCCCCGTTCTTACCGAGTGGAATTAGAAGACGGAAAGATATGGAGGAGACACATAGATCAACTCCAGGGCTGAATAGGAAACACTGTCCTAAGGCAACTAGAAGGGGATCCTACCTAGACAACCAAAACACCCATAGAATTCGACCTACAACCTGAGGATCCCCATACACTAAACTCAAACCCGGACAGGCAATGCATACACATACCTGAGGAACCAAGAATCCAGTGAAGAGTTCTGGGGGAGTCGACACCAGTGGAGAACTTCCAGGCGTTTCCATTGGCTGACTCCAGAGCGGCAGCAGACCTGACTGCCCAGGCCGCCGCCGCTGTGCCAACTGAGCTGCGCAGGTCAGGTCACACCCACCAACGCCCCGCCTACCTGCGTGATTACGTCAGTTGAACTTTCCTGATTGTATAACACCCTTTCAAAGAGGGGAGGGGTGTTAAATATGTTAATAGGGAGTGAAGCCTGGGACGAAGGCTTCACTCTGGTCCGCGTTCAGGCGGCAAACAAGAGTAGCTTAAAATCATTGGTCCAGACTAAAGGTGGGAAATTAGAGCAATCTCAGTGGCTGGAACTGCCTGACAGCTCCCTTTAAAAGAGGGAGCTGTCGGACAGCCCAGCCAGTCAGTTGTACCGGTCTATTTAATAAAGAGCTGTATTCACAATACTGAGTCCTGCCTCTTCAATCCAACCCCACTCAACACTCCCTCTCCCTCCCCCCCTTTCTCTCTGCCTCTCTGTTTCTCTTTCCCACCCCCCTCTCTCTCTTTCTCTCTCTCTCTTTTTAAATAGTTTTTATTAAACAGTTTTAAAAACAACATTAAATACAAACCACACATTCAAAAATAACATAACATAAGCATAACATAGCATATAACATAACATAACATAACATAACATAACATAACATAACATAACATAACATAACATAACATAACATAACAACATAACATAACATAACATAACATAACATAACATAACATAACATAACATAACATAACACCATATACCCGTGATGGCGAACCTATGGCACGGGTGCCACAAGTGGCACGCGGAGCCATATCAGTGGGCACGCGAGCTGAGGTCCGGCGCGCATGTGCGCACTGGCCGGCTGATTTTCGGGCCTTCTGGGCCCACTGGGAGTCGGGAAACAGGCTGTTTCCAGCCTCCAGAGGGGGTGGGGAAGGCCGTTTTCGCCCTCCCCAGGCTCCTAGAAAGGCTCTGGAGCCTGGGGAGAGCGAAAAATGGGCGTTCCATTGCATGCTGGGAGCAGGGGGGTCATGCATGCATGTGCGGGGGTGCATGGAATTATGAGTGTGGGCACGCACACACGTGATCCCACGCATCCCCCCCCTTTTTGGCACGCGAACCAAAAAAGGTTCGCCATCACTGCCATATACCATAAAAATTCATTTTACAGTGTACCGTATCGGTGTACATACTATGTTTTTATATCTCTTACTCTTTAACTTATATTTATTTGTATATTTCCTAAGTCCTGCATATAGTTTCTTCTTAATATCTAACATATCGTCTAACTATATCCACCTATCACCTCGTTTTCATGCGTCTATATACATAAATACAAATAGCCATACCTGTTGATTTATTTATTGTCATACCATTATCTATTAATTTTACTTTTATGTTCCAGCCAATTATACCATTTGTTCCATATTTTATAAAATTCCGTTTCCTCTCTGTCGTGTATTTCCATAGTTAATTTATTCATTTCAGCACATTCTAATATCTTTTTAATTACCATTGTGCTTGAAGGGGCTGTTTCTGATTTCCAATGTTGGGCGTAAATAATTCTAGCTGCTGTCGTTATATGCAGTATAAGATATTGATTATTTTTATTTATCTTTCCTTTTATAATCCCTAACAAAAACAGTTCCGGTTTTAGTTCTACTTTTTGTTCTATAATTTCCTCTATCCACCTTTGAATCTTTCTCCAATATTTTTTTGCCTCTGGGCACGTCCACCACATGTGGTAGTACGTCCCCTGATCGTGTTTACATTTCCAACATTTAGCTGTTATATTTGGAGACATCTTCGCCAATCTTGCCGGAGGTAGGTGCCATCTATAGAACATTTTATAGATGTTTTCTTTATAGGATGCTGCCATTGTGAGTTTATAATTTTGATCCCAAATTTTCTCCCAATACACCAATTCAATTGTGTAACCAAACTTTTGAGCCCAAATCACCATTACTTCTTTTACTGTTTCCTCCTCCATTTTAACATTTAATAGACAATTGTAAGTTTTTGTTATCATTTTCTCTTCAGTTCCTATTAAAATTTTATCCAGTTCTTGATATTCTTGTTGAAATCTGGATTGTGACAAATCTTTTTTGTACCTAGATTGAATTTGCAGGTAAGGCCACCAATCTATTTTTATTCCAACCAATGCCAAATCTTCTTTTGATTTAAGATTATTTTGTTCGTCCAATACAGGGGGGGTTCCAAATTTTTTTACTACAACTCTGTGGGTGTGGCTTATTTTGTGGGCGTGGCTTGATGGTCATGTGACCGGGTGGGAGTGGCTTGCCGGCCATGTGACAGGGTGGGGGGGTGGCTTGCCGGTCATGTGACTGTGTGGGAGTGGCTTGCCGGCCATGTGACCAGGTGGCGCAGTGGTTAAAATGCAGCACTGCAGTTCAGCAGTTCAGCTGTTCAAATCTCACCGGCTCAAGGTTGACTCAGCCTTCCATCCTTCCGAGGTGGGTAAAATGAGGACCCAGATTGTTGGGGGCAATATGCTGAACTCTGTAAACCACTTAGAGAGGGCTGTAAAGCACTATGAAGCGGTATATAAGTCTAAGTGCTATTGCTATTGCCGGTCATGTGACCAGGTGGGAGTGGCTTGCCAGCCATGTGACCGGGTGGGAGTGGCTTGACGGTCATGTGACTGGGTGGGTGTGGCCACTCAATGTCACTCACTTCAAGGGGTGCCTCGCCTGGCCCCTCCCCTCCCAGCCATTCCTTGTCACACCCAGCCTCAAGATATCTCTAGATCTGTAAAAATGTTCACCTTTTTTCAACTTCATTATCTACATACTATAGATGTACTTTCATGGACCACTGAAAGGAGGAAATGGCTCACACGCTTTGCCCAAGAGTGTGATAGACCAGGGGTCTCCAACCTTTTGGACCTCAGGGACCACCAAATTCATAATTTTAAATCCCGCGGACCACTGGTGGGAGGGAGCTCAGCCGCCTTTCAGGCCTACCTGTCTGCTTCTGCGAGGCCTCTGGGTGGGAGGCCCAAGAAAGTGCCTGGTCCAGGCACACAGCCTGGAAACCTCTTTTGTGTTCCTTCCCTCAAGAAGCTTGGTCAATCTGAGTGAAGGAAAATGAAGATGGGCAGACTGAGGGTGGCTTGCTGATGTTGGTGGGAAAATCAGTCCCATATTCCAAAGCTGTAGTTGTAGTACCTCCCCTCCCCCTTTCCTTTCCTTTCTTTTCCCCTGTTCCATTCCTTTCCTTTCCTCCTTTCCTTTCCTTCCATTTCCTCCCCTCTCCTCTCCTCCCTTCCCTTCCCCATTTCCTTTCCTTTCCTTCCATTTCCTCCTCTCTCCTCCCTTCCCTTCCCCCTTTCCTTCTTTCCTTTTCTTTCCTTTCCTCCCTCCCTTCCCTTCCCCTCCCCTCCCCCTTTCCTTTCCTCCTTTCCTTTCCTTTCTTTTCCCCGGGGCCACCGAGGGTCTCCAGCCCTGCTTTTGGCTGCCTTTGAGTGGCCCTCCCAGCCGAACCCCGCATTCTGAGCAAGAACCCTTTTTATACAGGTAGTCCTCGACTTACGACCACAACTGAGCCCAACATTTCTGCTGTTAAGTGAGACATTGGTTAACCGAGGTTTGCTCCATGTTACGACTTTTCTTGCTGCAGTTGTTAAGTGAATCCCTGCAGTTGATAAGTGAGTAACCCCATTGTTAAGAGAATCCAGCTTCCACATTGACTTTGCCAGAAGGTCGCAGAAGGGGATCACGTGACTCCCCGGGACACGGCGACCATCATAAATATGAGCCAGTTGCCAAGCGTCTGAATTTTGATCACATGACCGTGGGGATGCTACAACAGTCATAAGTGTGAAAAACGGTCATAAGTTACCTTTATTTTCTGTGCCGTTCTAACTTTGAACGATCACTAAATTGTAAGTTGAGGACTACCTGTAATTGTTGTCAGGTGAAGAGGAAGCCTCTTTTTGGTGTAGCCTGCTACAAGTTGAGCTGCACCACCTGGGAAGCTCTTCTGCCAGTCTGCAGCCTGGTGAAGCCCTTGCAAGAGCCGACTTGGGCACCAGCAACCAACGGCTTTGCCTGCCCCTATCATGTCAGGGCAACGGAGCTGTTGGAGGGGAGGATCCTTCCCTCGCCTGGTTCTGGGGAAGAGGGGCAGGGAAGAACAGGTGCCCTTTCCTAACTGGGTGCCCGCCAAGTCCCATCATCCCCAGCAGGGCTCCCTCCTTCCTTCCTTCCTTCCTTCCTTCCTTCCTTCCTTCCTTCCTTCCTTCCTTCCTTCCTTCCTTCCTTCCTTCCTTCCTCTTTCTTTTTCCTTCTTTCCCTTTCTCCCACCTTCCTTTTCTTTTCATCTCCTCCCTCCTTCCTTTTTCCTTCCCCCAATCATTAGGTAATATTTGCAGGATCTTCCCTCCAAACAAAGCAAGAAGGGGAGAGGAGCCCCCCCCAGGTTTCTCCAGGAAGGGGGGGAATCGCAAGGCTGAGCTGGACTCCAGGGAAGGCGGAACGGGCCGGTGATGATGGGCACTCTCCCCGCGAGGCAAGCGGAGGCCGGAGGCACCCGGGGACCCCCACTCCTTCGCCTGCAGGCGTCCCCCCCTCCAAGCCCCTCACCTGCGGCCAGCACCACCCCGGCCAGGTGGGCCAGCAGCTGCGGCAGCCACGGGAGCCCCATCGGCACAGGCAGAGCTCCTGCTGGATCGCTCGTTCGCTCTGGACTGCCGGGGCGGGTTTTGACGGGAAAGCTCCGGAGTTGGAGCCTCCCTTCCCTTCCCCCTTTCCTTTCCTTCTTTACTTTCCTGCCGCTGGGGTAGCTCCATATCCCCAGTCCCATCCCCCCACCCACCTCCCGCGCCAGAAAAGCACAAGCAGCGGCGAGCCAAGCGAGCACCTCCGGCTTCCTCTCCCCCACCCACCCCTTCGCTCCAGTCCCTACAGCATTTTGGAAGCACGGACGGCTCTGTGCATCCCCGTTCTCTCCTTGGACTCACTTCGAGAGACTTTGGGAGGCCGGGAGGAGCCGTAGAACGGGCAGCCCGAGCCCGGGACTTGCCCGCCGCTGTGCGCGGTGGCGTCTTCAGAAGAATACGGGCTCGTCTGGAGCTGCTCCCCTGCAGTTTGTCCATGCTGCCCCCGGGTGCGAGGGAGCTGCTCCAGATGAGCCATTCCCCCCCTTTGCCCTGCCACGCTCGCCTGTTGCAGCTCCAATGGTGGCGCCTTCGGGAGACGCTGGCGGCGCAGGCGAAGGCTCGGAGGGGGATACAACACGTGGGGGGCTGAGCCCGCTGCCCTAAGCTGTCAGAGGCAGCGCAGGGCGCGGCTGGGAGTGTGCTAACCTTGCTCTCCCCGAGTGCCAGACTCTGCCATTGCCACCGCCCCTGCCGGGCTTGGAGGCAGCGGCTGCTCTCCTCTTGCGATGTGAAACAATGAAAGTGAAGAAACAGCCAGTGGAGAGCACACAGAGCTGCTCCAGTCCACGTGTTCTCCAAGTCAGTGGCTGTTTCTCTCCTTCGTTGCTCTTTATGGGAAATCATTTGGTGCAGCACAGAGAAATGTAGCAGCCATGAGCTGTGCTTTCCTCTAAGGCTAAGCCAGTGGTTCCCAACCTTTCTAATGCCGCGACCCCTTAATATAGTTCCTCATGTTGTGGTGACCCCCAACCATAAAATTATTTTCGTTGCTACTTCATAACTGTAATTTTGCTACTGTTATGAATCGTAATGTAAATATCTAATATGCAGGATGTCTTTTCATTGTTACAAATTGAACATAATTAAAGCATAGCGATTAATCACAAAAACAATATGTAATTATGCCAGATCAGAAATTCTCAGGCCAGTCTTTGCAAGAGCACAAGGAATATCATCTTCCACAACAAGTCTACTTCTGTATTTAGACTTGATAACCAACAAGTGTACAGCAATATTTCTCAATCTCAGCAACTTTTAAGGTGCCTGGACTTCAACTCCCAGAATTCAAAGCAAAGCTGTCTAGGGAATTTTGGGAGTTGAAGTCCAGGTATATTCAAGTTGTTGAGGTTGAGAAATTGTGGCCTGCAGTGTCGAAAAACTAGAAATCAGATAAGCTTCCAGCAAAGTAATCCCTGTTTAGTAGCTTTCTCCCAGGACTCCAAAGTTTCAGGAGGCAAACAGGGGGCAAAAAACCCCATGATTGGTCCAAAAACATTGCCAGGGTCCCCAAAGCCAATTTCCTCTTTTAAGCTCTTTCTTCTTAAAACAGCCCCATATTCCTTCCTCCCGCATGGGGCCTGCTCACCCACCCTTCCCAAAACCCCTGCAAAGACAACAATTTTAATTTGCAAGGCTCTTCTTTCAACAGTTTCTTTCATACTTTCTTTCTTTCTTTCCCTCTCTCACTTTTTTCTCTTCCTTCCTCCCTTCCTCCCAACCTTCCTCTTGTTTCTTTCTTTCTTTTTCTTTCTTTCCCCCTCTCACTTTTTTCTCTTCCTTCCTTCCTTCCTTCCTCCCAACCTTCCTCTTCTTTCTTTCTTTCTTTTTCTTTCTTTCCCTCTCTCTTGCTTTTTTCTCTTCCTTCCTTCCTCCCTCCAAACCTTCCTCTTCTTTCTTTCTTTCTTTCTTTCTTTCTTTCTTTCTTTCTTTCTTTCTTTCTTTCTTTCTTTCTTTCTTTCTTTCTTTCTTTCTTTCTTTCCTCTTTCTTTTTCTTTCTTTCCCTCTCTCACTTTTTTCTCTTCCTTGCTTCCTTCCTCCCACCCTCCCACCTAACATTCTTCTTCTTCCTCTCCTTCCTCTCCCTTCCTTCCTTCCTTCCTTCCTTCCTTCCTTCCTTCCTTCCTTCCTTCCTTCCTTCCTTCCTTCCTTCCTTCCTTCCTTCCCTTTTCTCTTCTTCCCTCTCCTAGCCCTCAGCACCGCAAGATCTGTGTGTGCCAAACTCTCTGGCAACCCGGACAAATAAGCGCATTGTGGTTATTCATTCACTCCAGGAAAGCGGAGCGAGCAGGGAGGGGATCCTGCCCGCCCTGCCTACACTTGTAGCAAAGCCAGCCTGCCCCACAGAGCCGATCTTGTCCGGGGAACCGGCCAGCCAGCCAGCCCACCCCACCCTCGCCTCACCTTCTCCAAAAGGCGCCCTCTGCTTGGGGGCAACCCTTTGGAGAAAGCTCCCAGTGCAAAAAAAAAAAAGGCTGGCCCCAAGAGACCCGGACATGCCCTGGAGAGAGCAGCCCTGAAAACCTGGCCATAATTTCCTGCTTCTCCCCCACCCCTCTGCACCCCTTCCCTAGTCCGATCCATACCCCACCCGGGAGATGGGGGGCTGCAAATCACCACCACCACGCAGGGATCCCGTCCACGACTCCTTGCTCCCAATTGTGCGTCTCCAAAAGCGCGCTTTGGAGAAGTTGCCCAACAGGAAGAGGATAGAGTTGGAAGAAAAAGGGGGGGCTGCCAGTCATAGGGACCCCCAATTAGAAACCCCCTCCCCCTGCTCTCTCTCCTCCCTCCTGGAGACCGGCAGCTGCATCGCGTTGCCGGCCATCCTTATCTGCGGCGGAGGAAGAGCCCTGGCGGGCTTGCAAGGCTTGGGCGGCTCGGGATCCTCCTGCCTTCCTTCCTGCTCACTCGGCCACCTCTGTGGCTCCTCTCCGCCCCGGTGGTGGCGCCTTTCCCTCCCCAAGCGCGCCCGGGGGTGCCCTCTCCAAAGCCGGACGTGCGCCCCAGGCGCGCCATTGCGCACCTTGTAAACGTTGCTGTAAGTGCCGGAGCTGATGCGCTGGATGAGCTCGTAGCGCAGCCGTGGGTCCTGCAGTGAGACGTCCCGCAAGGTGCTTATGGTCCCCTCACCCAGCCGCCTTTTCAAAGATTCCCCTTTGTGGCTGGAGGACAATTCCTTCAAACTCTTCTGTTCCTCCTTCATTCTTTGCAAATTTGATTCATGAGAAGCGTCAAACTCTCTCCTTCCTTACACCCGTTTGTCCTCTTGGGTTTATATGTCTTCTGCTTTAAGAACTATATTTTATATTTTATTAAATCCTCCCGCCCAGACACTCCCTGCTACCCCCTCCGGCATCCCTGTCTCCTCACTTGCCACGTCCCACATCTCCGACTACAGCCGGGACTCGCAGCGGCAATTTCTTCCTGCTGGTGTCGAAGGGAAAGGGAGTCACAGGGGGAACGGCCAGCCAACAACCACTTAAGTTTAACAGCACATGACGGCAGGAAGGAGGACAGCCGGGTCGGGCTCGTCTGTCTGCCCTCTCTCCCTCGGCTGGCACGGAGACCCAGCAAAGAAAGAGGCAAACAGGGAGGGAGGGAAGAGAGAGACTGAGAGATATTAGCACAGGGCTAGCCTGATCATACGGAGCAGGGCGGTGGCGATGGACCATGCTCCGGCACCACCTCCTTCTCCAGTTCCCTCTGGCTTAGCTCCTCCTGCCCCCGGCGGTGGCACCCTCAGCACCAAGGCTGTATGATCAGGCTAGCCCTGTGCTAATATCTCTCAGTCTCTCTCTTCCCTCCCTCCCTATTTGCCTCTTTGTTCGCTGGGTCTCCGCACCAGCCGAGGGCGAGAGGGCAGACAGACGATTCCGACCCAGCTGTCCTCCTTCCTGCCGTCGTGCGCTGTGAAACTTAAGTGGTCGTTGGCTGGCCGTTCCCTCCCATGACTCCCTTTCCCTTCGACACCAGCGGGAAGAAACTGCCGCTGCGAGCAGGAGACAGGGGCAGCCACAGATGTCTTAAGCACCGCCTTGTACTCTCCAGCGCGCAATCTTGCGACGCCCCGCCCCTTAGCTGATGCTGTCAAAGCTCGGCCACCAGGCGTCACAAACACCTCTCACCGAATGGCACCTCTCCTGACCAATCAGAGGGCTCGGGCGAGTTGAGCCGATATGGCCAGGCTTGTGGCAGTGGGGGGGGGGGGGAGCTGAGGATGCCAGGGCGACCCCTGGGAAATGGTCGTTCGACCCCTAAAGGTGTCCCGACCCCCAGGTTGGGAACCACTGCTCTAAGCGCTGTGGGCGGCAGAGGGAAACAGGTGCTTCTCTCTGCACAGAGCTTTCCGGATGAGACTTGGAGGAAAGCGTAGCTCATGGCTTCTACATTTCGCGGTGCGAAATATCCCAGCAAAAACAATGAAAGCGAAGAAACAGCCAGTGGAGAGCACACAGAGCTGCTCCAGTCCACGTGTTCTCCAGATCAGCGGCTGTTTCTCTCCTTCGTTGCTCTTTATGGGAAATTGTTTGGCGCAGCACAGAGAAATGTAGCAGCCATGAGCTGCGCTTTCTTCTAAGTCAAATCTGGAAAGATCTGGCTGGGGAGGGGTGCCTCTATCCGCCAGCTCATGGCAGTGGGCTCAGCTTCAGCCCAGATGAGCCGAGGAACTGCAGGGATCTGCAATGCCAGCAGTTTTGGGGGCTCCTTCCCTCAGTTGTTTGTTTTCTTACCTCTAGGTGGCTGCCTCCCGAAAACACTTTGCTTCCTTTCTCCAAACGACCCAGGCGGAGGACGGAGGCTTCTGCTCCTGGCCCGGAAGAAGTTTTTGCGCAGTGCAAAACCCCCTGGAAAAAAAAAAACCTGCCCAAAACAAAATGGAAACGCATGTGCAGTGCCGGAAACTCGGCTTCTGCGCATGCTCAGAAGAAGAAGAAAATAAATCCCCCCTAAAATTGAAAAATATTCAAAAAAATTCAGGAAAAAAATGGCGACCAGGGACCGAGACCGACCGCATGACGTCACCAGCGAGTCGCTACCAGTGCGCCCGTACCGGACCGCACCGCACCGGTAGGAACCCACCTCTGGTCCAATAAATCTTTATAGGTCACTTTCTTGTCCAAATCTAAAACGTTTGGGTAGATTGTTGATTCCATAGGAGATATCCATTTAGGGGTTTTGATATAGTATTTTTTCTTAATCTCCATCCAGTCCTCTAATAGTGCTCCCCTCACATGGTGTCTCTGAAACTACTTATGAGATTTGTGTTTTCCTTCCCAGATGAAATTGTGCCAGCCTGCCTGCAAATCGTGACCCTCTATGGTTAATATTCTTTTATTACTAAGTAATATCCATTCCCTTAGCCATGTTACCGCCGCTGCCTGATGGTATAGTTCCCAGTCTGGTAGTCCAAAACCTCCTTTTTTTCTTTTATCCTATAACAGTTTTATTTTTATCCTAGCCTTCTTCCCATTCCAAATAAATTTCAAAATTGTTTTATTTAAATCTGTATTGAAAAATTTCCCTAATTTTATTGGAGCAGTTTGAAATAAATAAAGAATTTTTGGCAATAGATTCATTTTTATAGTGGCTATTCTCCCAATTAAAGAAATTTGTAATTTAGTCCAATTTTCCAAATCAATTTAGTATAATTGTCATCTTTTATTGAGGAACATTTTGCTGTCATCCAAATCCCTAGATATCTGACTTTTTTTGCTACCTGAATTCCCAATAGTTTCTCCAATTCCTTATCCTGTTGTGTGAGATTTTTTGTTATTATTTTTGTTTTGTCCTTGTTTATCTTTAGACCAGCAACTTCGCCAAACTCCTCTATCTCCTGCAATAATTTGGGTCCTGAAATATGAGGTTCTTCGATAATAAACACCATGTCATCTGCGAACGCTTGTGTCTTATACTCTTCTTTTTTTATTTTAAGTCCTTTTATTTCCTGATTTCCTCTTATCTGATTCAACAACACCTCTAGTGATAGTATAAACAGTAGGGGGGATAGCGGACATCCTTGCCTAACACCTTTGATTATGCTTATTGTCTCAGTCATATCACCGTTGATCATTATTTTAGCCGATTGTAATGAATATATTGCTTCAATCATTTTGGTGAATTTGTCGCCGAATTTCATAGTTTTTAATTGCGTCATAAAGAATTTCCAGTCCAGATTGTCGAATGCCTTTTGCGCATCCACAAATATGAAAGCCAATTGTTTGTCTGAATGAACTTCATAATATTCTAATACGTTCATAATCATCCTTGTGTTATTACGAATTTGACGTTTTGGAAGAAATCCATTTTGGTCCGAATGAATAATTTGGTTTAATATTGTTTTTAATCTTTCTGCCATAATTGTCATAGATATTTTATAATCCGAATTCAAAAGTGAGATTGGTCTGTAATTTTTAATTGAGCAGTTGTCCGAATCTTCCTTTGGTATTAAAGTTATATAAGCTTCTTGTTGAGAATTACTCTTATCAGAGGCGAAATGAATCTTTTCCTGGAACTCTGACATTGTCAAAATAAACCGCATTATAATTCTAAGGTATAAGATATTTATTTCGATACAAAAATAAGAAATCACATTCTGGCTATAAACATAGGTGTTGCTTCGTCAGAAGCAGAGAACAAAAGGGAAGAATCAAAAGAAAGGAATGTACACATGCGTACTAAGAACATATTAATCACGTGCTCAGGAATAAACCATTATATTTGATAGGGATGCATCTCCCTGCATATACATGTAACAGGCAACATAAAATCACTGCGTGACACCCCTTCTTTGTCTGTTGGATGGATATGCTTATATCACTCTACACACATCAGATATGTCAAAGATTCGTGTCTTGCTGCTGGTAACGGCTTGTTCAGGATGTCAGCTATCTGATATTCTGTTGGCACATATTCTAACTTAATGAAACCTTGTTTTACTAAATCTCTAACATTTTTATAACGAATGTCAATGTGTCTAGACCTGGAACCTGTGAAACGTGTTTCTGAAATGTAAACAACTGATTGATTATCCTCCATCATGGTGATTGGCTTCTTCGGTTTGGTCCAGATATCTGTAACTAAAGAATAGAACCACGTTAACTGATTACTAGCGTCAGAAATGCACGCATATTCCGCCTCGGTGGAAGAACAGGAAACAAAACTCTGTTTTCTCACGTTCCAATGAACGGGACATCCATTCAGGTACATTATGAAACCTGATGTGCTTTTTCTTGATTCCTTATCGCTTGCCCAGTCAGCATCTGCATAACAATACAAGTCAGCAAAATCAGAATGTGTAGGTTCTAGCTTTAATTTCATGTGTTGAGTGTATTTTAGGTATCTCAGTAACTTCTTAATACATGACCAGTGGAATTCTGTGGCTTTGCCTACGTGTCGTGACAACAAATTGACACTAAGTGCTATGTCTGGTCTAGTCCAACCACTAATGTATAGTAGTGAACCAATTACTGAGCGATAAAGTGTTTGATCCTTGAACTCAGGACTTTGTTCATCTTTCAAATTACAAAAATCTGTTTGCATAGGAGTGTGTGTCGGTGTAGCATCTTGCATGTTGCAATAGTGTAGGAGTTGTTCTATCTTGGCTTGTTGTGAGAGGCTAAACCCCTTCTGTGTCTTTTCAATCTGTACACCTAAATAATCATTGATGTGACCTAGTGACTTCAATGTGAAGAATCTCTTCAGACCTGAAACAAAAATTTCACTCATTTGTTTGTTAGGACCAATGTAAACAATATCATCTACATAAACAAGAACAATTTCATATGCATCCCTAAACCTTTTTGTGAACACGCATTCATCAGTTTCGGACTTAATAAAGCCCATTGAATTTAGTTTGTCTTTGAGACAGTTATACCACATCAAACCTGATTGTTTCAGACCATAAAGACTTTTGTTGAGAATCCACGTGTCCCCTTCTTGGCCACGGAGGTCGTCACGGAATCCGGGGGCGCACTTCATGTAGATTTCTTCATCTAGGTCTGCATGTAGATAGGCAGTTTCAACATCAAATTGGAAAACTTCAAGTCCAAGAATGGAAGCTGTAGTTAAGGCTATTTTCACACTTTCAGTCCGCACTGTAGGTGAGTAAGTGTTTGTGTAATCATCAGGATAACTTTGTGCGAAACCTTGTGCTACTAGTCTTGCTTTGTATAATAGTTCACCATCTGGTTTTTGTTTGATTTTGTACACCCATCGTGTGCCAATGACTTTCTTGTTTTGAGGAGGTGCTGCAGGTGTAAATACGTTAAGATTCTGGAGACTGTCCATCTCAACTTGCATGGCGGTGTGCCATTTATCTTGTTCATCTTGTGAAAGATATTTGATTTGAGCATAAGTCTCTGGTGGAAGTGTAACATTACAGACCAATGGTGGTGGTCTGTTTGTGCATTGCAATGTGTATTTCTTTGGAGGAATACCTTTTGTAGTTCTCTTGGAACGTCTTGGAGCGTTTGTCCAATCTTCTTCATCTTCCTCATCTCCATCGTTGTCGCTAGCATGAGCGTCCGCGGCAGGTGAAGATGGAATGTTTGATGAATCATCTCTAGGAAAATAAACTCCAGGATCATTAGAATGTATTTTGGACCAATCTGAATCTTCTTCAAAGTTAGCAGAATTAGAAATTGTAATCCTATTGTTAGAGTCAATGAATTTTCCCCATTTCGAATTGTCATCAATGCCCATATATCTCAGTCTCTTAGCAATTTGGCCGCCTTTTCTTCTTAGCGCTAATGGAATGTTCACCATTGCATATGAACCAAAAATGTGTAAATTAGAAAGATCTGGCTGGTAGCCATGCAGCATGTAGAAAGGTGTTTGGTCAATCACACTACTCCAAGTGCGATTAACAAGGTAGTTTGCATACTTAAGTGCTTCGACCCAAAATGAATGTTTCAGATTAGCATCTTCTAGGAGGCAGCGCATCATGGTTTGGAGAACCCCCTGTCTTCTTTCTGCGACTCCATTTTGAGCCGGCGTAAATGGGGCAGATGTTTGGTGTAGGATACCGTTTCTGCGCATCCAATCCTGGAAACGTTGTGACATGAATTCGGAACCACGATCACTCTGGATTCTGCGGATCTTCACTCCATGTTGATTGAAGGCGTGTACTGCAAAATCTTTAAGGATCTGAAACGTTTCAGATTTCTCTCTCATAGGAAAGACATAACCATATCTAGAATGATTATCAACAATAGTTAAGAAATACTTTTTACTGCCAATAGTTGGGCCATAAGGACCCACAATATCAGTATGAACCAAATCAAAAATGCGTGTTGACTTACGTATAGCATGTTTTGGAATGGCTGCTGCCTTTGATTTTGCCTTTTTGCAAACAGCACAATCCAAATGTACCTTACATCCTTTGAAATTCAAACCTTGGGCAAACAATGGCATCCGCTTAAGGACGTCAAAACTGGCATGCCCCATTCTCCTGTGCCATTTATGTATACAGTTGTAATGTAAGGGTCTGCCTGTAAGAGAATTAACAAGGTTAACATTTGAATTAGGAACCTTAGGTTTGCTTTTAGGAGTCAGTGAGGCAATCACAGGATCTCTCTCTTGGACAGCTCTTTCTGGGCCTGCATTGCCATTAATGGAAGGTATTATACTTGCTTGTTTTTGAGGCTCAGGTTTTGGCCTTAAGTAGAAGACTCCAGCAATCACAATTGTGTCTGCAACAATCATACTATTCTTAACAATGTAGCTTGCGTTCTTAAAATGATGAATCTGAAAATCTAAAATATTGATTAAATGGGTATAACTAAGCAAATTAAAAGCTGCAGCAGGAACATAATAAACATCTGGAACCAGTGTATCTAACTCTTCAATGTAAACAGTCCCTTTTCCTTCGACTTTGCAAGGACGTTCAGTGAATGTATAAAGTTCACGAAGTTCTGGTTCTGGTGCATGCATTTCTTTGAAAAGGTGCTTTTGGTAAGTAATGCTAATTGAGGCACCTGAGTCCAAAGTCCACAGTAAATGTCTATCATATTGCTGACAGGGTTGGACAGCTTGTGTGATGGCAAGAGTGGCATATGGGCCAAATGGGTCGCGCCTTGGACCTGGGCGACGTTGGCTGCCACCTCTGCTTCTGCTGCCTCTGGAGACTGTTCCTCTGGGCTGGGATGCACTTCTCCTGTAGGTTGTGCTTCTGGGTTGGTACTGATCCCTGAAATCTGTTCCTCTGGGCTGGACAGGAACTTGAGTACGTTGCAATTTACAATCTCTGCTTGTGTGACCTACGCGATCACAATATTGGCAATGTAGCAATCTTGGAGTGTATCTCCTCTTTGGGGGTCTTCTATTTGGAAGATGTGTTGCAGCTAGGGGGCGCTGCAAGTGTGTGGCTTGAGGAATTGCCTGTGGACCCACTTGGGGTTGAAGAGGCGGCGGCAAAGGAGCCTGCATTGGAGCAGGTGGTGGTGCCTGGGCTGGCTGTTGTACAGCTAGTGCACCAGCTGGAGCTGGTTGCAAAATTGGGGCTGCGGGAGGTGCCTGGACTGGCTGTTGCTGAGGGGCAGCAATAGGTAGTAGAGCTGGAGCAGGCAAAAATTGGGCTGCCACAGCTGGTGGTGGCCCTGGAGCAGGCACATGTTGGGCCCCTGGTGCTGGAGTAGGAGGTGAAGAAATTGGCACTAACTGGGCCACAGTTGGGGCAGGCATAGGAGCTTGCATTGGAATAAACGATTGTCCCATTTGGGGTTGCTGTTGTGTAATTGGAACAGCAGGGGCTGTAGCAATTCCTGCCTGCGAAGCAGCTTGAGTCTGCAGCATAATTTGTGCAGCCATAGGAATGGGTGGTGCACTTTGTGCCTGTATTATTTGGGCAGGCTGAAAAGATTGTTGAGCTAAAGGTGTAGGTGGAGCAAACTGCGATCCAAAACTTTCAGGTGGCATAGGTGACAAAGGTTGTCTTGTGCCTGACATCAGAAGATCTAACCGTTTTAGTAAGATTTCGAACATGGTTTCTGTTATATTATTTTGTCCACCAGATGGCACTGTAACATTACTTTTGGGAGAGTCTCTTTGTTCATAAAATCTTTGATCAGAGCCAGCCCCTATTGACGTATAGTCATATGTCCTTTCCCTTTCCGGCATATGAAAGGTAACACCCATTTTGGGGTGGGACTCTAATGTTTGAGAGACCGGAAGAGAAGGCCCAGTAAGGGGTTTTGAAATATGAGAAAGCTGGCAGACATCTTGCTTTTCATGTGGGCGTTGGCTTTCTAGTAACTGCTTTCTTAAGTATTCAATTTCTCTGTCTTTACTAGCAAGAAGGTCTTTATGGCGTTTATCAATATATTTTTCTGTGACTGATACGTTGGTTGAGGGAACTCCCTCAGAAAAACTTTCAAGCAATTGAGTCGGAATTGGCTCATAATGAGTAATCTTTGGAATGGCCCCCATTTGAGTTGAACTTGCCCCCGGGAAAAAATGTGTGTCTTTGACTTTGACTGACCTTTCAAAATCTTTTTCTTGTTGCGAGGCATCTTCCGCTGTAATTGAATGCGTGGGAGACGGCATCGGAGAAGTTTGGAGAGATGTGATGTCAGTCTTTCTCGGTGCAGTTATTAGAAGCGAAGAAGGTGCTGGCAAATAGGGTGCCTCTTGAGATCTTTTTGTTTCTTCACCTGGCTGGCCGAGGAGGAGTAAAAATTCTTTCTCCGGAGAAGACATTATTTTGGAGATTTATGGCGTTTTACTTTAAAAACGGCCAAAAACATTCTTATCTTTCTCTTACTAGGCTAAACGCAATAAATCTGTCAGAATTAATTAAGATCCAGTAACCAAATCGTCTGTTACCATGTTGAGATAAGAATTACTCTTATCAGAGGTGAAATGAATCTTTTCCTGGAACTCTGACATTGTCAAAATAAACCGCATTATAATTCTAAGGTATAAGATATTTATTTCGATACAAAAATAAGAAATCACATTCTGGCTATAAACATAGGTGTTGCTTCGTCAGAAGCAGAGAACAAAAGGGAAGAATCAAAAGAAAGGAATGTACACATGCGTACTAAGAACATATTAATCACGTGCTCAGGAATAAACCATTATATTTGATAGGGATGCATCTCCCTGCATATGTCGTGCCAAGGCCGACATATGCACCTGCGTTTGTGTGTTGATTTTCGTGGGCTAAATGGGGTATGTGTGGAACATTTATATCCATTACCACTAATGAAGGACTTGCTCGCCACATTAGCCACGGGTAGAGTGTTTACTAAACTAGATCTAAGAGAAGCGTATTACCGGGTGCGTATCCGACCAGGTGATGAATGGATAACAACATTGCATGAGCATTTGTATCGGGGGGGTACTTGTATACCTAGACAACATATTGATTTATACAAAGACAATGGAGGAACACACCCGGTTAGTACGACAAGTGTTGAATATGGCTAAAGAATTGGACAAGTGTTGAAAAAATTACTAGATGCCAAACTCTTCGTGAAACTCTCCAAGTGCGAGTTCCACTGAACTAGGTTGGATTATCTAGGTTATCGCATTTCTAGTGATGGGGTGGAGATGGACCCTCAAAAAGTAAAGGCGGTGTTAGAATGGCAAGCCCCCAAAACCAGGAAGCAATTGCAAAGTTTCCTCGGTTTTACAAATTTCTATAGACAGTTCATTCCATCCTTTGCACAGGTGGCTTTGCCCCTAACTGATTTGTTACGCACTAAACCCACAACAACCAAACCACGACCAGGCCAAGCTTTAAAGTGGACGATGGAGTGTCAGTGTGCATTTGAGGCCCTGAAAACACTCTTTGCGCGTGAGCCTATACTGAAACATCCTGATCAAGAGTCACCTTTTATAGTACAGGCAGACGCAAGTGATGTAGCGGTGGGGGCTATTTTGCTGCAGAAGAATAGGCAGGGTAAACTTCAACCTTGTGCTTATACATCCCGGAAGCTTACGCCCACAGAGCGTGGTTGGGCGATTTGGGAAAAAGAGGCTTTTGCGGTCCGTTGGGCCCTGCTCACATGGCGGCACCTGCTGGAAGGTGCACGGCAACCATTTGAGGTGTGGACGGACCACAAAACCCTGGAAGCCCTCCAAACACCCAGAAAACTGTCCCCGAAACAGGTGCGATGGGCTCAATATTTCCAACGATTCAAGTTCAAATTGAAATATGTCCCAGCTGGTAAGAACTTCATGGCCGACGCCTTATCTCGCCTTCCCCAATATAACAGTAAAAGGGAAGATGTAATACAAGCCATGATAACCCCATGTCAACAAGTGGGAAGGGGAGTAGAAGGTAATTTCTTAAACCCATGGCACGATAACTTAAGGAAAGCATTAGCAACAGACCCTTGGCTAGCTGAACACCCAAGTGTATTGACTGACAGGGATGGCCTAGCCTGGAAGGGAGATAAATTATATGTGCCTACAACCCTTCGTACCTCAGTGTTAAGAAGGTGCCATGATGTTAAGCCGGCCGGCCATTTTGGGTTCTTAAAAACATTACATCTTTTTTTTAAGAATAATATTTATTGAGTTTTTCTTTAAAAACATAACAATTAAATACACACAACAACAAAAATAAACACAACAGAAAAAAAAACAAATACAAAAACTGTAGAAAACACTACAGTAAGCAAATAATATACGCAGTCAACTACAAACATAACACCGACTAATACAAACCATAAAAGTGAAACCATGCTTCTTTGACAGCCTATTAGCTATTACTACTAATCTTTATACACTCGATTATATATTATATCTGTATTTATACATTATGAATATTTCTACAGCTAATTTACCCAATTCATCCTGCTGTTTGCAAACATTACTTCAGTCAGAAAGTGAGGTAAAGTATCATAGTATATGGAATAAACTACAGTTTGTTATATCATTGCAAGCAGTTATACTATAATAGATTTCTGTATTTTTTTTTGTCCAAGCCAATTATACCATCTATCCCAGGTTTTATAAAAATCTGTCTCTTCTTTGTCCTGAATTTCCATCGTTAACTTGCACATCTCTGCTACTTCCAAGATTTTATTGACCACAGTTATCATTGTTGGTATTGAGTCCAATTTCCAAGTTTGTGCGTAAGTAATTCTAGCGGCTGTAGTAATGTGTAATATTAAATATCTATCTTCTTCATCAAATTTTCCCCTAAATATGCCTAGTAAGAATAATTCTGGTTTTAATTCAAGACTTCGTGCTATAATTTGTTCTATTATAATTTTAACCTTATTCCAAAATATTCTCACCTGAGGGCAAGTCCACCAAAGGTGGTAATATGTTCCATTTTCTATTTTACACTTCCAGCATTTAGGAGATAATTTAGTAAACATTTTTGCCAGTCGGGCCGGAGGAAGATGCCATCTATAAAACATTTTATAGATGTTCTCTTTATAAGGTATTGCCAAGGTTAATTTGTAGTTCTGTTCCCAAATTTTGTCCCATTCAGAAAGATGTATATTATACCCAAAGTTTTGGGCCCAAGCTATCATTGATCCTTTAACAGTTTCTTCAAACAATTTATATTCTAACAGATAGCTATATAATTTCGATAATACTTTTCCATCAGTACCTAATAATATTTTATCTAGGCCGTTCATATTTTGGAAACCAAGTTGTTTATCTTTACTATATCTAGATTGGACCTGCAGATAGTGCCACCAATCTAGTTGTATACCGGACTCATTAAGATCTTGTTTCATTTTAAGATTAT
Source organism: Diadophis punctatus similis (assembly GCA_023053685.1). Classification (NCBI taxonomy): domain Eukaryota; kingdom Metazoa; phylum Chordata; class Lepidosauria; order Squamata; family Dipsadidae; genus Diadophis; species Diadophis punctatus. Next base: position 1,615,706 of record JALIGW010000085.1, read on the forward strand.
CATAATCATCCAATATTTGTTGGTAGGTTATTACTGTCTTATCACTTAATAAATTTGGGTAAATAACCGCTTCCACTGGGGAGATCCATTTTGGGAGCTTTATATAATGTTGTTTTTGAATCTTAGTCCAGCTTTCTAAGAGAGGTCCTCTTATTTGATGGCGGTGAAAATACGAATGTGTAGTATGTTTCCCATCTGCCAAAAATGCATGCCAACCTATCTGTAGGTCGTAGCCCTCTATTGTTAAAATTGGTTTGTTTCTTAATAATATCCAATCTTTAATCCAAATTAGGTTGGCAGCTTGTTGATACACCTCCCAATCAGGTAATCCAAATCCGCCTCTTCTTCTACTATCCTGTAGGAGTTTTGTTTTAATTCTTGCTTTTTTCTTTGACCAGATGAATTTATGTATAATTCTATTTAATGTTACAAAAAACTCTTTTTTAAGTTTTACCGGAGCAATTTGGAATAAAAATAAAATTTTGGGGAGTATATTCATTTTAATGGTTGCAATTTTACCCATAAAAGATAACTGCAGTTTTGACCAATTTTCTAAATCTTTTTTAATTTCTTTAATTAATTTTGAATAGTTGTCTTCTTTTATTGTTGTACATTTAGCGGTTAACCACAGTCCCAAATATTTTACCTTTTTAACAGTTTTAATTCCTAATATTTTTTCCAGGTTGTCCTTTTGTTTTGCCGTTAAGTTTTTAGTTATTACTTTTGTTTTTTCCTTATTTATCCTTAAACCTGCAATCTTTCAATATTTTTCAATTTCTTCTAACAGTTTTGGTCCCGTTTCAATTGGATTTTCCAAAATAATAACCATGTCATCAGCAAAGGCCTGGGTTTTGTATTCCTCTTTTTTTATTTTCACTCCTTTTATTTCCTGATTAGTTCTAATTTCTCTTAAAAGTATCTCCAATGCCAAAATGAATATTAATGGGGCTAAGGGGCAGCCTTGTCGAACTCCTTTACATATATTTATTTTCTCTGTTACTTCGTTATTAAATATTATTCTAGCTGTTTGTTCATTATAAATTGCTTTGATTAGTCCCGTAAATTTATTCCCTAGTTCCATTTTTTCAAATAAAGTTGTGAAGAACTTCCAATAAAGATTATCAAACGCCTTCTGAGCGTCAATAAATATTAATGCTGCCTGGCTTTCAATATGCTGATCGTAATATTCAAGAACATTAAGTATTATTCTTGTGTTATATCTTATTTGCCTATTTGGCAAAAAACCATTTTGATCTGTATGTATTATTTTATTGAGAATCTTTTTTAATCTTTCCGCAATGATCGTAGCCAATATTTTATAATCAGTATTCAAAAGTGATATAGGCCTGTAATTCTGAATTTGTTGTCTGTTTATATCTTCTTTCGGGATTAAGGTTATGTATGCTTCCTTCCAAGTATCCGGAATTTTTGCTCCCATTAAAGCCTCATTATATACCTCCAACATTATTAATTCCAGAGAGGTCTGTAATTTTTTATAAATTTCAGATGGAATACCATCTGGCCCTGGAGATTTATTATTATTTTGTTTACTTATAGCTGTTCTTAATTCTGTTATTGTTATTTTATTGTTTAGTATGGACTTATCTTCCTCCGAAACGACTGGCAGATTCTTGTCTTTCAGATATTCCTTAATCTCCGTCTTTTCAATTTTCCCTTGTTTGTAAAGTTCTGTATAGAATCTTTGTATTATGTTCTTTTTCTCTATCATGCTGGTTCGAATTTCTCCTGAATCATCTATTAATGCATCAATTACTCTATCCGCTTTCTCCTTCCTGAGTTTGTAGGCTAACCACCTACCTGGTTTATTGCCAAATTCAAAAAAGTTTTGTTTTGCTATTTTAATATCTCGTGCTAATTCTTCCTGGGTAATGAGTTTAAGTTCATGTTTTAATATTGTTATCTCTTCTGCAGTTTTTGTGTCATTTGGATTATTTTGTAGGACTTTTTCTGATTTGTTTATTTCACCAATTAATTTATTACGTTTGTCCCTTTTCTTTTTATTACGGTTGGCAAGGTATGCTATAGATAAGCCCCTAATATATGCCTTTGTTGTATCCCATAGGATTTGTGTTGTAGTATGTTCCTGTGTATTGGCCTGGAAGAAATATTTCAGCTCTTTTTCCATCATTTCTATATATGCTTGCTCTTTAACTACTCTTTGGTCAAGGGTCCATCTTACTTTCGTTTTCTTAATTTTCCCTTTCCACTTAATTTTAATCGGATTATGATCCGCCCACATATTTGGTTCTATTTCTATTTCGCTTACTTCTGTTATTAACTCCATATTCATCCAGGCCATATCAATCCTTGACCACGACCTATGGGGATACGAAAAAAATGTATATTGTTTTCCCTCTGGATTTAGCCATCAATCAGATTAAATTCAGTTTTCATGTCTACAAATGTTTTAGGAAGTAATCCCCTTGCTTTTTTCCTGTTATTACTTTTATAATCTTTTTTCCTATCAGATATGGCATTATAGTCGCCAATAATACATAAGTTTTCCCACTGTATTTTATCTAATTGTTCATGCAAATTCGCATAAAAGGTGGTTTGATTTACATTTGGAGCATATATAGACGCTATCACAATTGTTCTATTGCCAGAGTTTATTTTAATTATTAACATTCTTCCATCCGGGTCAGCATACAATAATTTTGGGTTTAACCATTTTTGCACATATAATATTACTCCTCTTTTTTTGACCGTAGTTAATGCCGTAAATAATGTACCCAATTTCGGATATTCCAACAAAGATCTGTGATCATTGTTAATATGCACTTCTTGCATGCATATAATATCAAACTGTCGCTTTAATAATCTATGCAGTATTCTTTTCCTTTTTGCCGGTGAGTTTAAACCATTTATGTTTAATGATATTAATTTTATTTCTTCCTCATCCCTTCTTTTATTTTGAATTTTCCCTAGATCCTCCTCTCCTTGCTTCTGTTTGCGCTCTCGTTCTAACTCTCGCTCCCTCCCTTTCATGTTTAGAAACTGTTATTCTATCAATTTCCTCTTGCTGCTGCAAGATCTCTTCAGAACTCAACTCCTCTTGGCTTTGCTTTCCTCTCTCGACTTCCTCTCTATTTTCTGGGGTGTCTTCACTTTTCAAATACTGCTCAACAAAATTTCTTGCCTCCTCAGTAGTTATTACTCGATATCTTTTGTTATCATCATGCCTTCCGGTACTAACCACCTAAAAGGGATTCTGTTTCTAATCAGTTTAGTTGAGAGAAAATGAAGTGGCCTTCTTTTCTCTCTTATACGCCTCGGTATTTGACGAAGAACCACAATTTCCTTCCCTTGATATGTAACAGTGTTGTCTCTGGAGTAATTATATATCTCATCCCTAGTGGCTTTCCTCAAAAACCTAATATGCACCTCTCTAGGCAGACGATGCCTGCGTGCATAGCTAGTATTAAGCCTATATAGCTCATCAATTTCATTCTGAACCTCCTGAGTCGTTTTATTTCTAAATGCCACCAGTATTTCAGCCATTACCTCTAAAAGGTTTTCCTCCCTACTTTCCGGTACATTTTGAAATCTAAGGAAAAAGTTAGATTTCTCGAGCTCGAGATACACAATTGCCTCCTCCAGGTCTCTGTTCACCGATTCCACCCTGTTTTCAGTACCCTCCAATCTTTGTTCTATTTTTTCAGTATGTTCCTGCAATTCATTTAGTTTTTGTTCATTTTTTGCCATAGCCTCTTGTATACCTTCCATTTTAGCATCTATTTTTCCAATTCTATCATCCACTTTTTTATGTCGTCCCTAGTTTCTTCATGATGCGTATCCATTTTTTGTTGCATTTTTAGCATCATTTCTTGAATTGAGACTAATGTTACCTGATCACCTGTTGTTACTGTCTCAGCACTACGCTGGCCTAAAGGGGTTGGAGTTGCAGGTGGTACCTTTTTCCCTGTCTTCACAATAGTAGAAGTGCTAGACATTTTTACTGAATTCCAAAAATTATTCCAGAGAACCATATAGTTTTGTTATTCCTAATAGATCTTAATCACATCAAATACTATATTTAGCAGAACTTTCTTCTTTCTTAATAAACTTTCAGAATCTATGTTTTTTTTTAAATCACCCCGTCAGTCACTTAAAACAAATATAGAAACACTTAATGAGAGTTAAATACTATTATTAATTAGTCTATTTTATAAGTCTATATATTTCAGTACTAAAGATATCTATACTCGTAAATTTAAAGAGATAGAGAGGAATAGAAAGAGGAAATCTTATAGTAGTCAGTTCATATAACTATCTACATTGAAAAACGCAATCAAAAAAGAAAGAAAGGAAAGAAAAAGGAAAGGAGAGGAGTAAATCAATTACTTAACTAGTTACACCTTAGTTAGTTACTTAATTACTTATTTTAAATCATTCAGTCTTATTCCTAAACAAACTATTGTACAGTTAGTTCTTCTTCTTTCTTCTTCCGGTTTCCAAAATGTCTCCAGTTTGCTTAGTCACACCTCACTGTCAAGTCCATTCTTCGGATCAACTCCTTCCTCCTCTCACAAATTTCGTCCAAATTTCCTTTAGCTTCACTTTAAAATTATTGTCTGTTTCAAATCAGTTCAAATTTACTTTCAGTTCACTCAGTTAATAATCCCAAAAGTCGCAAATATTTCTTAACACAGTTCTTTCCTTCTTTTAAATAGACTCCATTTTTAAATCTTTTCACAGCTAATCCACAATGAGTTCCGTGGTTTATTTCTTCCTCCACAGATTTCCTCTGCTCAGCTCACTTTCTGATAGTGTCTGCCCTGCTGCCATAAATTATTTCCAAGAACACAAAGAGTTTTCCAATTAATCAGGAGTCGGCAGTTTTAACACCACTGCCTCTCCTCTGCTTCTCTGTCCACTCCAATACGCAATCGCCGCTTTTTACACAAGAGGGACGCTCTCGAAGCCTTCTATGTTACACTTGGCAAACAGGGCAGTCTCACAAAATAGATCTTTAGCTGTTGAAAGGTCACTCACATAAATCCATCAACTTCCTCGCTCGTTTTGGCTGTTTCTTCTCGCTTCCCTCTTCAGCGTTATCAGTCACGTCTCCGGACCGGCCTGGAAGGCTGGTTTCTTCACGATCAGCATTAGGAGGTTTCTCTAGCTCTCTGGGGGGGTCGCATACCACCCACAGATGCTCCGAGCTTCCCCCTTCCTCCCACCGATCCCTACAGGAGCAGTGGTTGCCTTACGGCTGCCAAATTTCGTGAAAAAAGGGGTTTCAGCTGAGGGATCTCTTTCAGCCGCCCCTCTCCGACGGAACCTCAAAACCGGAAGTCTTAACATTACATCTTACCAGATGGCAGTTTTGGTGGCCACGGATGAGGACAGAGGTTGAGGCCTATGTACAGAGTTGTCCTGTTTGTACAGTGAACAAACCACAGCCTGGTAGGCCGTTAGGATTGTTGCAACCGGTAGCTGATCCCAGTAGGCCATGGGAGGAGATTGGGATGGACTTTATAGTCGACCTCCCAGACAGCAATGGGTATACCGTAATATGGACAGTGATAGATTTATTCTTGAAACAAGCACATTTCATCCCATGTATTGGTATACCTTCAGCCAAACGGTTGGCAAAAATGTTTTTACAACGTATATATCGGTTACACGGAGTACCACGACGAATAATCTCGGATAGAGGAGTACAATTCACTGCCAAGTTTTGGCGAGAATTTGTACAACTAATAGGCTCCTCGCAGGGATTGAGCTCAGCATTTCATCCTAGCACTAATGGAGCTGCAGAGAGAGCTAATGCTATGATAGAACGCTACTTAAGATGTTATGTATCGTACCAGCAAACAGACTGGTCTAGCTTGATACCTTTTGTTGAGGTAGCGTATAATAATGCTGTACATCGTAGTACTGGTCTCACGCCTTTCCAAGTAGTATATGGAATGGAATTCCCCGCCATTCCAGAGTTAGCTATGAACCCCCAATGCTCCGAAACCCCAAAGGAATGGGCTGACAAGATTCGAGAAGGGTGGGCACAAGTGAATGTGGCTTTAAGACAAGCGGCCAAGGAATACAAAAAGTATGAGGATAAACACCGAAGGGATCATAAACCATTCCAGATTGGGGATAGGGTGTATTTATCAACTAAATATCTAAAACTTCGAATACCTAGTAAAAAACTAGGTCCTAAGTATCTCGGCCCATTCCCAATCACTCAGGTGATTAACCCTGTAACGGTAGCATTGAAATTACCACCCTTATTAGGGAAGGTGCATCCCGTTTTTCACGTTAGTCTCCTTAAACCTGTAGGAGTAACTCGAGACCTACCAACAACCCCTGGTCCCATATATAGGGACCATTACGAAGTAGCTGAAGTCCTTGACTCCAGACTATATCGAGGCAACCTCCAGTATCTGGTGTATTGGAAAGGATATCCGATTACGGAGGCTACCTGGGTGGCTGCGCATGACATACAAGCCGAACGATTATTAAGGCGATTTCATCGAAAATATCCACACAAACCAGGTCCCAGGCAGGATTATTCGAATGTGGCTAACCCTTTTGCTTTGTCCCCTGCAGGTGGACCCCTGGTAGAGGGGAGCCGCCTGTCGTGCCAAGGCCGACATATGCACCTTGGTGGGAGGGAGAGACGCTGGACCGAGGGATTGATGGTTGCCAAAACAACAAACTCTTATCAGCAGTTAAATGCCTGACGCCGGTGATTAACGTATGTTACATGAGACGCCGAGAAAGCCAAGCACAGAGAAATGCTGCAACAGGAAGAGGCAATCTAAGCCATGTCCAGCTGAGAGGGGAGGGCTTCACAGCACCGGATGGTGATTTGGGGGAAGGAATGGTGAGGTTTTGCATAAATAGCACTGAGAGAAGGATGATCTCAGAGCTGACTTTGACCTGAATGGGATCGGCATGGTCTGAGTTCTTATCTGTAGCGTGATTAAAAGCTGAAGTCCTTACTTTTGAAAGTGTCCTGAAGTCATTAACGCACAGGTTTGACTAGCCAGTTCCGACAGCATATACATGTAACAGGCAACATAAAATTACTGCATGACACTTCTACCCATGATTTCGGCAGTTTGGCATGTTCTAAAACCTCATTATATAATTCTAACATTTTTTCTTCCAGTACTTCCTGCAGTTTTTTATATATCTCTGCTGGTAGCCCATCCGGCCCTGGTGTTTTTTTGTTTTTGTTTTTGTTTTTTGATGGCCTCTTTTAATTCCCTTAATGTTATTTTATCATTTAACATTGTTTGTGCCTCCTCTGGCAAGATTGGCAAATTTTTGTTATCCAAGTAGTTATTGATGTCCTCTTCCTTGATTTCCTCTCATCTGTACAGCGTTTTAAAGAAGTTTTGGATAATAGTCTTTTTTTCTTCCAGTCCATGTTGCAATTCTCCATCTACATCTTTTAGTTGTTGGATATTTCTTTTTGTTTTTTCTTTCCTTAATTTATGGACCAACCATCTCCCAGGTTTATTTGCATATTCAAAATAGTTTTGTTTCATGGCTTTGTTATTATGGCTTATTTCTTCTTGGGTTGCCAAATTAATCTTATGCTTAGTTAAATCTCTTTCCTCTTTGTATTTATTATTTAGTGGTTCTTTCTGCATTAATGATTCCTGTTCCTTAAACTTTGTATACAAGATTTCCAATTTTTTCCTTTTTTCTTTATTTTTCATTGCTGTATATGCAATTGTCAGCCCTCTCAAATAAGCTTTCATTGTGTCCCACACATTTTGGGTTGATGTTTGTTCCTTAGTATTTTCTTTGAAAAAAAACTAGTTCTCTTTCTATCTTTTGTATATAAGCTTTTTCTTTTAAAACGTTTTGATTGAGTGACCACCTGGCTGTTTTTCTTCTCCTTCCTCTCCATTTTATTTTAACTGGGTTATGGTCAGCCCATTTATTTGGTAAGATCTCTATTGCTTCTATTTCGGTTATCAGCTCTGGATTCATCCAGGCCATATCTATTCTCAACCATGATCTGTGGGGATTTGAGAAAAACATGTATTGTCTCCTTTGTGGATTTAGTTTCCTCCATGCATCGTATACATCCAATTCTTTAGCCATATTCAAATAAGTGTTTGGTAGATGTCTTCTAATTTTTTTCTTTTTTGTACATTTATAATCTTTTTTATTGTCTACGATCGCATTGAAGTCGCCTACTATACATAGGTTGTCCCATTTTATTTCTGTTATTATTTTATGTAATTTGGAATAAAAAAAATTCTGATTTTTGTTCAGTGCATATATCCCCACTAATAGGATTCGTTTTTGCCCAGTCACTACCTCTACAATTAAAATCCTACCTTCCTTGTCTGTATATATCAGCGTCGAATTTAACCATTCTTTTATATAAATTGCAATTCCTCTTTTTTTTGTTTGGGTAAGCGCCGAATATAATTTCCCTAATTTTGGATACTTTAACAAATTAACAAATTTTTCTTTTATATGCACCTCCTGTAGGCAGACTATGTCCATTTCTTGTTTCTGAAGATCCAACAATACACGTTTTCTCTTGATGGGTGAATTTAAACCATTGATATTAATTGACAATATATTAATTTCTCCTTCCTCTGTTTTATTGTTTAGTATTTGTTTTTGAGCTTCCTTTTCTTCGTACTTCTGTTTGTGCCCTTGTTCTTGCTCCTCTTTCATATTTTTCTGTATCTTTCCTATCCCTAGACTCTTGCTCCTCAATTTGACTTTCTGACACTAGATCTTCCTGGCTTTTACTATCATTCTCATCTCTGCTGTCCTGTTCCTCATCCCCTGCCAGAAAGTGCTCATAAAATTCTTGTGCCTTTTCTAATGTATCAACCCTAAATTTATTCTCTCTCCACATAATCAACATCCCTCCTGGGATAAGCCATCTAAACATAGTTTTATGCTTTATCAATTGGGTCTATAGAAAGTTATAACTCCTTCTTTTTTCCCTTACCCTACGGGGGATCTGTCTTAATATCAATATTTCTTTTCCTTTATACATCAAAGGCTCTCCTCTTGTACAACTAAAGATCTCATCCCTCATTGCTTTTCTCAGAAATCTAATATGTACTTCTCTCGGAAGTCTCGGGTGTAGTTGGTGTAAATTCTATACATCTCATCAACTTCATTTAAGATTTCTTGCCTATTCTTATCCAGTATATGTTCTAAAATATCTGCCATAAGCTCAGGTAAATTTTCTTCTTTAGTTTCAAGAATATTCTGAAATCTCAAATAGAACATAGACTTCTCCATCTCCAAATGGAAGATTGCCTCTTCCAGATTTTTGTTCATTTCCACTAACTTATTATCTGTCACATCTAGTCTTTTTTCTGTCTGTTCGGTTCTGTCCACAACTTTTATTTGTTGCTCGTTTTTTGCTATAGCCACCTGAATTGTCCCTACCTTATCATCTATTTTATGCATATTGTTTTTTACCTCACTCATCTCACTTTTCACATCATCCAAACCTTTTGTTATTACTTCCTGCATCTTCATTACGGTTTCTTGTAATAAGTTCAGTGACGTCTGTACCCCTTGCAGATTCATATTTGAACCTGCCTTTTCTCCTCCCAGCATACTCTCCATTGACCTTTGCCCAGCTGGGGAGGTTATTGATGTTACTGCTTTTTTGCCACCTTTTGTTATTGTTGAGGTCATACTTGTCATTTTAAATATCTTGAAAAAATTATTCCACTCTATCATATAATAATTATATCTTAAAATTCTAGTTATATGTCTAATTGAATATTAAATATTAATAAGTCACCAATATTCTATATATAGTTAATAATATATAATCCTAATAAGTAATTGCAGTAGTTATAACATACAATCTATATTTACAACAATTAATCCCTTAATCTGCTCAACAATCAATGCTCACCATCAAATCATAATCAACCTTAAACAATCACAATCTTAATTTCATCTGCTATTAAAATATAGTCCATTCTAAAGTTTGTCTTTCCAACAACAACAACAACAACAATAATAATAATAATAACAATAATAGAAAACTTTAAATTCAATATCCAACCGTCACGTTCACAGGTTTGATTTCTTCCTCAAGTTCTATTTTCTTCATGATCTCCGAATGTATTTCCTTCCCAAGATGTCCTTCCGTTTTGCACTGTCAGCCAACCTCCTTCTTTCAATTGGGGTGTAATCCATCCAGGACCGGATGGATTACACCCCAAGGTTCTGAAGTAACTGGCAGACGAGATCTCAGAACCACTGAACTATATCTTTCAAAGATCCTGGAGCACCGGGGAACTGCCAGAGGACTGGAAAAGAGCTGATGTAGTTCCCATCTTCAAAAAAGGGAAAAAATAGATCAAGGAAATTACAGACCTATCAGCCTCACCTCAATACCAGGGAAGATTCTGGAAAAGATAATCAAGCAACGAATCAACGAACACCTAGAACAGGGGTCAGCAACCCGTGGCTCTGGAGCTGCATGTAGCTCTTTCATCCCTCTGCTGTGGCTCCATCACTCAAAATATGTGTCACAATTGCCAATGTGCGACACCCGAGGGCACGCAATTTATTGAGCTTTTTGACCCCCGGAAGGCCATCCATAGATAAATCCAAGAAAAGAAAAGTTTCAGAAGAAAACAGAATCTTTAATTCAACTATATATGCTAGTTTTGTGGCCATTCAGGAAATAGTCAGGGAAGAGTTTTGTGGCTCCTGGTGTTTTCTTTTCTGTGGGAAACGGGTCCAAATGGCTCTCTGAGTGTTTAAGGTTGCTGACCCCTGACCTAGAAGCAAACAAAGTAATAACCAAAAGCCAACATGGGTTTGTCAAAAACAGATCATGCCAGACTAATCTTATTGCATTCTTTGACAAAGTGACAAAATTAGTGGACCAGAGGAATGCTGTCGATATAATTTACTTGGACTTCAGTAAGGCATTTGATAAAGTAGACCATAACCTACTACTAGATAAAGTAGAAAAATGTGGGTTAGACAGCAACACCACCAGATGGATTCAAAACTGGCTGACCAACCGCACTCAACGTGTAGTGCTCAATGGAACTGCATCTACATGGAGGGAAGTATGCAGTGGAGTACCCCAAGGCTCTGTTTTAGGCTCAGTACTCTTCAACATCATCAATGACTTGGATAAGGGGATAGATGGGGAACTCATCAAATTTGCAGATGACACCAAACTGGCAGGAATAGCCAACTCTCCAGAAGACAGGCTCAAGATACAGAAGGATCTTGACAGACTTGAACATTGGGCTCTATCTAACAAAATGAAATTCAATGGCGAAAAAAGTAAGGTTCTACATTTAGGCAAGAAAAACAAAATGCACAGGTACAGTATATGTGGTACCTTGCTCAACAGTAGTAACTGTGAGAGGGATCTCGGAGTCCTAGTGGACAACCATTTAAATATGAGCCAGCAGTGTGCAGCAGCTGCCAAAAAAGCCAACACAGTTCTAGGCTGCATTAACAGAGGGATAGAATCAAGATCATGTGAAGTGTTAATACCACTTTATAATGCCTTGGTAAGGCCACACTTGGAATCCTGCATTCAGTTTGGTCGCCACGATGTAAAAAGGATGTTGAGACTCTAGAAAGAGTGCAGAGAAGAGCAACAAAGATGATTAGGGGACTGGAGGCTAAAACATATGAAGAACGGTTGCAGGAACTGGGTATGTCTAGTTTAATGAAAAGGAGGATCAGGGGAGACATGATAGCAGTGTTCCAATATCTCAGGGGTTGCCACAAAGAAGAGGGAGTCAAACTATTCTCCAAAGCAACTGAAGGTAGAACAAGAAGCAATGGGTGGAAACTAAACAAGGAGAGAAGCAATTTAGAACTAAGGAGAAATTTCCTGACAGTTAGAACAATTGATCAGTGGAACAGCTTGCCTCCAGAAGTTGTGAATGCTCCAACACTGGAAGTTTTTAAGAAGATGTTGGATAACCATTTGTCTGAAGTGGTGTAGGGTTTCCTGCGTAAGCAGGGGGTTGGACTAGAAGACCTCCAAGGTCCCTTCCAACTCTGTTGTTATTATTATTATTAATCTCCACCTTTCTCCGTCCTTCTCTCTCACATCCTTCTACTGTCTTTCTCCAAATCTTCTCTCCAAAGTCCCCACTCTTTCTCTTCTTCTTCCTTCTCCCTCTTTCGCCATCAAAACACTTTCTCAGTCCCTTCTCACACCGCCCTCTTCTCCAATCATCAAACTTTACTTTGCCTTCCCTCCTTGGAAAGAGTCCCTCCTTGTGAAATGGGGCCATGGGGTTCAGAAGGGCTTACGTACCTGGCTCCCTGCCGTGTAGCAGCTGCCCTGCCTGAGCTACTCGACACGATAGCCACGGTGGCGGTTGACACACCCAGGCTTTTGGTCATGGGAGATTTCAACCTGCCATCCATTGGTGAAACATCTGAGTTGGCTTGGGAGTTCTTGGCTTCCATGACGGCCATGGACCTAACCCAGTTAGTTCATGGCCCCACACATGAGGGAGGACACACTCTAGACTTGATTTTTGTCTCTGGCCAGTGGTTGAGTGGTCTTGATATAGGGGATGTAGTCATTAAACCCTTGTCATGGTCAGATCACTCACTCCTTCAGCTAGACCTCCATACCGCTTCCCCACGCCGCAGGGAGGCGGAACCAGTTAGATGGGTCCGCCCCAGGGGCCTGATGGACCCGGATAGGTTCCAGACGGAGCTTGGGCCACTTCCTGATGATCTAGCCCTCAACTCAGGCGAGGACCTGGTTGCCGCCTGGGATAGGGCGGCTGGTGGGGCCTTGGACCGAGTTGTGCCTTTGCGGCCTCTGACTCTGCTCCGATCCCGCTCGGCTCCCTGGTTTACTGAGGAGCTGAGGGAGATGAAGCGCCGGAAAAGTCGCCTAGAGAGCGGTTGGAGGGCCAGTCTCTCTGAATCTGATCGAACACTGGTAAGGTCGCATATTAAGACCTACCTAGTGGCGATAAGAGCGGAGAAATCGAAGTATTTTTCCGCTCTTATTGCGTCATCAGAGAATCGTCCAACGGCCCTGTTCAGGGTGACCCGTTCCTTACTCCATCAAGAAGTGCGGGAGGATCCCCTGGAAGGCAGGGCTGAGGACTTTGGACGATATCTACATGACAAAATTGCTCAGATTCAGGGGGAACTGGACTCCAACTGGGTGGATACAGACGCGGTGACAGGGAATGGTCTTGAGAACGTTATCTGGGAAGAGTTTGATTCGGTGACCCCTGAGGATGTGGACAAGATTCTGGGGAGGCTCAGTGCAGCCACATGTTTATTGGACCCATGTCCCTCCTGGCTAGTGCTGGCTGCCTGGGAGGTTACACGAGGCTGGCTCCAGGGAATTATTAATGCTTCTTTGGGGGAGGGTTACTTCCCCATGGCTTTCAAAGAAGCGGTGGTGAGGCCTCTCCTCAAGAAGCCCTCCCTGGACCCAGCAATTTTAGCTAACTATCGCCCTGTCTCCAACCTTCGCTTCGTGGCGAAGGTTGTTGAGAGTGTGGTCGCACGACAGTTTCCCCAGTACTTGGAGGAATCATCATACCTAGATCCGTTCCAGTCGGGTTTCAGGGCCGGGCACAGCACGGAAACGGCATTGGTCGCATTGGCTGATGATCTCTGGAGGGCTCGGGACAGGGGTTGTTCCTCTGTCCTGGTCCTATTAGACCTCTCAGCGGCTTTTGATACCATCGACCATGGTATCATGCTGCACCGGCTGGAAGAGTTAGGGATATGGGGCACCGTTCTTCGTTGGTTCTCCTCCTTTCTCTCCAACCGGTCGCAGTTTGTATTGGCAGGGGGGCAGAGGTCGTCCTCGAGGCCTCTTCCATATGGAGTGCCCCAGGGGTCGATTCTCTCGCCCCTTCTGTTCAACATCTATGTGAAGCCGCTGGGTGAGATCATCCGTGGCTTTGGGGTGAAGTACCATCAGTACGCTGATGATACACAGCTGTACATTTCCACCCCAGGCCACCCCAATGATGCCCTTGAAGTGATGTCCCGGTGCCTGGAAGCTGTGCGGATCTGGATGGGGAGAAACCGACTCAGGCTCAACCTTTCCAAGACGGAGTGGCTGTGGTTCCCAGCGTCTCGATATAGTCAGATGATTCCATCTCTGACTATCGGGGGCGAGTCTCTAACCCCCGCTGAAAGGGCTCGCAATCTGGGTTTCCTCCTGGATCCACAGCTGTCCTTAGAGGACCATCTGACAGCTGTGACCAGGGCGGCCTTTTATCAGGTCCGCCTGATACGCCAGTTGCAGCCCTTTCTGGATCAGGATTCCATGTGCACAGTCACCCATGCCCTAGTCACGTCGCGTCTGGACTACTGTAACGCTCTCTACATGGGGCTCCCCATGAAGAGCACCCGGAGGCTCCAACTGATCCAGAATGCAGCCGCGCGGGTGGTTTCGGGGGCTAATTGGCGCTCCCATATAACACCCCTCCTGCGCGAGCTGCACTGGCTTCTGGTGGTCTACCGGGTGCGCTTCAAGGTGCTTGTTACCACCTTTAAAGCGCTCCATGGCATTGGACCTAGGTATCTCCGAGACCGCCTGCTGCCACAAACTACCTCCCATCGACCAGTGCGCTCCCACAGAGAGGGCCTCCTCGGGGTGCCATCAGCCAAGCAGTGTAGGCTGGTGACGCCCAGGGGGAGGGCCTTCTCTGTGGGAGCACCCACCCTCTGGAATCAGCTCCCCCCAGACTTAAGAACCATTCACGAGCTGTCCACCTTCCGCCGTGCCCTCAAGACGTATTATTTTTATCAAGCCGGGCTGGCGTGAAAAAGTTTTTGGGGCTTTTAAAATTTTAGGATTTTACCAAATTTTAATTGTATTAAATCACGGCCACATCGAATATTTTATTTTAATTGTATATATATTTTAATGTTTATATTGTGTTTTTACTTGGCTGTTCACCGCCCTGAGTCCCCTGGAGAAGGGCGGTATATAAATCTAATTAAACTAAACTAAAACTAAACTCCTCTCCCACTACATATTCGCCGCTTTTCAATCTATTCGGAATCTCTCTTTTTTTTTGAAAAAAGTTTATTGGGTTTTAACTTTAAAAACATACATATACATTCAAGTTCTTCATTTCCGTGACATCGACAGTTATTTGGTTATTTATATATATTAAATATATTGATCCATCATCTTTACATTGTAAATAGTATTTACATTTACATTTATATAAACATTTACTTATTTTTTCTAATTTCCAACCAGTTGTACAATTTATCCCATACTGTATAATATTCTTTTTCTTCACGATCTTGTAATTCCATCGTCAATTTCACCATTTCTGCGCATTCCATTATTTTTTTTTATAATCATGTTTTCCGGGGGACAGTTCTCCGATTTCCATGTCTGTGCAAAAACGATTCTAGCAGCCGTCAAGATATGTATTATTAAATATTGATTTTCTTTAGTCCATTGTCCTCTAATAATCCCCAATAAATATATCTCTGGTTTCAATTCAATTTGTGAGTTTGTAATTTCTTGGATCCATAATCGTATCTTGCTCCAATATCTTTTTGCCTCTGGGCAGGACCACCACATGTGGTAGTATGTACCATTTTTACATTTACATTTCCAGCATCTTGGGTTGAGGTTAGGATATATTTTGGCTAACCTAGCCGGGGCCAGATGCCAATAATAATACATTTTATATAGATTCTCCTTATATGATGCCGACATAGTCGATTTGTAATTTTTTTGTCCATAGTTTCTCCCAATCATCTAGTTGAATAGTGTATCCAAAATTTTTGGCCCATGCTATCATGTTATTCTTTACGATCTCTTCCTATCAACTTGTAATAAGTAATTATACATTTTGGATATGAATTTGTTATCTGTTCCTAATAAAATTTTATCTATTACTTTCTGCTCTTTGTCTATGCCGAATTCTTCCATATCTTTTTTAAATCTAGTTTGAATCTGTAGATAGGGCCACCAGTCAATATTGATTCCTTCCTCACCTAATTGTTGTTTAGTCTTTAATTTGCTGTGTTTGTCCAATAATTCTTCATAAGTTCTCATTTTAGTCCTTTCTTGTACATTTGGATAGATCATGGCCTCCATTATAGATAACCATCTTGGTATCTTCATGTAATGTTTGGCTCTAGTTTTTCTCCAAATTTGTAGTAATGTAGCGCTTATTGAGTGACTTTGAAAGTGTGAATGTTTAGTCTTTTTTCCCCCAAAGATGGGCATGCCAGCCCTCTTGTAGATTATGGCCCTCCAGTGTTAATATTCTTCCGTTTTTTAAACCTATCCACTCTTTTATCCATAATAATATTAAAGATTGATGGTATATTTCCAAGTCTGGAAGTCCGAAGCCACCCCTAATTCGACTATCTTGTAAAATTTTAAGTTTTATTCTTGGCTTTTTTCCTGCCCATATAAATTTGGTTATTATTTTGTTTAATTTTCCAAAGAAGTTTTTATCTAATTTTATAGGTGCTGTTTGAAATAAGTACAGCCATCTTGGTAAGATATTCATCTTTATTGATGCTATTTTCCCAATTAATGATAATTGCATTTTACCCCATCTTTCTAAATCCTGTTTTGTTTTTTGAAGTAATATAGCATAATTGTCTTCCTTAAGTGATGAGTATCTTGCTGTAAGCCAAATTCCTAGATATTTAATTTTTTTTGTTATCTGTAATCCTGTTTTTTGAGTTAACTCTTTTGCCTGATTTTTAGTAAGATTTTTGGTTAATATTTTCGTTTTATCTTTATTAATTTTAAGTCCCGCTACTTTTCCAAATTTTTCTATTTCATTCAATAATTGTATACCAGATTCTAGCAGGTCTTCTAAAAAAAATACCAGGTCATCGGCAAATGTCTGGGTTTTGTATTATTCTCTTTTTATCCTAGTTCCTTTAATTTCTTTGTTGTATCTGATTTGATTTAATAATATCTCAATTGATAGTATGAAAATTAGGGGTGACATCGGACATCCTTGTCTTACTCCTTTAGAAATACTAAATTCCTCCGTAAAATCTCCATTTATCATTAGTCTAGCCTTCTGTTTAGTATATATTACATCAATCATATTTTCTGACTTCCGGTTTGGCTCCGCCTCCTTCGAAGATGCTCCCCGTTGAGCGCCGGTCCCCGGCACCATTCAAGCCGCCAGAACAGCCGAAAAACAGCTGACTGGCAGCCGAAAACCCCCTCCCCGGGCAAAGGGGAGGGTGAAGAGCAGGCAGGCACAGGTAGAGTCCCCCAAGTGTCCCAGGAGAAAATCCTGGGGCGCGAAGGGTGAGGGCTCCCTGGAATCCTGTCAACTGCTCCGGACCTGGGACATCTCCGCTTTTTAGCGGAGCAAGAAGATCGCAACCAACCCTGCTTTAAATGACAGCATTTCAATTTTGGAATAGCAGCAGCAGAAAAAGCCAGGAGACAAGCTGGGCAAGTATCCATACTTAACTCTATGTTGACTCTTATTTCGGAAGCTACAAATTAGCAAGCTGTTTTAAAATGGCGATTGAAGTCTGAAAGGGTGTGGAAAAGTGAAAGTTACAAAGAAAGTTTCGTTTTGCTAGCAGGCTTATGCAGGAGAACTTCTGACTTTAATTCTGATTTGGAGTTTGACTCTGAGGAATTCTTCTTTTTGGCTCTTTGAATAAAAGTAATTTGGAATAACATAAAGATCTGTTTAAATTCAAATGGCTTCTAAATCTGGGAAGACAGCTCCTTCTAAAGGAGTGGGCAGTGCTGAGAGCTCACCCCTCCACACTTCTAAGCTGCAATCCCTCTCAACACAAACCCAGCCTCTAACTCTGGGGATGTTACAAGGAACTCTTAAAGTTATGCAGGCTGAAATGGCCATCACTTTTAATGCAAAAATTGATGAGACTAACGAGAAAATTCATGACAAGATACAAGATATCTCTGATCAAATTGGAGCTCGTAACAACCAAATTAGGGCAGATATCTTAATGGCATTTAAAGGCTTGGCAAATAATTTGGAGGTCTTGGACCAGCAAGTGGAAGAAATTAAACAGTTCACAACAGCCTTGAGTGGAAAAGTAGATGAAATTGAGAACAAAAGGGAGAAAGATGCAGATGAAATTACAATGATCCAATATAGAAATATGGAATTTGCAATCAGAGTTAGAGGTGTAAAGGAGGATAAACGTGAAAACTTGAGAGACCTGATGTTGGAGGCGATTGCTCAAGCGTTGGAGATAAAGAAGGAAGAGTTGGGATGGCAGATGGATAAAATATATCGTGTTAATTCATGGGTGGCCAGACAGAGAAACCTGCCAAGAGATATTGTAATATACTTTACTAACAGAACACTGCGCAATGATATCCTACAGGCAACTTTTCAAAATAAGCTTCAGGTTGATGGACAAGAAGTGATGACAATGAAAGAGATTCCTCCAAAAATTCTAAGAGCCAGAAAGGATTATACCTTTCTGGTGGAAGAACTTAAAAAACAACAAATACAGTTCAGGTGGGAGGTCCCAGCTGGAATATCACTGATTTATGCTGGAGAAAGACATCGGCTTAATACGGTGCAGAAAGCAAGAGATTTCTATACATATGTTTTAAAGGCTGGGACACCAAGATCACCAGAAACGAAGAGAAAGGAGGATGCCAGAGCAAGACAAAGAGAGGAATTACTGATAGAGACCCCAAAAAACTAGCTTGTATGTACCCAACTTTACAACCTAAATGTTGGAGATGCGAATGTGATGATGCTACATATTTCCATATTTGGTGGACTTGTAAAAAAATTAAGGCTTTTTGGATAAAAATATGGTGGAGTATACAAAATATTTTAAAGAAAAAGATTAAGTTCACACCACAGTTCTTCTTGTTGGGAATAATCACGGATTGTTCTGTTATAGAGACTAACTTGGTTTTGAACCTAATAACAGCTGCCAGGTTACTGGTGGCACATTATTGGAAGAAGGAAGATATGCCTAGTATTGAAGAATGGACATTAAAAGTTACACATCTGGCCGAAATGGCAAAAATTTCATCATATCTTAAGGATCATTCAAATGAAAGATATATATTAGAATGGAATAGGTGGACTGATTATATTCAAAAAAAGTATCAGATTAAGAAGACCCAAATAGTTTATTAATGATAAATGTTTAATTTTTAGATTATGTTTTTAAGTTTTTGAGTAATAAGGAGTTAAGAATTAGAAAAATGTTAGAATTAATAATTTTCTAGCATATTTTAGCTTTATGTTTGTTTTTGAAATTATACCTTGTGCTTTTTCTGGGAAGTTGGGGGTGGTGGTGGAGGGGAGGGTAAGAGGGGTGGGAAGGGTGGAGGGGGGAAGGGGGGGGAGAAAAGAGAAAAATGTTTGTACTTTGTACTGTTAAAACTTTTCAATAAAAAAAATCATATTTTCGAATTTGGGGCCGAATTCCATAACTCTTATTTGTTGTTTAAAAAATTCCCAATTCAAATTATCGAAGGCCTTCTGTGCATCTAAAAATATTAAAGCCGCTTGTTTATCGCTGTGCACCTCATAGTATTCCAATATGTTTAAAACTATTCTGGTGTTATTCCTAATTTGTCTGTACGGTAGGAATTCATTTTGATCGGAGTGGATAGCTTTATTCAATATTTTTTCATTCTTTCGGCCATAATCGTCATGAAAATGTTGTAGTCGGCATTTAATAAGGAGATGGGTCTATAATTTTTAATTTGTTTGGCATCTGTATCTTCCTTATGAATCAGAGTAATATAAGCTTCATCCCAAGATGCTGGAAATTTCGCCTTCTGTAATGTATCATTGCAAATCTCCAATAATAAGGCTTCTACTATTTCAAATGTTGCTTTATAAAAGTCTCTGGGAATCCCATCTGGCCCTGGGGTCTTGTTACTTTTTTGTTTCATCACGGCCTGTTTCAGCTCCAATTGAGTTATTTCTTTGTTTAGCATTTCCCTGCTATCTTCATCTATTGGGCTTAGACTTTTTTTTTCCTAAAAAGTTTTTAATTTCCCCCTTTATTTTATCCTCCTCATATAGTTTTTTAAAGTATTCTTGTATAATCTCTTTTTTCTTTTCCATTCGGTGTTGGGTTTCCCCATTCCTGTTCTCTAATTGATGTATTAATTTTTTCTCTCTTTCTTTTTTCAGTCTGAAGGCTAGCCATCTACCGGGTTTGTTGGCGTTTTCGAAATAGTTTTGTTTTGCTAATCTTATTTTTCTGGCATTTTCTTCTTGTTCTAACAAATTTAATCTATGTTTTACTAAGTCTTTTTCCTCTTTAATTTTTTTATTTTGTGGATCAATTTGTAAATTCCTTTCTAATTGTTTCAAACTCTCTTGTAGTGTTTTTTGTTTTTTCCATCTTTCTTTATTTTTCCTAGACAGATATGCTATTATTATTCCCCTCAAGTATGCTTTTGTCGTATCCCACAGGTTTTGTAGAGTTGTGTCCTGATTTTTGTTTTCTTTGATAAACATCTCCATTTCATTCTTAATTTGTTTAATGAATTCCTTTTCTTTCAATATTTGTGTGTTTAACATCCATCGTTTAGTTTTCTTTTTATCCCCTTTCCAAATTATTTTTAATGGATTATGGTCTGCCCATTCGTTAGTAACTATTTCTATCGAATCTATCTTATTTTCTATTTCTTTATTGGTCCAGAACATATCAATTCTGGACCAGGACCTGTGTGGATTGGAATAAAAAGTATATTCTCTAGCTTCCGGGTTTTGATCTCTCCAGCAATCTCTTAGATTTAACTCATAATTCATTTCATAAAATGATTTTGGCAATGTTTTTTTCTTTTTCCTCATATTTTTATTATCGGTTTTATAATCTTTATTCACATCAACAATTCCATTGAAATCTCCAAATAAACAAATATTTTCCATCCCAATTTCCAATATCTTTTGATGTAATTTAGTAAAAAAAAATTGATCATTGTTTGGAGCATATATTATCACCAGTAAAATCTGTGTTTGATAAATTTTAATTGAAATCATTAATATTCTTCCTTTATCATCAGCAAATACTTTACTTGCTTCTAAATTTTTATTAATATATATGGCTATGCCTCTCTTTTTTTATCTGAGAGTGCTGTATATAGATTCCCTAATTTTTCTTGTTCTAGGTATTTTTTGTTTTGTTTTTGAATGTGCACTTCTTGCAGAGATATAATGTCAGCTTGCTGTTTCTGTAATTTAGTGAATATCCTTTTTCTTTTTACATGAGAATTTAAACTGTTTATGTTTATTGATAGTAGGGTTACAGCTCTTTCCATTTTCCCTTCTAGTTCTTGATGGTCTGTATGCCCTTTACTTTTCTCCTCCTGGTCTATCTCTTTTTCCTCTGATAGTAGTTCCTCCTGACTTCTGGTTTCTGTGTCTTCTCCCTCTGGTATTATGAACTGCTCGTAAAACTCTTGAGCTTTGTCTATGTTATCTACCTTGATTTTCTTTCCCTGCCAGGTAATGAGCATTACTTCTGGTACTAACCTTTTAAAGAGGGTGCTACGTTTATTTAATTGTGTCGCTAGAAAACGATAATCCCTCCTGTGATCTCTAAGTCTTTTTGGTACCTGTTTTAGTACTTGAATTTCTTTACTTTTATATAATATTGTTTCTTCACGGGTTACTTTATATACTTCGTTTCTCATTTCTTTCCTAGTAAACCTCACGTGGACCTCCCTAGATAATTTGGGTCACCTGGCATAGTTTGTTTGTACTCGATAAAGTTCATCTAATCCATTTTGTATCTCTTGCTTATCCCTCTGTGTTATTTCCGATATTAATTCTATCATAATTGTTCCTAAGTCTTCCTCTTTACTCTCTGTCACATTCTGAAAGCAGAGGTAGAAGGCCGCTCGGTCTAATTCTAAGTTTATGATTGACTCCTCCAACTCTCTATCATAATTAATTTTTGATCTACCTCTTCCACTTTCTTTTCCATCAGTTCAGTTTTTTCCTCTACTTTTTTATCTGTTGTTTGTTATTTGCTATTGCTTGTTGTATCGCACCTATTCTTTATCAACTTTTTGAATATCTTCCCTCATTACTTCAAAATTCTTATCCATTTTCTCCTGCATCTTTAGCATAGTTTCTTGTATTGCCTGTAAGGTTGTCTGCATTGTTTGCATGCCGGCCTGATTACTAGTCTTTTCTGTGCTTAACATACTGTCTATGGATCTCTGACCAGAGGGTGATGCTGTTGGCAGTGTTGGATTTGATGATGTTTTCTTTGCCAATTTTTGGATAGTCGTGGTTGTTGACATTTTTAAAATATTATATAGATCTTTCAATTCTATCATTCATCAATTATTGTCTTTTTATACAAATCAATTCTATAATTGGTATTAATTTCAATTTTCCCAATATTTTGATCTATTCAATCCAATATAATAGTATATTGCAGGCACTATCTATCAAAGTGATAATTCAATATTTTATCTTCTAGTACTTATAATTACAAAAAGAGAGAAGAGAAGAAATAAGAAGAAGAATAAGAAACAAAGGGGAACGGCACACTTTATAAAATCTATAATATTGCTATATATATATTATCTTCCAATATCTACTTTATAATAATCTATAATCTTATTTAATCTTAACACAAATCTTCAATACTTTAAGTAGATAAATCTTTCTATTCTTATATCTTAATATCTTAATATTTCAAACCTCTTTTAAATATATTTTCTATAATCTTTCTATAATCTTTATATATCTATAAAGTCTCCTATCTAAGTTCACGTTTTCACAGATTGCTTAAATCCTTTAACAACTTCTAATTATCAATTTGTAAATTAATTCATAAGTTCTTATTTCTCAGTGCTTATATTTTCTCTACCCAATGTTTCAGTATCAAATTCATTTCATTGCATTAACAATGGAGTTTAATTGTTACCAGATGACTAATTAGTTTCCTTCTAATATGGAAGTCTGTCTCTATATTTACGATTTAGTTTACTCTCGATCTTCAGCGTTCACGTTCCGTTGCAGTTGTTTTCAGGTTCTATCTTTTTTACTTATAATAATAATAATAACAACAACAGAGTTGGAAGGGACCTTGGAGGTCTTCTAGTCCAACCCCCTGCTTAGGCAGGAAACCCTACACCACTTCAGACAAATGGTTATCCAACATCTTCTTAAAAACTTCCAGTGTTGGAGCATTCACAACTTCTGGAGGCAAGCTGTTCCACTGATCAATTGTTCTAACTGTCAGGAAATTTCTCCTTAGTTCTAAGTTGCTTCTCTCCTTGTTTGGTTTCCACCCATTGCTTCTTGTTCTACCTTCAGTTGCTTTGGAGAATAGTTTGACTCCCTCTTCTTTGTGGCAACCCCTGAGATATTGGAACACTGTTATCATGTCTCCCCTGATCCTTCTTTTCATTAAACTAGACATACCTAGTTCCTGCAACCGTTCTTCATATGTTTTAGCCTCCAGTCCCCTAATCATCTTTGTTGCTCTTCTCTGCACTCTTTCTAGAGTCTCAACATCCTTTTTACATCGTGGCGACCAAACTGAATGCAGGATTCCAAGTGTAGCCTTACCAAGGCATTATAAAGTGGTATTAACACTTCGCGTGATCTTGATTCTATCCCTCTGTTAATGCAGCCTAGAACTGTGTTGGCTTTTTTGGCAGCTGCTGCACACTGCTGGCTCATATTTAAATGGTTGTCCACTAGGACTCCAAGATCCCTCTCACAGTTACTACTGTTGAGCAAGGTACCACATATACTGTACCTGTGCATTTTGTTTTTCTTGCCTAAATGTAGAACCTTACTTTTTTCACCATTGAATTTCATTTTGTTTGATAGCGCCCAATGTTCAAGTCTGTCAAGATCCTTCTGTCTCTTGAGCCTATCTTCTGGAGAGTTGGCTATTCCTGCCAGTTTGGTGTCATCTGCAAATTTGATGAGTTCCCCATCTATCCACTCGTCCAAGTCATTGATGAAGATGTTGATAACTTCTTTCGTTATTCCACGTTTTAGTTCTCTCTCTGCCAACACAAAACTCTCATCCAGTTATTTGTATCCAGCACTCACTGTTTATGGCATCCATTAGAAAGTTTGTCTCCACCAGCGCAAGTCTCCCAGTCTTTGCGTTCTATTTCGTTTCTCTGGTTCTCAAAGTTCAGTTCTTTCCATTATTCTCCTTCTTGGTTTTCACACCTCCGCACCTCAGTTACTGATTTCTTGTCGTCCCCTTTCTCCAAATCTTCAGTGTATCCCTTCCGCGGTGTCCTCTTTCTGTCTTTTTGCTCTCACCGCCTGGTCGCCGCTTTTCGCCCCTTCTTTGAGTAACTTTCTGTACCTTGATCTCCTCGAGAATATCTCCTCTGTCCACTCAGTTTTTACACAGCATAGGATTTCTTACTTGTTGATGTCTCAGCTTATGAGTTTATCTTGCTTCTTCCTCTGTCGATCAGGCTGTCATGACTAAGGGGCCGCCATGGTGGTGACAGCGCTCTTTCCGTGTCGGGTTTGTGAAGCTTCTCCTCTTCGCATCGAGTGGTTGCCTTCCGCTACGATGCTCGTCTGGATCCTTCACTGATTCATTCACCCCTCCAGGGTCAATGTGCCCTATATAGGGGCCCCGAATTTTGGAAAAACAGATTAAGGGAGCAGAGCATCGCTCTCCCTCTTCTGCTCGTCGTGACTCCGCCCCGGAAGTCTGAATCTCATTTTTTTACTTGCCTTTTTCAGTTCAATTTTTCTCCATTGACACAGAGGATCTTTCACTTTTCAGCTTTCTTTTCCACTGATACGCCTCACTGCTTTCTCACTCTTTGCTTCCTCTTTAGCAAGCGGACTGTCTGCTTTCTCACTCTTTGGTTCCTCTTTAGCAAGCGGACTGTCATGCCTTCAGATCGGCCATTAACAAGCCGATTTCTTCCGTGTCTGATCCGAGAGAACCTCTCGCTCTTCCAAGAGATTGTCTTTCTCCCTTAGTGCTCCGAAGTCTTCCCTCTCCACCGGTGCTCTCTTCAAGAGCTAACTGTGCCCAAAAGGCCACAGAAACACGAAAAATCGTGTGAGCTGAACAGAGCCCCCGTTGGCTTGCTCGCACCGGCATGACGTCACGCTGGAAGTATTCTCTCTCTCTCTCTCCCTCCCTCTCTCCCTCTCTGCCTCTCTCTGTTTCTGCAATTCAATATAATACAAACACAAGCAATAGAATATAATCCAACCAGTGTCTTAAACTTTAAAAGATCTGATTTTAACAAACTCAGAGAGGGCCTAAGCAAAATTTCATGGATAAAACTCCTAAAGGGGAAAACAACTCAAGAAGCGTGGGAAACACTGAAAAATATGATCATAAAAGCCCAGTGCAACACAATACCACTAAAAAAGAAAAACAAGAAATCCAAAAAGAAACCAGCATGGTTGCACAAAGATCTCTCTGATAAACTGAAATACAAAAAGGATAAGTACAAAAAATGGAAAGAGGGACACATAACTAAGGCAGAATATCAGCAGATAGCCTGAATCTGCAAAAATGAAGTCAGGAAAGCAAAGGTTCAGAATGAACAAAGACTTGCAACAAAAGACAAAGATAATTTAAAAAGTTTCAACATACAAGAAAAAAGTCAAGGAAACAGTTGGTCCACTGAAGAGAGAAGATAGCAAGGAAGTAACAGGCAACAGAGAGAAAGCAGAGCTGCTTAACTTATTCTTTGCATCAGTCTTCATGCAAAAAGAAACTATAGCCCAGTGATGGCAAACCTTTTAGAGACCGAGTGCCCAAACTGCGACCCAAAACCCACTTATTTATCGCAAAGTGCCAACACGGCAATTTAACCTGAATACTGAGGTTTTACTACCTAAAATAATGATAAACAAGGCAGAGTTCAGCTAATTGTTCTAAGAAAAACGTGATAAATGCACTTTTATGCCCCTTCATTTTTTTCTGCTTTTGAAATATTACGTTTAGCAACAATAAAAAAATGTAATATCATTTATCTTTCCCTCCCCCTCTCTTTCCCTGCCTCTCTCTCTCTGTTTCTCTCTCTCTTTGCCTCTCTTTCTCTCTCTCTTTCCCAACCCCCCTCTCTCTGCCTCTCTGTTTCTCTTCCCCCCCTCTGCCTCTCTGTTTCTCTCTTTCACCCTCTCTCTTTCCCTCCCTCCCTCCCTCCCCCTCCCTCTCTATCTTTCTCTCTGTTTTCCTCTCTCTCTCTCTCTCTCTCTCTCTGTTTCTCTTTCCCTCCCTCTCTCTTCTCTCTCTCTATTTCCCTCCCTCTCTCTTCCCTCCCTCTCTTTCTCTGCCTCTCTCTGTTTCTCTCTCTTTCCCTCCCTCCCTCTCTTTCCCTCCCTTTCTGTCTCTCTCTTTCTCTCTCTCCCCCCTCTCTGCCTGTTTATCTCTCTTTCCCTCCCTCTCTCTCTTTCCCTCCCTCTCTCTCTCTGCCTCTGCATCTCTCTCTTTCCCTCCCTCTTTCCCTCCCTCTCTCTTTCCCTCCCCCTCTCTCTTTCCCCCTCTCTCTTTCCCCCTCTCTCTTTCTCTCTCTTTCCCTCCCTCCCTCTCTCTTCCCCTCCCTCTCTCTCTCTTTCCCACCCTCTCTTTCTCTGCCTCTCTCTTTCTCTCTCGCTTTCCCTCCCTCCCTCTCTTTCCCTCCCTCTCTGCCTGTTTATCTCTCTTTCCCTCCCTCTCTTTTTCCCTCCCTCCCTCTTTCCCTCCCTCCTCTCTTTCTGTTTCTCTCTCTCTCTTCCCCCCCCCTCTCTCTCTGTTTCTCTCTTTCCCTCCCTCTCTCTCTTTCCCTCCCTCCCTCTCTTTCTCTCTCTCTTTCCCTCCCGCTCTCTCTCTCTTTCTCTCCCTATCTTTCCCTCCCCCCATCTGCCTGTTTCTCTCTTTCCCTCTCTCTCTCTCCCCCCCTCTCTTTCTCTCTATTGGAGTTTGCAGCAAAATTCACATCCAGAAAACACACAGCGATAACTGATTCAGCTGGATTCATTAACTTCTTTATATACATAATAACAGATGAATTTACAATACCAGTAGCAGTGTTCTTCCAAGTGGTAACAAGTAGAGTGTGGGATTAATTTGGGAACAAAGTCTTTACTTCAGTCTGTATAATGGTTACTTCATTAACTATTAGGACAATGGCACTAAGCAGGACAGGAAAAGCATGATCTGACTCATCTCATCTGAAATCTCCTGACCCCAGTGCCTACGTGACCCAAATGCATAAGTTACCTGAAGGATGTGTACTCAGGAGTAGACTAACAATATGACCATATATGGTATATACCAACCCCTTACTAACTTTGTCATGAGAATGTAACTGGATATGAACTGAACTATAATAAAAGAGGGTCACACAGAACATTCTGTGCTCCCATCCCAAGACACCTGCCTGCGTGTCTCATTTCTCATGGGAGACCACCACATTTGGTGACCCCCAGGCGTGATTCCACATGGGAATACGTCCCTGCCGACCCTCTACTTATCGCCTGGAATAGGCACGGTGCACCCGACGACGTCGCTGGCGACTGACTCTTCTCGTAAGTATGGGGGGTGGAACGTCTACAGCTCAAAACGTGGAAGAGCTGAGACAATTGGGCAGGAAAAAATACCTTTCCCCTCAAGAACAAAAATTTACCCCATCCTTTTCTAAAAGTGAGACTTATACTATGATTCAGACTCATGCTGATCCACCTCGCCAGCTTTTATTAGATCCCCCACCTTATCAGATTCCCTCGGTCATGTTGACTACCCCATTACCTTCAGTCGTGCGTTCTTTTTCACCCACGGCTCCCGAAACCCCTGTTTTTTCTGCTTTAAACCCTGCTCCTGTTTTGCAATCTGGCCTTATTTGCGGGGCATACCAAAAGGCTTTAAAATCCGGCACTTTGGATGCTTCTGCTTCCTTATCTATTGTTCCTCCACAGGAGGCATTCAGCGTAGACAGGGCAGAATTTAAAGAAGAACAGGAAAAAGGAATAAAACTTGCAAAGAGTTTCCAAGTTTCATCTCCTGAGTCTTTTCCAGTAGTAAAAAATACTGGTCTGATTCAAAAAATGCAAGAAGAAAGATTAGAAAAGAATCATGAAATTGTTCAAATGCTTGCTGATTGTCTGGTTACTGTAAATGTTAAAATTGACCTTCCTACACCAAATTTGCAAGCTTCTTCTGAATGTGCCTTTGAGGATTTTCAGAAAACTGATCAGCTGGCACACACCTTTTCCAGCATTCAACCGGAACCTAATCAAGCATACACTGATTGCGTTAATGAAAAAGCTGCTTCTGAATGCAGGAACATCTTAGCATTAGGAAAAAATCCTGAAATGGCTGAAATGGTTAAAATTTGGCAAGCTATACGTTCATCTAGCCATCAAAATAATGTGTTAATTGCAGCCATGAGACAAAGTAACAAAGCCCAAGGAAATTGTGGTAACCAGAAATGTTTTAAGGAAAAGTGCAGAGCGCCTGGCAAAGGTGTTGATTCTCATACAGGTTTCATGCTGGGAATAACTTAAATTGGATGTTTTATCTGGTATAGCCTTCTCTCCTATGGTTTAAATGTTGCACCAGAGAGAATAAATTTAGCTACAAGAAAATTTTTGAATCTAGGACATAAGATGTCTTGATCTTATGCTGCATCAGTTATTCCACAATTATTATTTTAATTCAGTTACAATTGCTGGGAACTATTAATTGGCTAGTCCTTTTTTTAATTATCCACTTTTTTGTTAAATTCATTATTTACATTATTAACTAAAGTTAAACATTCTATGATCTTATCTCATCCCTCAGAAAGCTAGTCAAAGTTTAAAATGCTACTGCAGCTGATGGGATTACATTTCAAATTACCTATTAACTTTGCTTTTCTTTAGCAACAGTAATTTTACTTCTGTTTGCAGATTTTAAATTTTTGTGATTTTTTCCATGAAATTATGTTCCATTATTTTTTCCTCATAAATATTTTCATATATATTTTCCAAAATGCAAGGTTTTACACAACATTGTGTGGTGTTGTAGGTGCTGTGTTTGCCTGCATCTACTGGAAGTATTGGCTGTGTTGTCCTTGCAACAAATTTATTTTGTAGGATGGCTATATTTATTCCATGTTTTTTATTTTTAGACTTTAGCTGAGCTCTGTGCATGAGCAACTTGCTAGAGTTTGATAGGATATTTTTTAAAATCATTTTTTCCTATTTTTAAATTTAAATTTGAATTTGAATTTCAGAGAGTTTTTGTTTTTCAAATAGCCATAGAGTGGAATGGAATAACAGAGTTGGAAGGAACCTTAAAGGTCTTCTAGTCCAACCCCCTGTGCCTAGACAGGAATGCCTAAAGCACTTCAGGCACATGAATATCCATTCAGACAAATTGTTGTCTTCTTAAAAATTTTCAGTGTTGGAGCAATCACATTCTGAAGACAAACTTTTTCACTGATTGTTTTAACTGTGAGGAATTTTTTTTAGTTTTAAGTTGCTTCTCTCCTTGATTAGTTTCCACCCATTGCTTTTTGTTTTGCCCTCAGATGTTTTGAAGAATAGTTTGTTTCTTTTTTTTTATAGCAACTCCAGAGATATTGGAAAACTGCTATCATGTGTCCCCTAGTCCTTCTTTTCATTAAACTGGATATGCCCAGTTCCTGCAACTGTTCTATATATGTTTTAGCTTCCAGTTCACTAATTATCTTTGTTGCTCTTCTCTGCATTTTTTTCTACTTTCTCAACATTTTTTTTTTTGCATCGTAGCAACTGAAACTGACTGCAGTGTTTCATTTGTGGCTTACTAAGGCATTGTAAACTGGTATTGATATTTCAAGTGATCTTGATTCTCTCCCTCTGTAAATGCAGCCTAGAACTGTGTTAATTTTTTGGCAGCTGCTGCACACAGCTGGCTCATATTTAAGTGGTTGTCCACTAAAATTCCAAGATTCATCTCACAGCTACTGTTGAGCAAGATACCACATGTACTGTATCTGTGCATTTTGTTTTTTTTTCCTTGCCTAAATATACAACTTTGCTTTTTTTCACTATTGAATTTTATTTTTGATTAAAAAGCTTCAGATTTTGTAGGGAAATTTACTTTTAATCTTCCTAAAGATCTTTGTCTTACTTTAACTATTTCTGCACCTTTGCAATTGATTAATCATTTCTGATTTTCATAATGTCTGTAAATTAGTTCATGATTCTCCCTGGAAGTTTATTTAGCATCTGGGATTAATGCTAATCTTATAGATGTTTACTAGGTTTTTTCATTCCTCTCGATTCAAGTTTACCCATCTCTTGATGATAATCTTCTCAGCTTATTTTTTAACCTTACAAATCTCTCCTTCATGCTAGGACTTTGCTCTTTTTTCTGGCCCATATCAGAAGTCATCAACCATTTCCTGGTATTATCCAGGAGGGGGATTCTCGGGCAGATGCTGCTGCTGCCCCCCCCCCCCCCATCTTTCTATTTTTTCCTTGTCACTCATTACTCCGTGGACTAGCCACTCTTATTTTCACCACAATCGAAAGGCCTTGCTGAAACAATTTTCTCTTTCTGCAGCAGAGGCTTCTGCTATTATTCAGCAATGTCCTACTTGCAGTCTGCAAGCTCACTCTGTCCCCCTTGGGGTTAACCCCCGGGGTACGGGGAGTTGTCAATTATGGCCTCCCCACAGAGGGGTGAAGCCACTAACCATGTTATTAATCATTGTATTCGGACTTTCTGTATTCTAGGCAATCCCAAACAATAAAAACAGAAAGGGGAAAATCACCCCGGCTTGCCTGGAATACAAAATACATTGAACCTTGTCCTATTTACCCTCAATTTTCTCAATGTTTCTGGCACCCCTGATTCAACCGCCGCAAGTCGGCAAAATTTTCTGCTTCTCCTATAGACTCCCCGCGACCGCAAGTCTATTATCGCCGTCTTCCTGATCCTACATGGAAAGGCCCGGCCTCCCTTGTCACTTGGGGTCGAGGCTACGCTGCCGTCAATGACAATGGTGATATCATCTGGACTCCTCGCTGCGTTCGCCCTTATTTTGTCACCCCATCAACACGCTAAGACCAGTGATCCAGGAGCCTGGGAAACCAATGCGTTCGTAAGAGACCTGAATAAGGCGGCTCAGCTGTTGAATAAAATTGATTGTTGGATTTGTATGCACATTCCATCAGACAGCAAGTCAGGACTGGCACTTCATGCTGTACCTTTTAATGGAAGCAGAAATGGAACTCCAGTCATGTTGAACTATACACATGCAGTTTCTACCAGAATTTTAGAACCTGCTCGCTTTTGTTTTCAAAGCACAGGCTTGTTAGCCAATGCCTTGGAAATGGGCAATTACACTACTTGCCAACAAACCATTGTATGGGATTCAGCAAAACGGTGTGCACATATAAAAAGCAATCTTACAACTGTAAATGGTATCAGCACGTCTAATCAGTGGACAAATGTTTCCACGTATGCAGCATGTTCAGAAATGAAGACTATGATTATGTTTGCTAATTCTTCTGATTCAGGACATTATGAGTTAACACAATTTTGGCTTCTTTGTGTTCGGCGAGCCTATCGGCTGGTCCCAAGGGATTGGAAGGGTATTTGCACCCTGGGTCTCTTGGTTCCTGCTACTTACCCTGTTTCAACATTACCAACAGGTCGTTTGCGGAACAAAAGAGCTGGCATTGAAGATCAACCCTTAACTTGGGGGGTTCCCTGACTACTCAAATATCTCGGGGAATTCTCCCTAATCTTGGGGTTGCGATGAATTATAGAGACTTACATTTACTCAATCACTGGACTGTGGTTATGTTTAATGACACTATTAAAGCTATGAAATTCATTAACAAAGAATTAGGAGAAATTTGATAAGTGGTCTTGTAGAATAGATATGCTTTAGATATTGTATTGGCTGCTAAAGGATGTGTTTGTGTTTTAATTCATTCATATTGTTATGCTTATGTGTCTGACTATAAATATATCATCACACACACAATTGAGCATATGGAAAACATGGTCAACCCCCTGGCCGGAGACGGAAGTGGCATCATTGACATTTGGGGTGCCCTATGGTCCTGGCTACCTGATGGGAGTTGGCTGAGGTCACTCATACCAACAGTTATAACTATTGTGGTATTATTAATATTGTTGTGTTGTTGTATTCAATGTCTCCCCTCTCTCCTGCACATGTGCAAAAACTTGCTTTTCTCCAACAGGAAGGACGTTCTAATCAGCGAAACCAAAGCCCTTCTGGAATTGGAGGATGGACCGTTTCATAAAACAAAAAAGGAGGAGATGTGGGATTAATTTGGGAACAAAGTCTTTACTTCAGTCTGTATAATGGTTACTTCATTAACTATTAGGACAATGGCACTAAGCAGGACAGGAAAAGCATGATCTGACTCATCTCATCTGAAATCTCCTGACCCCAGTGCCTACGTGACCCAAATGCATAAGTTACCTGAAGGATGTGTACTCAGGAGTAGACTAACAATATGACCATATATGGTATATACCAACCCCTTACTAACTTTGTCATGAGAATGTAACTGGATATGAACTGAACTATAATAAAAGAGGGTCACACAGAACATTCTGTGCTCCCATCCCAAGACACCTGCCTGCGTGTCTCATTTCTCATGGGAGACCACCACAGTAGAGAGATCAGTTTCCAGTTCAGAGTTCAGAGCAGACTAACAAGTCCAGACTTGTTTCAGTTTCAATTCTCAGCACAGACTCAGATCTGTTTCAGCTCCCATTGGCTGACTTAGTTGCTATGCCTTCATTGGCTGACCTTGTTACCATGTTTCTCCAGTCATTAATATTCATACTCTGACACTTCTCCATTCATGACTGGAAGAGACATAAATCCAATCAACTTAATATTCTTCCCATGGTGCACTCCACCCAATGGCTTGGTCATTATGTCTGCCAAATTGTCCACTGAAGAACAGTGAAGGAAGCTAATCAATTTACATTTTATGGCTTCCCTGACATTACAATATTTAATGTCCACATGCTTGCTTCTATTCTTTACTCTTTCACCTGTTGCCATTTTAATGCAGGCAGCATTATCTTCATATACCGTTACAGCTTCATTTACCTTTACATTTAAATCCTGTAACAGCTGTACATACCAGGTAACCTCTGAACAGAGTTCAGACAAAGCAATAAATTCTGCCTCCGCAGTTGAAATGGCTACAATTGTTTGCTTTCTGGACTTCCAACCAATTAAAGCCCCTCCAAACAATACCACAATCCCAGAATAGGACTTTCTGGTTTTTACATCATTTGCATAATCACTATCAACATAGCATTTCAATTTTAATTCTTCAGAGACCTGTATTTGAAGACCCAAATTCACAGTTCCCTTCAAATACCTGAGAATCCTTTTTACACCCATCCAATGCAATTGGGTTGGTGCAGCAGTAAAGCGACTTAGGATGCTTACTGCACAAGCTATGTCTGGTCTGGACCACCATGACAGATATAACAGGCTCCCTATTGCTGACTGATATATATCTTGATCACAGGCTTCACTTTTGTCCGCACCCAAACTGTTATGAAAATCTGTGCTCATAGGTATTGGAGCAGTATTACAATCTTTCATGTTATACCTCTCCAACAACTGTTCAATTTTTCTCCTTTGACTGAGAACATAACCACCTTTCTCAGTCTTTTGTATCTCTACACTGAGATAATTTTTTATTTCTCCCAAATTCTTTAGTTCAAATTTCTTCTCTAACTTATTAGCAAATTCCTTTACCTGTGATACATCATTTGCAATGAAACAAAGATCACCCACAAATGCTAATAGTTGACAATTCCCACCTTGTAACTTTCCAGTGTATATACAACCATCAGCCTTTCAACTCTTAAACCCAAGACCCTTCAATGCAGTATCTAAACAGATATTCCAATTCCTGGCTGACTGCTTCAGCCCATAAATGGCCTTGTTCAATTTATACACCGTGTTAGGCTTTTTGCTTTCATACCCTTGCGCTTCAACCATGTAAATTTCTTCCTCTAATTCCATCCATCCATCCATCCATCCATCCATCCATCCATTCTTCCATCCATCCCCTATCTTTCATCTATATCATCTGTCTGTCTGTCTGTCTGTCTGTCTGTCTGTCTGTCTGTCTGTCTGTCTGTCTGTCTGTCTGTCTGTCTGTCTGTCTGTCTGTCTGTCTATCTATCTATCTATCTATCTATCTATCTATCTATCTATCTATCTATCTATCTATCTATCTGTTTGCAAGCGATTCCTTGTTCTGGCCCCTCCGGTTTGGTTCCACCTAGCTCAGCCCGAGTGCCTGGTAACCAGGGATGTCAGGGCCCTGGGCTCAAGCTGCTGCTGTTAAATGCCAGGTCGATTACTAACAAGGCCCCCCTTATCCGGGATTTAATCCTAGAGGAGGGGTCTGACCTGGCATGCATTACCGAGACCTGGCTGGGCCAGGAGGGGGGTGCCCCTTTCTGAGATATGCCCGGACGGGTTCTCGGTTCAGCATCAGCCGCGACTCCAGGGAAGGGGTGGAGGAGTGGCTATTATAGCTCGCCAGAATCTTTGTCCTCGAAGGAGCCCTGCCCCGGAGATTGTTGGGTGTGAGACGCTCCTTCTGAAGTTGGACTTAGGGGTTCAGGTGGGCCTTTTGCTAACGGACCTGCCTCCTAGCTGTGTTGCAAAGGCCCTGCCTGTTCTGCTCGAGGCGGTTGCAGGGCTGGCAATTGAGTTCCCCAGGTTGATGGTGCTGGGGGACTTTAATCTGCCATCGCCCGGCGAAGCCTCGGGGGCAGTCCAGGAGTTCATGGCTTCCATGACAACCATGGACCTGACCCAAGTAGTTCAGGGTCCGACTCATGAGGGTGGTCACACACTTGACCTTGTGTTTCTCTCGGGGCAGTGGAGAGATGATCTGAGGCTGAGGGGTTTAGTCACAGTACCCTTGTCGTAGTCAGATCATTTCCTTCTGAGGTTGGATTTCATGGCACCACGCCTCCACCGCAAGGAGGTGGGACCGATTAAGTGGTTCCGCCCCAGGCGCCTAATGGAACCCGAGGGATTCCAGAGGGAACTTGGGGAAATACCTGAATCCCTGGTACACAGTTCATCCGAGTCTCTGGTTGCGGCCTGGAATCAGGCAGCAGTGAGGGCTTTGGATCGGATTGCGCCTTTGCGACCTCTCCGTGGAAGCGGATCCAGGAAGGCTCCTTGGTTTACCGAGGAACTCCGGGAGATGAAGCGCCACAAGAGACGCCTAGAGCGACGATGGAGATCTAGTAAAGCTGAGTCTGACTGGACACTTTTAAGAACTTTCATTAAGTCTTACTTAGTGGCGATACGGGCGGCAAAATGTTCGCATTTTTCCGCCCTTATTGCGTCCGCTGACTCCCGCCCACCCGCCCTGTTTAGGGTGACCCGCACCCTTCTTGCTAAGGAGGGAGGCAAAGATCCCTTGCAGGGCAGAGCTGAGGAATTTTCTCGGTTTCTGGCGGATAAAGTCACTCAGATTCGGACAGACCTGGACTCTGATTGGGCAGTACAGGCCGAGATGACTGGGGCAGGCCTTAGTCCTGTTATATGGGATAGGTTTGAACCGGTGACTCCTGAGGATGTAGACAAGGCCATAGGAGCGATGAGCTCTGCCACTTGTTTATTGGACCCGTGTCCGTCCTGGCTGATTTCGGCCACCAGGGAGGTCTCACGTGGCT